>JAZGLO010005396.1:0-412500 GCA_036873155.1 Biomphalaria sudanica | reverse complement strand
TATATATATATATATATATACATGGATTCGTGTTTTACTTTGTACTTTAAGACTATTAACACTTCCCAATATTTTGATTACTTTTTTTTCAGTCTGCTCTGACGTCGATGGTCAATGCTATGCACAAGGCGATACTTTTTCCCTATCAATTAAAAACACCACCTACAACAAGTGTAACTGTACAATTGACGCTGCACATACCATTAGTTACATGTGTTTTGGTTAGGGTTAGAGTTATTTCTTTAAAATTGTTTCAGACAATTAAATAAAAAAAAAGAAAGAAGTTTGTTTCCTTTGTTTTTTTATTATAAAATCTTAGTAATTTTTCATTTGAGTAGAGTTGCCAAACGTAGTTTAAAAAAAAAACGTCATGTAGCAATAAGTTTAACCCTTCACACCCGAACTAAACTAACTTAACCCCCCCCCTTTTTTTTTTCTCGTCGTGCGGCATATAAGGTGGCACACTCTGTCTTATCTTATAAAATTCAGACGTTACTTTTAAAAAGATGATTACGTCCTACGCGTCATGCATGTTAATCAATAGCTTAAATTCCGCCAAGTCACTGGTTTTCCTGTTTGACTCATTCAGGCAACCCATTCCATGCTCTAATAGCACTAGGGAAGAAGGAGCATGTTATCATGGAATTGGCGCACCATTGCTATGAATTGATCCGGGCAGCCGAATTAAGACATGATTTGCCAAAGGCGAGCGACGTTTCGTCCCGTTCTAGATGGCCAGCAGGGACCCTATAAAAAGAGCGAACATGTCACAGCCAAGACGATTCAGTACAACTGCTCAGTACAAGTCCGGGACAAGACGGAGAGGCCAGTGCAAGTTGATAAGCCTGTGCGGGGCGGAGAGATTATTGCCAATTGTACAGTATTGGCTGTGATTTATTTCACATACAATTAATATGTTATTTTGGAGCCCTGAGTTGTCAAGTTCTTTAAGTTTTTGGTGTCGTGTGGTGCAGTTTGCAGAGAGCCTGGATAGTGAGAGCAGACACTTAGAGTTTTCCTTCTCCTAGATGGGTAGCCAACCAAGGCTAACGAGCCCCTTCTGCCCGAAACTTACTGGTTTAGGCGCCAGTTGCTCGCCTTTGCTCCTTCTCCTGTCTGTGGTAACGGTTCCGCCAGGCTCAGTAACTGAGCCACACGTGAAGGCCAGGAGTTGGACTGGTTTTCAGAGGCTATTTGAGACGCATGCTATTGGAAGCACTTTGTAGATAATGATGGGCTTAAGACCATTACCACTTCCGGCGTTAACAACCTTGCGGAACCTTTGTTACAATACATATAAAACAATTTCTTGGTTATATTTTTCATTCATATTAATTTAACACTATGTCTAAAATCCAAATTTCCATAATGAAATTTCGCAAAACGATTCCGTTGTTGATTTTATTTTTCCGCAATAATGTTACATATACAATTTTTAAGCGTTGTCGAAATTTCTTCCTGGAGAAAAACTTGAAGATGCGGAGATTTTTCTTGTAGTAAGAAGAGATAATATTGCAATCGCAAATGTTGATTTTTTTTTCTTTCAGAACGCACTGTTCATCCTATACAAAAAAAAGTCGAGGGCCATATTTAATCTAATAATAAAGAGGCAGACCTCGTCAAAAGTATTATGCGAGGGACATTCTAGGTACGTATAGCGCACGGTCGTGATCTTTTTTAAGACTATAGACTATATTCGTATTAAGTACACCTCTGTCGCGGACCATTTTTTTTCTTCCACACAAAAGTCGTCACTATAAAAAGTATAATAAATTGCTATGGTCGGAAGAGATTCGGCCATTCCGAGACAAGAAAATCCGGATGAATCACACTAGCGAAGAAGTTTTGAAATGTTTTCTTCCAAAAGTTTTGACGCATATCAATGCATACACCTTTCACGAAAATGGTCAACATTTGACAAGGTCTTATTAGAAGATGAAATGACGCCTAATACTTAAGATATTTTAATTAAAGACATTGGAAATTATGTATTTTAATAATATTGAGGCATGGATAAATAGGCTAAGTACAATGAAAATAAACTTGTTTTTTGCCACCGCCCCCTCCCCAGCACCTTTTTGTTGGTCAGTCGTTGGCTCCAAACAGCCAATACAGCTAAACCGATGTAAGCGTATTCTATTTTTAATAAATAAACTTAACTCTTTCTCTCCGTTATTATTTAACACGTTCTGATGGAATCAACGTTGGTATCGTCAGTTAGGAGAGAAAGAGTTAAAATAACTTGAACAAACTTCTCTTGTGAACAAAAACTCAATATAACTATAAAATATACAGCGATTAAACTTGCTTAAGTAAGCGCCATTTAAAATAAAAGTGAAAATGTTTTAAACACTGACTTTTAAATTAAAGATCTCCTTACAGGGCGGGCTATTCGACTTAAGTTATAGTTATAGATCTATGTAGTAAATACATACTACTACATACTATGAAAGAAAAAAATGTTGACTGATCTGCTTCTGTGTCATTCAAAACAAATATTACAAACAACCAGCGAAATTCAAGGCAAGAAATGAGTAGACCCATAGGAATTCATACCGCTCCGCTATATATTTTTTTTTCTGTTATACATTTCCAAAATAACTTTTTTCTAATTTTTAAAGCATAATGGAATAATTAAAAATGTATATACAAATACAATATTTAAATATTTAAGCTTTTTTTTTTAAAATTAAAACTAAAAAGAAATTAACATTGGAATAATGATTTGGCCGCCCCTAACTTCGGCCGCCTGAGTGTGCACAATAGGTAAGCCTGTCGTATATTAGCGATTTTTGTTAATACCTTCTGACGTAATGTGGTCACGTGATTATTTATGAACTCAATGTGATTGACTATTATAAGGAAGGAGGGGGAGTATTCAGGAGATATAAACGCCCCGATAGACAAACGTATGGTCAGTTAGGGGATGTATGGGAACATGTTAATTGAAACCAACCAAGGATGAGACAGAGTGCTGAGACCGTGAAAGGGAGACAAACACCCATGCTCCTTCTTTTCTAGTGCTATTAGAGCATGGAATGGATTGCCTGAGCTAGCCAGGAAAACCAGTGACTTGGCAGAATTTAAGTCATTGTTTAATGTGCATGACTAAATGCATGACGCGTAGGACGTAATCATCTTCTTTTTTGAAGTAACGTCTGTATAATATAAGATGAAGCCTCTTTTGAACTTGGTAAATGATGCCTGGACGGTGACCTCCGTGACCTATATCGAAGGTGTCGCCTAGAGTCCTAGGCCATGCATTCCGACATAACTGAAATATTTACTCCGATACTAGACTAGAAGACAAGTTCATGAGAGAGTGATGGTTCAAGGATCTAATTTTAAATTGGTATGTGCGTAAAAGCTAAATTAAGATCACATGGACATACACATTCATTGGCCTCCTTCAGTCGTAGGACGACTATGGTTCATCTCAGAGCACACTTCCACATGTGGCTGTGGAGCCCTATTTTGGAGAGACACTCCCGTCCACAGATAGCGCAAGTTAGGGTCCCCTTGGCTTTTGCTTCGGTGGTAGAGGAGCTGGCCGTTTTTCGGTTTGTGCGTTTTTCTTCCTGGGCTGAGACCCATGTACTTTCACTGTCCATAGCTTTCTTTGTCACTGTCTCTCTCCACCTGTTGCGGTCTAGAGCTATGTCTTCCCATAAACAGACAACAAACGAAAAACGCAGCAGCCATGGTATTATACAATTTGATTTAAAACTGTATTCCTTTTTCCTATCAAACAATAAACTGAAATGAAAGGGATTAAAATGTAACTGTGCACTTTGGTTTTGTCTTTCGAGGTTATACAACTCTCGTGAAACAAACATACACTCGCACAAAAAGGTTATTTTTCTCCTGTAACAGACTTAGATCTTTGTTTATAGACAAGCAAAAGTGTGTGATGAAGAACACTGTGAACTAAACCCACAACAAAAGACACAAACAGGACTTGTCAGGCAGGACTTCACAGACATCTATTACATCAAATAAAAAATTTACTTGAACAAAACTGAGCAGAGATACTTTAACTATCAAACTAGCATTTTATAAGCTATCAAGAATAAACGCCAAGCTACTGACAATTTGAAAGTCTACACAAATATCTACATTAAATACAAATTATTGATTAAAACATGTAAGCTCTGAACATACAAACAAGAACAGAGCTAAACAAAAACAACATTTTCGGAATATGATTAAATGAATTTAACAAGTTCAAAAATCAGTAAATTACTAATGATTAAAATACATCTTTAGAGAAGTTGGCTGCGATCAAGATATCATAATGATATTAATAATACAGAATGAATATTGCGTGACAAAAATAAAATAAGACATACCAAAAATTTAAGAAATTGAGACGGTCACATCAATAACATTTGCTAGGTGACCATAGTTAATTGTGAGTGATTCTATGAAGTGGGCCGGCCTAAGGCCAAACTATGCAACCGCCTAGGGCCTCCAAATTTAACAGGGGGCCTCGCACAAACTAAAAAAAATGGCTAAAATTGGATCATATTTCAAACATAATTGTAGAGCCCTATGACTATATGTTTACTTGGCAGAATTTAAGTCATTGGTTAATATGCATGACTGAATGCATGACGCGTAGGACGTAATCATCTTCTTTTTTGAAGTAACGTCTGTATTATATAAGATAAGATAGTCTAACTCTTTGTCTCTACTTCAGAAATTGCGATAGATGAATTTCCGTTATTTGTCGATTTAGATAGAAAGATACAGATTTTTAAGGGATAAGTACTTTTATTTTTTCGGTTTCTTTTTAATGTATTTTTTATTTTCACTTTTGGGCCACAAAATTTCCTTCGCCTATGGCCTCGAATAATTAAAGGCCTGCCCTGCTATGAATGCAGTTAATAAATACAAATAAATTAAGATAGGAATAAATAAATACGAAAGAAAACTAAACGTGAAATTGCATTACCAATTGTGATTCTAAAAAAAATGAGGTAAATTGATTTTGTCTGTGCATATATTAGCATGATATGAAGATGGCTTGGAGCAATCACCCAGAATAACTATAACGGAGTTTTCCTTTGCTGTCATCACTACAAGTGCATTGCTTATATGTCACCCCATTAACCTGGTAGTGAAATGTCTCTTCCGGATTGTGACAACTCCCGTAGGCGTGTCGACATTCTGGAAAAAGTTTTGGAATGATATAACGATGTTAAAATAAACACGACAAATCTTATTTAATTGTACATTTATATTATAACATTAGAATTTAAAGATGGCAAATATTTTCTAAATGCTAACGAAACGCAAGCTTAAAATATATGGCCATATTACAAGATCCACGGGGCTCGCAAAGACCTTCCTTCAGGGAACAGTACCAGGAAAAAGAAGAAGAGGCAGACAGAGAAAGCGCGGGATGACAACATAAAAGAATGGACGAGCCTACGATTGATAGAGGTTTTAAACAAGGCAAAAGACAGAGAGGAATGGAGAAACACGGTCGACAAATCTTGCCTGGTGCCCCAACGGTCCAAACAGACTAAGGGATAGGTAAAGGTAAAAGGTAATTTTGTGGCATTTTACGTCTCGAGAGACGATCTTTTCCCTTTGCAACTTCTTGTGTGACTAAAGAAGCCAATCCTTGATACACAGCTGCGATCACAGGTTGGGCATATATAATCACCAGGCGCCGTTGCATTTTCACCCTTCTTTCTGCTTTTGTTGTGTATGACATCTGCTATCTTTGACCCTTCCTTTATGCTCTCTCTCCATGAGGATCTGTCAAATGCCACCTCTTCCCAGTTGCCAGTGTTGATTCTGAAGAGCTTCATGTCACGTTTGCATACATCCGTATAATGTAAAAGTGGGCGACCAGCGGCTCTCCTGCCTTCGATTAGATCGCCATACAGGATGTCCTGTGGAAGTCGACCTATTGGCATTCTACGAACGTGGCCAAGCCAGCCAAGGCGTCTGCTGCTGATAACAGAGCGGATGTCCTGGCACCCTGCTCTTTGTAGCACTTCCTCATTGGTTATCTTATCTTGCCACCTTATTTTAAAGATCCGCCTTAGGCATCTGAGGTGGAAAACATTCAGCTTTTTTTTCTGCCATGAGTAGGTTGGCCATGTTTCATTTCCGTACAGCAAGGTGCTCAACACACAGGTCCGGTAGACTAGGACTTTAGTACTGCTAGTCAACAATATGTTGTCCCAGACTCTTTTCTGCAGCCGTGACATGGTGGCCATTGCCTTGGCTATCCTGTTGCTTATGTCTTTATCCAGTAGAGTGGTTTTGGATATGATGGTGCCAAGGTAACAAAAGTGATAAAAGGTAATATTTGTAAGGATAATTATATAAAAAAGTAAAGACTTTGCGATCTATGGGCCAGATGATATAAAGGACATCTGTTTTTGTGGCCCACGATTAACAAAGGTGCCATGTGTCCAGCGCAACGACCAACCGCCTTTATTTTCCCCTTATCTAATCTCAGGCAACCATTAGAGCTGGGTGGACTAAGAGGCGCCCTAAAGATCCCAAAAATACAAAATCAGTCTTCAGCAGGATTCGAACCCGGAAACCCCCAGTTCGGAAGCCAAGCGCTTTACCACTCAGCCACTGCGCCTCCTTTAACTTAGCTGCCTGGTCATGTGGTAAGCGATGTGGAGTATCGGCTCGACAGTCTCAGGTTCGAACCCAACTCGCTGCTATCCTCTTGGTGTACTGCGGGAGTATTGGGCAAGGAAAATAAACTCTACTTCTGACAGAACACAAAGAAATATGTTCAACAAAATCTTTCAATAACCAACAAAAACGTGTGAGTATGAAGGTCATGTGCTGTTTTTTTTTTCGATCGTAGCCTAATTTTTTTTTAAGGCATACTCTAGCTTATAGCTAAACTATCCCAGTCTCAAAATATCATTTTTTTTAGCTCGACACAGATCACAAAAGTTAAAACCTTTGTTTAAACTTTACTGAGAGATCTGGAGATACAAGAGGGCGCATGTGTCAATGTCTGGATGAGAGCATGCTGTTTGTTGAAACGTTACGGATGGGTGACTGTGAGGCGCGAGTGTGAGACGCGAGACAATAAAAGTGTGTTCGTGGCGTGTTTGAACTAGTTTGTTGGAACTTGTGCTTGCAAAGAGAGTTAGACGTTTGAGTTTGGAGAGCGAGAGTAGAGCTAGATCTAGAACTTGTGGTGAGGAAGTGAGAGCTAGATCTAGAAATTGTGGTGAAGAAGTGAGAGCTAGATCTAGAACTTGTGGTGAGGAAGTGAGAGCTAGATCTAGAACTTGTGGTGAGGAAGTAAGAGCTAGATCTAGAACTTGTGGTGAGGAAGTGAGAGCTAGATCTAGAAATTGTGGTGAAGAAGTGAGAGCTAGATCTAGAACTTGTGGTGAGGAAGTGAGAGCTAGATCTAGAACTTGTGGTGAGGAAGTAAGAGCTAGATCTAGAACTTGTGGTGAGGAAGTGAGAGCTAGATCTAGAACTTGTGGTGAGGAAGTAAGAGCTAGATCTAGAACTTGTGGTGAGGAAGTGAGAGCTAGATCTAGAAATTGTGGTGAAGAAGTGAGAGCTAGATCTAGAACTTGTGGTGAGGAAGTGAGAGATAGATCTAGAACTTGTGGTGAGGAAGTGAGAGCTAGATCTAGAAATTGTGGTGAAGAAGTGAGAGCTAGATCTAGAACTTGTGGTGAGGAAGTGAGAGCTAGATCTAGAACTTGTGGTGAGGAAGTGAGAGCTAGATCTAGAACTTGTGGTGAGGAAGTGAGATCTAGAACTTGTGGTGAGGAAGTGAGAGCTAGATCTAGAACTTGTGGTGAGGAAGTGAGAGCTAGTAGATCAATGAGTAGAAAGTG
The DNA here is from genome assembly GCA_036873155.1 of Biomphalaria sudanica. Lineage (NCBI taxonomy): Eukaryota > Metazoa > Mollusca > Gastropoda > Planorbidae > Biomphalaria > Biomphalaria sudanica. The sequence continues at coordinate 404,653 of JAZGLO010005396.1, read as the reverse complement.
ACATGAAGGTGTGTAGAAGTTGGAGTTGTACAGAGAGTTGAGTTGCAGTTGTATTGTAGACATATTTGAATAATTAATTTATATTGAAACTGCTACAGAGGATACTTATCATAGATATAATCAACAATTAAAAGAACACCCATCATAGCAACTGCTTCTCGTATTCACAGTTCAATACATGGCGGATGACCGATGCCAAATGCGATCTTTTTTTTTTTGGCTAGCTTTAATGAGGGAGGCGTAACAGAAGTGCCCCCCCCCCCCCCGCTGAAAGTGAAAGTTCAAAACAGGAGCGATTTTAGCTTCACTGACAGAGAAAAGCAGCTGGAAGCAGATGACCTCTGAAAGAGAAGTCAGGGCAGCTTTGAGGGTCGCGTGACACACATTTTTAGATATACAGCTCTAGTTGTAGCTTTGTTATAGTTGTGTAAATGTATATTAATCACGAACACGTAGCACAGGACATCATAATAATATTTTAAAATAACTACCAGGTCACCCAGCCTCGTTCAAGACCAGGTCAAGTGACAATAACAATAAATAGAGGACAAAAATATACACGTAATCATTCCCTTCCCCAGTAATAAAATAAATCTGATTTAATGAAATAAAACATAAATAGAAACCCAAATAAATAAATTAGAATATAAACAGAAATAATAATACTAAATAAAACATTCTAAAATAGCCAAGCATAAGACAACGCGAGAGAGGTCAGTTGGGGTCACGTTCCAAAGACAGGACTGTGACTAGCAATGGAGTTAGTCTAGTGCACACACAGACAAACGGTGGGGGGGGGGGGGTACATAACGGTTAGTGAGTTGGCTAGAACAGTGTTACATTTATATGTGTATTTATGTTTGTCTGTTGTATGTGTGTTTGTTTGTTTTCATGTAGTCTCCCTTGTTCTACTGTCAGTATGTTCACGTGTTCACGGTTTACTCTTAAGTGTGTCAGTAGTGTGTATTCACTGTGTATTAGTCTCTGCTGGTTGTTCTCTCCTTGTTTTCACGTTAATAAAAATGGAGTGTAACTTTTAAACATCAGTATTGTTAGTGTATTGTGATAATATAACATGGTGGCAGCTTTCTAAAAGTTCTAAAATGGAAACTGTAAGTAAAACTAACTTTAAACCAAGAATTAACCCTCCACCTCCTTTAAATGTGAAGAAAGGGTGTGAGGAATGGAAGCTTTTCAAGCAAATGTGGCTGAACTACTGCACTATCGAGAGAATAAACGATATAGATGAAGAGTATGCCAAAGCACTGTTCTTGCACACTATCGGCCCAGCGGCGTTGGCAGTATACAACAGTATCACCTTTAAACCAAAGCATAATGTTCAAGACATAATATGTGCATTTGATGAGCACTTCATTGGTTTAAAAAATGAAACTTATGAAAGATATGTTTTCAACAACAGACAGCAGAAGCCACAAGAAACCGTAGAGGATTACTTACTAGCTCTACGCACACTCGCTAAAACCTGCAATTTTTGTGACCATCTTGAAGAGTCATTAATAAGAGACCGAATGGTAGTTGGCATCAGAGACACGAAGACAAAGAAAGAACTCTTACAAGAACATAAACTAACACTCAAGACTTGTATAGAAATCTGCAAGGCTAATGAAGCTGCTGACTTGCAACTACAGGTACTAGAGACAGGTAGGCCTACATCTGATGCCTCACCACCTCAGGATGAGGCGTTCGCTGTCTCGTCTCGCAAAAACATTCTACAACAAAATGCTGCTCATAAACAGCGCAAATGTAAATTTTGTGGACAAAACCACCCGTTCAAAAAGGAACTGTGTCCTGCGTGGGGTAAAATATGTAATAACTGTAAACAAAAAAATCATTTCGGCATTCAATGCAACCAAAAGAAACTGCAATATGTGCATGAAGACAGTGATGATTGTTATTCGTTATCTTCTAATGATGAGGCTGTGCTTGCTGTACAAGGTGGACTAAACAATAAAATCATAAAAGCTGAAATGATCATAGCTGGTGAGAAGATTGTGTGTCAGATTGACTCGGGTGCCAGCGTTAATGTCATCCCTAAGAAGCTTATTAAATCTGCACAAATCTGTCCCACTCAAAGCAAGCTACGTGTGTATGACGGTAGCACACTCATACCTATTGGAAAGGTACAAATCGTAGTACAAAATCCAAGGACCAACAAGAGATATCGTGTTGATTTCGTGGTTGTGAGAGATGACTTAACTCCCCTGTTGGGGAAGAAAACGTCAGAAAAAATGGGACTAATTACAATTAACTATCATACTTTTGAAAGTGTTGACAAGGTTGAAAGTGTTGATAAGCCTCTACCAAGGTTATCGACAAAAATATTTGAACAGTTCTCTGATGTATTTGATGATCAGCAGGGTGAATTACCTGGTGTTGTACACTTAGAAGTGAATCATGACATAACACCAGTTACATGTCCATCTGGTCGTGTACCTTTAGCTATGCAGGCTAAAGTACAGTTTGAGTTAGAACTGCTAACAGAAAAAGGAATCATTGAGCCTGTTGATAAACCTACTGACTGGGTCAGTCGAATGGTGATTGCAACTAAAAAATCTGGAAAACTCCGTATCTGTTTAGATCCTCGTCCTCTCAACAAGGCACTTAAAAGAGAACGTTTTCCCCTTCCAGTAATGGAAGACTTGCTTCCTAGATTATCGAATGCAAAAGTGTTTTCAAAACTGGACCTTGCAAATGCATATTGGCATGTGCATCTGGATGAAGCATCGAGTTTGCTAACAACTTTTCAGACACCCTTTGGACGTTACAAGTGGAGAAGATTACCATTTGGAACATCTGTGAGCTCAGAACTGTTTCAGAAACATTTAAATGCTGCTCTTGAAGGTCTTGAAGGTGTGATTGGTGTAGCTGATGATATTATAGTCTATGGTTCCGGAGACACATGGGAAACAGCTTCCCATGACCATGACAAGAATATTACAGCATTATTTGAGAGATGTCGCTCTGTGGGAATTAAACTGAACAAAGAAAAAGCTGAGATTAAAATGAAAGAAATTACATTTCTGGGACATCTAATTACAAATGATGGTTTAAAGATTGATCCTGAAAAGGTAAAGGCTGTTAAAGAAATGAACAAACCAACAAACGTTGAGGAAGTTCGGCGCTTTTGTGGGTTTGTGAACTATCTTGCTAAATTCCTACCCAAACTATCCGACGTCATTGAACCAATTCGGCAGCTACTTCATACAGATATCCCTTGGTCATGGTCGAGAAAACATGACAGTGCATTCTGTGACATACAATCTATGGTGACTCAAGCTCCTGTGCTAGCATTCTACAATCCACTTAAAGAATTGACCATACAGTGTGATTCCAGCCAAAATGGTCTTGGCGCTGTCCTAATGCAGGAAAGTAAGCCCATAGCTTACGCAAGTCGATCTTTGACTGATACTGAAACTAGATACGCACAGATCGAGAAAGAAATGCTAGCAATTGTATTTGCACTGGATAAGTTCCACCAATACACGTTTGGTCGACATATAACCATTGAAAGTGACCACAAACCTCTTGAAGCAATAATGGCTAAACCTCTCTCAGCTGCTCCTCGAAGATTGCAGGGAATGATGTTGCGCATACAAAACTATGACATAACTGTAATTTATAAAAAGGGAAAAGAAATGTATCTTGCCGATGCACTTTCAAGAGCTCATATCAAGTCATCAGCAAACAGTCAAGGGGAGTTTGAGCTCATAAATATGGCCAGTTTTCTAGCAATTGGGGAAGAAAGACTACAGAAACTAAAGGAAGAAACCGAGAAAGATAGGACGCTTCAAAAACTTCTAATCACAATTAATCAAGGTTGGCCAGAAGGCAAGCATCTTCTACCATATCAGCTAACGCCTTATTATAATTTCAGAGACGAAATGTCAGTTCAAGAGGGGCTTATATTCAAAGGTGAAAGAGTAGTAGTGCCCAAGTCACTACGATTAGAAATGAAAAGAGAAGTTCATTCTACACACTCAGGCATTGAAGGATGTCTAAAAAGAGCTCGTGAGAGTTTATTCTGGCCAGGAATGACCGGTGACATAAAGCATTATATTTCAACTTGTGAAATATGTCAAGCTTTTCAACCCAATCAACAGAAAGAGACTTTAATGAATCATGAAGTTCCCACACACCCCTGGGAAAGGGTTGGTGTTGATCTATTCACACTTGACGGCAAAGACTATCTTGTGTGTGTGGACTACTACAGTAACTTCTGCGAAGTTGATCGTCTAGAGAACACTAGTTCAGAAACTGTCATAAGAAAACTTAAAGCCCATTTCGCTAGATATGGCATCCCATCCACAGTGGTCTCTGACAATGGACCTCAGCTATCTTCGGACAGCTTCGCAAAATTCGCCAACGATTGGAGTTTCAACCATTTGACAAGCAGTCCCCACTATCCCAGATCAAATGGAAAAGCTGAATCAGCCGTGAAGACTGTAAAGACATTATTTCTTAAAAATAAAGATCAGTTCATGGCTTTACTTAATCATAGAAGCACCCCGAATAAAACTGGTACTAGCCCATCACAGGCATTCTTTAACAGAAGAATCAGAACCTTGCTGCCTATAGCTAAAAGCCTGTTGAAACCTCAAGTTCTGGATACTCAGAAACATAGAAAAGCGCTGAAAGAAAACCAGAGGAGATCAGCGATTTACTACAACTCCCACGCTAAAGATTTACCTCCCCTTGCTAAGGGTGAAGAGGTGAGACTAAAGTCAAGGTCGCGTGGCCATGAGCGTTGGCAAAAGAGAGTTATAACTCGTCAGTTACAACAACGGTCGTATGAAATTGAATCTGGCGGAGGAGTTTATCGCCGAAATAGACTTCACTTACGAAGAATCCCACTGCCTGCTGAAACGAATGCGCCTACACCAACAGGTACGACCGAGCCTGACAACCCCGCACCTGTGGATGCACCCAGCACAGATGAAAGTAGGCCTAATGCTCAGAGACCTGAGAGCCATATAGAAGACGGGTCTCACAGATCGACAACGTATACAACTAGGTCAGGCCGAGTGGTCAAATCCACAAGAACTAGTGACTATGTATATGACTAACCTCAAACACCGGAGGATGTTACATTTATATGTGTATTTATGTTTGTCTGTTGTATGTGTGTTTGTTTGTTTTCATGTAGTCTCCCTTGTTCTACTGTCAGTATGTTCACGTGTTCACGGTTTACTCTTAAGTGTGTCAGTAGTGTGTATTCACTGTGTATTAGTCTCTGCTGGTTGTTCTCTCCTTGTTTTCACGTTAATAAAAATGGAGTGTAACTTTTAAACATCAGTATTGTTAGTGTATTGTGATAATATAACAAACAGTGTCTCCCAAACTGTGTTCCGCGGAACCCTTGTGTTCCGCGAGGCCCGAATAGGTATTCCATGAATTACTGGAATAATTAACTAGTTGACCAACACGTGAAAAATATCTAAAAACAATAAATAAAGCGAAGTGTTCGCTAAATACTCAGAATGTGCGAAGTGTTCCGATAAGAAAAAAAAGTTTGGGAATGGGCTAGAATGTTATAAAGAAACACCCGAAACATGCTGAAGAAAAGAAACAAACATATCTAGGAAATTTCAAAAATTGGTATAAGATTTTTCGATTCCCTCTTTTTTTTTTTTCATGTTCCGCTTAAGTATATTGTGAAAGAGGGTCCGGAAACAGAAAGTCTTTAAGACGATGAACTTCAGTCTTAGTTTACAGACAAGTAATGATGCAGGCCTACTTACGAGAACTTTCCAGAGAGATTGAATATTTGCTGGAGTCAGCCTGTACAGTCTTGATACACTTATATGTCCTGCAGTCTTTCACCCAAGTACTACCTACGTCATAGCACATTTCATTCAGCTCGCAACCTGCGAAAGAGAGAGGGAGATATGAACTCCGATTGACAACAGGACAGGAAAGATTGAGACAACAGGACAGGTAGGACTGAGACAACATGATAGGAAAGACGGTGACAACAGGTCAGGTAGGACTGAGACAAAAGGACAGGTAGGACTAAGACAGGTAGGAGTTAGACAACAGGTCAGGTAGGACTGAGGCAACAGGACAGGTGGGACTGAGACAACAGGACATTTAGGAGTTAGACAACAGGTCAGGTAGGACTGAGACAACAGGACAGGTGTGACTGAGACAACAGGACAGGTAGGACTGAGACAACAGGACAGGTGTGACTGAGACAACAGGACAGGAAGTGTATGATATGTATACTGACCTTCGTCAACTAAAAGTGCTACATTATGGTCACATCGATATTTAATGCAAGACGTTAAACAGGTAATGTACAAATCTCTCCCTGCCTGTAAGCATTGTTATTCACAACACAAGAATCTGAAAAATACAACGCAACGAGAATGTTAACTCATTTTTTCCTACATAAAACGCACCACAAAAATAAACTATCAATCATTAAATAAGCCTTCAACAAGAGTTTCTTCCTACAAAATAAAAATGAAAGTGTTAATCCCAATCATTCAATAATTGGAATATTTGAAAAAAATAAAAATAAAATGGACATGTTCTCAATCTTTCTATATTGGGAACATGAAAGGGATTAAGACCTCTGCAAGTAGTCACTCAGTGAACTTCTCTGTGTATGTTCTCTGTAGTGGAATATTATTTTTCCACTTCATTTTAAAAAACAATTGCCCTTGTAATGACAACAAGTTTCCAGTAAAGATTTTTAAAAAAGCAGTCTTAGTCTTAGACTCTTATTCCTGAGTTTCATAAAAAAAATTCGAAGGTGTATCTGATATCATCTACATACAGAAGAAAGTAACTACATAATGTTAGATACTTAATTTAGTTTAGGAACGCACTATAATAGACTGCTTTTGAACGCGACATTTTATAGTGACGACACAGGCATTGGGTTAGAGATTATTATTGTAGACTTGTAGGACAGTTACTGCTAATCTCTTGAAGCGATAACAACGTGTTAGTGACTGACTCGACTGTGGCCCAGTCTGTATTAGAGTATGTTATTCTATTTTCATCTCCAGTGAACTTGTTGCTGTGCATTGATCCTGTTGGTTATTTCTTTGTGACGTGAGGAATGTCTTAGCAATCGACCTCGCATTAGTAATACAGCTTATGGCATTTTGCGTCTCAAGAGATGATCTTTTCCCTTTGCAACTTCTTGTGTGGCTAAAGAGGCCAATCCTTGATACACAGCTGCGGTCGCAGGTTGGGCATATGCAATCACCAGGCGCCGTTGCATATTCGCCCTTCTTTCTGCTTCTGTAGTGTATGGCATCAGCAATTCGAGATCCTTCCTTTATGCTCTCTCTCCATGTGGATCTATTCAGTGCTACTTTTTTTCCTGCAGCTAGTGTCGGTTTGAAGAGCTTCATTTTGCGTTTGCATACATCCGTATACCGTAAAAGTGGGCGACCAGCGGCTCTCCTGCCTTCAATTAGATCGCCATTCAGGATGTCTTGTGGAAGTCGACCTACTGGCATTTTATGAACGTGGCCTAGCCAGCGAATAACACATCGGATGCCCTGGCACCCTGCTCTTCGTAGCACTTCTTCATTGGTTATCCTAGCTTGCCACCTTATTTTAAAGATCCGCCTTAGGTATCGGAGGTGGAAGACATTCAGCTTTTTTTCCTGCCATGAGTAGGTTGACCATGTTTCACTTCCGTATAGCAAAGTGCTCATCACACAAGGTCGGTAGACTAAGGCTTTAGTATTGTTAGTCAGCAATATGTTGTCCCACACTCTTTTCTGTAACCGTGACATGGTGCCCATTGCTTTGGCTATCCTGTTGTTAATGTCTTTATCCAGTAGAGTGTTGTTGGATATGATGGAGCCAAGATAGCAAAAGTGATCAACAATTTCTAGTGGTTAGCCATTAATGTCTACTTGAGGTGCAGTATTAGTGTTCTGAACTAGTATCTAAGTCTTGCTTTGACTAATATTTAGGCCGAACTTCTGGCAAGCAGCAGATAGTTTGTCAAACAGGAACTGAAGTTGAATATCAGAATCAGCCACAATAGCTGCATCATCAGCATACAGGAGTTCCCTAATAGTATCTTCCTAACCTAACCAAAGCATCTAGGATTATCAAGGTACTATAGAAATACTTATACATACTTATACATACATCCGTTACAATATGTTGTAAACCTTTATTGTAGGTGACAATAACTTTGTGTCAACACAAACAGTCATGTTCCAAGAAGATAAGTTACTTGAAGTCGATAAGATCTAAGTACATAAGATTTCCAGGATAACCAATTGACTTAGCAAGAGTTTAACCGAGACCAGTCGTCATTGAAGGACTCAGCACTGACCTGCAACGTCGCAAACTATGAGCAGTGGAGACCAATAGCTCCTTGTCACGTTACAGGTCTGTTCGACGTGGCAACGAGCAATTGCACTGCCCACACGTTGTGACGTCGTTTAACCGAGACCAGTCGTCATTGAAGGACTCAGCACTGACCTGCAACGTCGCAAACTATGAGCAGTGGAGACCAATAGCTCCTTGTCACGTCACAGGTCTGTTCGACGTGGCAACGAGCAATTGCACTGCCCACACGTTGTGACGTCGTTTAACCGAGACCAGTCGTCATTGAAGGACTCAGCACTGACCTGCAACGTCGCAAACTATGAGCAGTGGAGACCAATAGCTCCTTGTCACGTCACAGGTCTGTTCGACGTGGCAACGAGCAATTGCACTGCCCACACGTTGTGACGTAGCAGGTCAGTGTTGAGGCCTATTATAACGATTGGTCTCGGTTTTAATCACTGCGATGTGTGACTGAGAGGCTTCCGCTGGCTGCTTATCAAGGGGGCTTGGCGGCTTATTTAGGGGGCTTGAGTTCAAAACCCGACTCGAGCAGAAGATTGTTTACTGAGCGCCAGAAAACCTCTCATAAACCCCCACTGGTCCACAAACGAGACTAAACCATAACGCACTGGAAATGCTTTGGCCATAACATGAAAGTTGCGCCGTATAAAAACAATAAAAAAAAAAAATAAACAAGCATGACTACACACATGAAACGCGTAGAGCGTCTTTTTGAAGTAACGTCTGTAATTTAAAAGAAAAGTGTCGTCAACTATTCTTTCGTTACGTCCTAACTACTACGAAAGGTGATTATAGAGTTATCAGACATCTACACTTTAGGAGGAGGACAAAAAGGAAAACAAACCCTTAAAAACGGGAGATTAAAAAAAGGACAAAGCAAAACTTTAAAAACAACTGCAACAACAACTAAGCTTTAAATTTAGTTGCAGAAACGTATCAACAAATCAACAATATATTAAACAACATCTCTGGGCCAAATTGACTTTTTACATTAATATATCATTCACGCAGCCAAAGTTACTTGTGGATCTCCAGCCATGTCTTTCTTTTTCGAATTGAAGGGTTTGCCTTTCAGTGAGTCTGTCTGAACAGTGAGTCTATTCTTTTTTCTTTTGTTCCACAGTGCAATGATAAACGAAATCGCACTTTCTGCGTTGGCATTATACTCGGTAATCAAAAGAAATTTAAAAAAATCACTTAGTAGCAAAGGCGTAGTGAGGGGGGGGCACGATGCCCCGGGCGCCACCCTCAAGAGGGCCCCACACGCAGCCTTTATTTCTATGTGATTTTCATGGAAAGTGGGGGGAGTCGCCAATAATGTACCTTGCCTCGTGCGCACGTTTTGCTCACTACGCCTCTGCTAAGTAGGTCTAACTATAAGTAGGCCTAACTATAAGTAGGTCTAACTATAAGAAGCCTTGAATATAAAAACTGTACATGAAGGCAGTTATCAAAAAAAAAAAAGTGTGATTTACTACTCTGATGTGAATGTATGTTTTGGTTTTTTAATAGTTATAATGCACAAATTGTAAGACAAATTTCCTTACGGACAATAAAGATCATTATTATTATGTAATATGTATGATCGAGTTTGTTAAATCCAAAAAATTCAAAAGATTGCTGCTAATATGTCAATATGCAGTAAAGAACAGACTAATTTTAGACCCATGCCTTCCGGCCCACTTAATGGCGACAACACCGGTCCATATTGGTGGCAGCCCAAAGGACATTTGCCCAAAGTACTCAATATAGCCAGTCCGCCCCTGATTTCCATAACATTTAAAAAGATCCTGTGCTTCTAATGATGGATTGCAAATATATTCTACGTCTACAAACAAGCTCTTTCATTTTGTATCTTCAGTTCTAACTTTTGACTTAACCTTTTTGAATTTTTTTGAATGTGAATTTTTTAAAAATATACATCTAAAAAAAGATGAATCAATTTATTTAGAACAATAGAATTATTACAGTGTTTTTCTTCCACTCTATTGTTTTTATATGCCGACTGTCTGTTACACACACACACACACACTTGCACACATACAGGCCTACACAAATAGTTATATTTAGATGGAGATGGCGGTTGCTATCAAATGTTCATTATCGGTTGAAGCCAGTGGGCGGAGCCTATTCGCCATATTGGTTTACTCAAAACATTCCATCCGTTTTCATTGCGATACCAGTTTTCTAATTCTCGTAACGACGCCAATAAGCCTCGTATTTTGTCATCATGTTTTTTTCTAAACTCCTCTAAGGCCCAAGTTCATATCTGGTGGTCTAGATATTCCAATGGATCAATTGCAAAGCGCTGTAGAGCATGTAAAGTGATTTATACGATCACCTGATCGAGGCCTACAAAACCGAAATATAATGATTACATCGAAATTAAGCACTATTGTGGGCTGAAAAAAGCACAAAAATGATTTGCAAGAGGTTTGTTATATTTTTGATACTTTTTACCGCACTGAAATCACCACAAAATTGATAAAATTGAAGTGAAAAGAGTACTACTACCTACTACTAATAATAATGTTACAGTAATACTAACTAATCTTTCCCTAATTAAACTCTGGCCTACATCTAAAATGTATAGTATGTAAAATGTGGGAAGATACATTTTTATACAAACATGAAGACATTATATAAGAACACACTGATAAACCATACTGAATATGCAAAGTCAATGAGCTAGTGGGAGATAACTAATTATTTACCACTGAAGAGAATTAGTTTTGTATGCACCTGTCTGTTCACAGCACCTTTTTGCACATGATCCCGTTTTCTGGTCGTCGTTGCGTACAACAGTATGCCGAACAAGAAGGCATTTGTAATGTTTATTTTATTCTATACACTGTGTTTTTAACGTTTTATAAGATATTGTACAATGTACAGATATTTAAATAATGTCGTGAAATATTGTCGAACAAATTTCTCAAAAAAAAACAACACTACACGTTTTAATTTGAGTAGACCAAAATGGCTGCGATTTGGCTTCAACCTAGTGACGTCACGCCATCTCCATCTAAATATAACCTCCTTGGGCCTACACAGACGATCTCTTTTCTTGCAACTCACCGATAGGATTCGAACACGATGTGGCCAGAATTGCAGCGAATGTGATTAGAGATGTACAAATGTAAACAAGTAGAGACAAGAAAATAAATAAACAAAAAATATTTGAAGTTTATTTTATACGAACATATTTTACATTTAATGTACACATTTAATATAAATTGATACAGATGTATAGTTATTTTATATAATTAATCTTCGGGATTGGAAGACAAATCTTTTTTTTTTTCTTAAAGAGTTCTGTAAACACATTTTAGCTTAACACACGTACCATTTTCTGGACACAGTCTTACTAACTGCAAGTATCAGTAGGCCTAAGTGCTTAAGTCAACCACTAAGTTCTCCCATTTATATAGATCTAGTTTTCAAGTGCACTGTTACTAGTCGCCTTTAATACATTTATCAATAGGCAAATAATTTAAAAAAATTGGGTCATAAATTTCACAATTAACTTTCAGCGGAAATTAAATATCTTTAAACTACCCGCTGCAGACGTCAAGGATTATATCTCACAAATGGTTCCCCTAGCGCCGGGGTCAGCAACCTGCGGCTCGCGAGCCACATGCGGCTCTTTGGATGTGAAGCTACGGCTCTTTAGTTCCATACGCAAATATTATTTATTTTATCGAAATATTTTTCAAAATAGTTCTGAATCTTTTAACGAAGAATAGGCACCGATTCTATCTATCAGCCTTATAACACCCGTCCCCCCCCCCCATTACACGCGTCGACAGTGTCATTAGTCGTCGGAAGCTCTCTAATGACGCTGTCGTTGGGTGTTTCTATGTAGGTTTTAATTTGCTTTCGACGCAAGACGAAACGGTATCTTCACTACGTGCTTTGGCTGTGACGTATAGTTTGTTGTTTCAAGTAATGAGTTAGAAGCGAATGATCTTCTCAAAGTAAGAAGCAATCTATAAGTAATGCTAATCTGGCAAGCTTTGCGGTACCAATAGAAATTGCACAAAAAGGCAAACCATTTTCAGATGATGAGTATTTCAAAGACTGTCTACCTACGTGCATCTGAAAAACTGTTTCATGGTTTAAAAAAACCCACAAAAAAACAACAGAAACCTTGAAGAAAAAAAAAATAAAGATATGCCACTATCCGCTAAAATAGTACAAGATAGAATAGCTAAAATATCTTCAAATATAACATATTTGCAGGTGGAAGATATTCAACTTTCTTCTGCCTTATCACTTGCTAGTCTTGCGGCATAAAAGGCACGGCACAAGTTGCCCATTTTGTCTGGTATATGTCTTTCCAAGGTCCAAAAGAAGATCTTCCAGGATTGCTACTCTCATGACAAACTAGAGGGGAACATAGAGCGAATGCCGTGCAGAAATGCCTTGAAGACAATAAGATCGAGTTAAATAAAATCGTTTAAACAGCAACTGATAGAGCCAGAAGTATGACAGGAAAAATTAAGGAGCAACAACGATTCTTCGAGCCAAATAAACCACCAAATTCTTACATTTCACATACACCAAGAAGCGCTTCATGCCCAAACATTTTTGGCCGAAATAGTTGAGGTTATAAATTTGATAATCAAGATGGTAAACATCATCTTATCAAAAGCTCTCTACCATCTTCAGTTTAAAGAACTCTTTAACGAGATGGAGACACAGTGTTCTTCATTTTAAATGTCTAAAACAGTATCGCGATAAAATCAGTGCAACTATTGATACAAATTACTTCAGCACAGTTATAAAAAAAAATCATAGATGAATTTCTTGACAGATTTGAGTAGTTGAAAAAAAACTATTCTAGCATTCCTAATAAATCCTCTCAACACAAATCGTAACGAAATCCATATTGGGCCATTTGAAATTGATACTGGATCCCTAGAAGCGATTTAAAATGTAAAGCTTTGTGGAGTGGAAAATTTACAGAGTCAAAAAGCAAGTTGAAAAAGTTGGAGGTCCAGAAATGTATGTACATTATTATTATTATAGCTTTTATATAGCGCTACTTTCATGCTTATAGCATGCTCAGAGCGCTTTTGGTCCAATCTCATTTGTGGACCAGTAGGGGGAGAGGGGCTATCTAAGAGTTGGTTTTCCTTGCTGCCTTTAGGCGCTCAGTAAACACAACTCTGCCCCAGTCGGGTGTCAAGCCCCCTTCTAGGTAGCCAAGCCAAGCCAAGTTCAAGCGCACTTGACCTCTCGACCACGCTTCCCTCATTACGCAACAAACGTGACAACTTTCAAAAGAAATGTCTCGAGTTGAGGCACTTAGCCTATATTCGACGCATATTCCAAAGTGCTAGAGTGAGGTAAAGTTGGCATATGAAGTAATGACTATCTTCGGATCGACATATTCGTGCGAGCAAGTGTTATATTCATATATAAATAAAAGTAAAGTAAGAAGTCAACTAACAAATGAAAATTTAGAGTCGTGTTTGAAACTAAAAACAAGTTATGAGCCTTATGTATCCAAACTTCTCAAAACCATGCAAAGCCAACCTCCCATTGAATTTTCTCAATTGTTTGTTATTGAAGTACAAGCTAGTGTTGTAAGTAAATGTTTAACTTCTTTTGTTGTTACCAAAAGAAAAAATAATTATCAAATAAAACCATATATATATTATCTTATTTGGTGTGAAAAACATGTATATATAAATTAATATTTTCGTTGTTTTTTTTAATTACAAAATTAATTGTGTGAGTACTAATTATTGTTGGCAAGAAAAAATTTGTGGCTCTTTAAAAACTTTCAAATTTGGTAAATTGTAATTTTTGACTCTTTCGACTCAAAAGGTTGCCGACCCCTGCCCTAGCGCAGTAGACGTCAGGATTAACGACATAAATTTATAATCGGTTGGAATAGTCTATAGATCTAGTATCTAGACTTTAATATAACTCTCTCTGTAATCAAATCATCAAAACTCTTTTTATAATGTAGGGCTTTAAATTTTGATTTAGAATTGTTATACAGTAATTGAAGACTGAAAAATCTTAACGAAGTGCGGTGTGTCAAAAAAAAAAAAAACGGTGAATGTATGTGCGCCTTGGTTCTAATGACGGTGAAAACATTACGTTTGTTTCCCCATTCATTATAAGATTTATCTCATCTCGCTCCTTTAGGCCTACTCTGGCGTTTCCAATTTTGTTAGAAATATAGACTATATTTTTAAAAAATGTTCATAGATTTTATTGTTCTTTTTAGTGGATTTTAACAGAATGCTAGTGGGGCTGGTCAACATTAAAACATTTGTGTTTTTTTCCTTGGTCCGAAATAAAAGTTATGACCCAGAGTGAGTTTGTTTAGACCTGCACATCTGTGAGAAGACTATTTTCCGTGGCTACGCAGCCCCGGCTGCGACATAACTTTAAATTTAGGCTTATAGTGAATCAGATGTTAGCAAAGTCTCATTCCAATCACAGCATTTCCAAGCAAGAGTTTAATCAACAGCCGAAACTACAATGGGCTACACACCACACTGACTTCAAATGCTTCACTTATAATAACAGTACGGTACTGTTGTACGAAGCTCTACAGGTCTCTCTCTCTCATCCTGAGCACAGGACGTGGTCATGAGCTATTGGTCTCCACTGTCCACAGATCACGTCACATATATGTGTCAGGCCTACTGTAATATAAAATCGCCTCCCCACTAGAGTTATAACAATCAATCTATCTATAGACATATAGTTCGTCCATCGTGGCTCAATGATGACCACTTTGTCATAAATTACCTTGCAATCTATTACGGAAGCCAAGTGCCTTGTATATACCACCCAGCCACAGCGCCTCCATATAGGCCTATATATATATGGGCTATATGTGTATTTGTGTGCAAGCCATGTAGGGTATATACTGGATATATCTATACAGGTCTAAATGTTTGTGTGTGTATTTCTTGACGGTCTTAATAATGGCATAGGCCTAGCCGGGCATAAGTCATAGATCAAGATATGGTCTTGACGTTGGTCTATAGATCAAGACATTGTCTGGATGACATAAGCTGAGATCACGACATCTTATCTTATCTTATATAATACAGACGTTACTTCAAAAAAGAAGATGGTTACGTCCTACGCGTCATGCATATTAACCAATGACTTAAATTCTGCCAAGTCACTGTTTTTTCTGGCTAGCTCAGGCAACCCATTCCATGCTCTACTAGCACTAGGGAAGAAGGAGTATTTGTACAAATTTGTCCTAGCATATGGGACGTGGAATGTGCCTTTATCTTTGTGTCTTTCAGAGTATTTTATTAAATTTTGTTTTTGTATTTGAAGATTATGGTTCAGTGTTTTATGTATAATTGCTACTTTACTTTTGAGTCTTCTGTCCTGAAGGCTTTCTAAACTTAGTGATTTTACTAATGGTGTTACTCTAGTCAAATGTGAATATTCGTTTGTTATGAATCTCACTGCTCTATTTTGTGTTTGTTCCAGTTTCTTAATGTTTTCTTGAGTTGAGGGGTCCCACACGGTGGAAGCATATTCTATTATTGGCCTAACCAAGGTTAAATAACATTTCAGTTTTATGTTCTCATTTGATTTATAGAAATTTCTTTTAATAAACCCTAATGCTTTGTTGGATTTTTAAAATAATTTTATCAATATGTGGACTCCATGACAGTTTTTCATTTATTATAACACCTAGGTATTTTGCGTTTTTAGTCTGTGTTACTGGTTTGCCATGGATAAGATAAGTGGAATTAATTTGTTTTAGTTTTTTTGTTACTCTTAACAACTGACATTTTTCTGGGTGGAAAGACATGCTCCAATTTGATTCCCATTTCTGTAATTCATCTAATTCTCTTTGTAAAATATCTGTGTCTTGTTTTGTTTTTATTGTTCTATATATTATGCAATCGTCTGCAAATAATCTGACTTTTGTTCCTGAACTAATGCAATTTGGTAAATCATTTATGTAAATTAAAAATAGTAGTGGACCCAAGACTGTTCCTTGAGGTACACCTGAGTTTACTGTTATTGGTGTTGATTTAGAGCCATTTATTATTACAGTTTGTTCTCTCCCTATCAGAAAATCTTTAATCCACTGATGCAGTCGACCATTGTTGGCATGATATTGTTGGCTTATATATCTGTCATTTATATAAGTCCGGCAGTGATCATTATGTGACCTTCACCTAGACGGAGATCAAGACATGATAATAACTCCTCCTCCTTTGTGAAGTATGATCAGCACAATCTCATTTCCTGTGGCTATGGAGTTCTATATTCGCTTTAAAAAGACGGCAGCACACATGGGAATTGTTGTAAAATGTTTTACATGTTTCGGATGTTCCTTCAGATAATTACTTTCTACTCCAAACCTCCCGCAGGACGACGGAGGGTTCATATTGGTAATCTTATGAGATGAACCGAGCAGTGGTTTCCAGATCAGGCAGTTCTACTATAATTTTCCTTCTATAGGAGGGTTTTGAGTCTTTACCGTAGGCCAGATGGGCACATGTTGACCCCGTTGTGAGCGCTTTCCAGTGCACACTGACACAGTTCCCCATAAAAGCCAGAGTTAGGCAGAGATCACAAGATGAGATCATGACCTTCCCTATCTAGTCAACCAATGGAAATATCTTTAAATGTAACTGAAGTTGAAACAACCTAACCCTAAGTAGGCCTTTTGACACTATTGTTGAGAATCTAGAATATAGATTCTATATCGACTAACTAGGCCTAGGTAACTTTAGATCTACATCTATAACATCGTTATATCTAGATTCTATATTAAAAGCAATTGTTTTAAGGAATATTTAGTTAACTTTACTTTATATATAGAACTAGATTCTAAATTCTAAACTGTCTATTAATCTATTTTTATTCAATGTAGCTCTAGAATCTAGATGTTATATATATCAAGGGTTCTAGTAGATCACAGACCGATAGAGATTCTATATAATATATAGGTCTGTGAACCAGATCTAGGTTTCATGTATATCCCCACATACAGTAGATACTAAACGATAATTAGCCGTTTTAACTTTGTAAACGTTGAAAGCTTTTTTGTTTGTTTAGCAACTTCCAGTTCTTTGAGCAACTGGTGAGACCTCTAGTAGATGATTCTAGATCTAGATCTAGATTCTAACTATCTTATCTTAGGTGTTATATATATCAAGGGTTCTAGTAGATTACAGATCGATAGAGATTCTATATAATATATAGGTCTGTGAACCAGATCAGCGTGTTACGTAAGACTTTCTACAAGTACGCGTATTAGACAGTCTTTCCTTTACTTTTACTTACTGTTTAAATATAACGCTAACTCTACTTCTCTAGTAATAATAACAGAGTAGAGCTGCTTAGTTAGAGCAGTGAGATTCATAAGACATAACAAATTCAATAAACAAACGAATAAATTCTAGATCTGATTTAGAATAAGAAAGCCTTCAGGCCAGGACAAATTTCACAAAATATTTTCAAGTTAGTTAAAGTTACAACTCTACTATGACATCTAGAGTAAAGTGCGAAGTTCGAGCGCATTAAGCCCGCTGGCAGCAATTTTCAAGTTTGGATTTTTATAGCACCGTAACGGTCTGACCTATGAAAAAACTGATAGTATCTCTGAATTCCTCGTCCTTTTTTCTATGAAAATAGATTGGATATAATGTATCACTAGGCTTAGTTAAAATTAAATACGAAGTCAAAGAGGTGTAGGGTAAGTATCGCCAATCGTACTTTTCCTCGAGCGGATTTTTCCCCAGTTAGTAACCTCGATCGGGTTGGTGGAAGGTTCGAACAGATCAAAGGAAATATATCTAAAAACATGTTTTAATATTTTATTTTTACTACAAAGTCACTTTCTTTTTACTCCAGCGCAAGAACACCATCCATTGCACCATTTCCCACCCTCCACAACTTCAAATAGTCTCTTTACGCTGATGAGCAATCAGACTTAAAAATACCCTTAAGCCCATTGCCCATTTCCTTCACTACCGGGTAGTAAAAAAGAATAACTCCACACCTCCTGTGTTTGACCTCACCATGAACTTAGCTTTTACAAGAAAAAGGAAATAGTATGTGTCGGAAGTAAAGAAAAAACGTGCATACGCAGTAGCAATATAGTGGTAATTTGGTAAACATTCAAATAAAAAAGTTATAGCAATAAAAAGTGAACTGTTCGAACCTCCTGACAAATCGGGGCTGCTCGAACTTCGCACTTTCCTATATGTCTATTAAAAATAAAGTAGCAATTAGTATGAATTAGCTGCAATTAAAATTATTATTATACTTTATTGACTTTATAAATTATAATTACATAAAACACTGAACCATACAATACAGCATAATCAGATAATCTAAATATTCAAATACAAAAACAAAATTTAATAAAATACTCAGACACAAAGAATGAAAGATAAAGGCAAATTCCTTGTCCCATATGCATTCATATGATTATGCTAGGACAAATTTGTACAAAATCTCCTTCTTCCCTAGTCACTGCTTAGTGCTATTTAAAGATTAATTATTAGAGCATGGAATGGATTGCCCGAGCTAGCCAGGAAAACCAGTAACTTGGCAGAATTTAAGTCATTGGTTAATATGCATGACTGAATGCATGACGGTTAGGACTTAATCATCTTCTTTTTTGAAGTAACGTCTGTATTATAATTATTTAAGATAAGAAGATAGTAATCTAGATTTAGACTATAATACTTATAGGCAGTATAAGTATTAATCAAGTAGGTCTAGTCTAGAGACTAGACATCTGATTTGATTAGGCATCATTAGCCTAGGCATTTATCAATCATCCAATGATTGCCCAATCAGAACCAAATCTTTTTTAATTTAATGTTTTATGACCAATTCGGTAATTGGCAAATAATTTATAATTTACAATTATTATTATTCTTTAAATAATTAATTAATAATAAATCTTTATTATAATAAGTTTATAGATCTAGTCAATCTAGAATAAGCTAGATCTAGATTCTAGATCTATAATAATTTGAAATTATTATACTTTCAAATTTAGTCTAAAATAGATTCTAGTCTAGATCTATATTATTCTATATCTATTAGTCTTACTCTTACCCTTACTTACAGTTATTAGGTTAAATCTAACTCTAACCATAGTAATAAGGATCATATAGACATCTGATTAGCATTGCCCATAATAAAATATGTTATTGGAAATGGAAAAAAAAGACGCAACACAAGCTAAAGGGGATTTTACTGAAATAGATCAAGAATTGTGAAATTGATATTGAAGAGAAATCATTTCTCACTGCATCACTATTATACCTAGCAATTTGTATAAATCCGGCAGATTTGAAAAGCATGAAATTTTATCCAGGATCATGCGCAAATGTTCTTTCACAGAAATTACCATCATATCTTTATACAAAATAATGGAAACTTAAATATATTTATTTTCATTAAAATTTTTTCTGTCAAAACTAAAATGTCATTTGGAAGTATCGGATATTTTTAGACAAATCAAGGAATGTTGCATTTGATCACTGCAGTGATGTTTTTCTTTGCTTCTTATAATTCTTTTGGCAGTGTATTCATTACTAACATTCGTCGATGAATCATAAAAGGATGTGTGATAAGTTTTGGTGACTCATTTTGTACCAAACGTTGAAATACAGATCAATGTCATAGTAATGAAAACACAAGAGATTTTATACTTTAAAAAAACAAAACAACCAGTTTTATCAAATTTGCACATCTCGCATATTGTAGTAGTGGTTTCGAGAGGTTTAGAACTTACCTAAAAAGAAACGCCTCGTTTAAATTGTCTGAAGTAGAGTATATCTTTTTCATTAAAGTTCGGAAGCTTCTATCAAAATGAAGTTACTGATATTTCATTTTCATAGATCTGGCTTATAGAACTTTGTTACAAATAACATACTATACTGTGGTTTTTCAATTTTAATATAACTATCAAAGTGAAACCATACCATTAAAAAATTGTCATTTTCTTTTCTTAACATTCTTTGGAATGTTTCATAACAAAAATATTAAAAATATTTAATGGACTATTAAACAATGGCGAAACAATGAAACAATTAAATATAAACGAAAATGCGTTTTTATATATGTCACGACGAGCGCGAATTTTACTATAGAAATAAAATCTATGATTTAAAAAGATGAAATATTAATTCTATAACAATAAAAATGTTAGAAATCATTCTGATTCTGCAACATCTATCCTTAAACAATAAAATAAAGTAACTACCAATGGGAACAAATTCAAGTCTTACACTTAAAAAATATTACATATTTCTATTGGTCTTGGGTGACCCCTGCAAAATCATAATTGAGAACCCCTGTACTATGCTATTGGCAATTGGATGATTATAAAATTCTCGTTTTAACTCTTTCGAGAATGGATGATTATAAAATTCTTGTTTTAACTCTTTCGGAGAGAAAGAGTTAAGGGGGGACAGGACAGAGCAGGATGTGAAAAGTAAAAAAAAGGACTAGCCTAAGAATCATCATAGAGCCTATCTAATAATTCAAAATAATTAAAAAGGAGAAGAATAGTCAGTATAAAGAGGACTATTTGTTACTGCAGAATAAGATAGGCCTACATCGGGATGAAGTGCACATAAATATGAAGAATAAAAAAAAAAGGAATTTTTAAGATAACTGCGATCATTAAGTTTATTGCAAGCTCTCACACAATTTTGTAAATACACAAGTTAAATGATAACAGCACAACTCTAGCTACTTTTAGATTATAATTAGTTCCAGAAAAAAAAAGTTAAATTTTTTTTACAATATATTCAATATTTGTCTCTTTCCTTTTTGCATCTTTCAATATCAATTCTATAGGTGTTTTTTTTAATTTTAATCAGAGCAATTGGTGTAATTATTTTTTCTAGATGATTATTGCATAATATTGAATGCAACATGGCAACAGCTGTTGTTATTGGTGGAGGTGTTAGTGGTCTTGCCTCAGCATTGTATATACAGAGATCTTTGCCACAATTTTCTAAGGTCAGTATAGTTGTCTGAGCTAATTGTTTTGAAAGAGAATTTCATAAAGGGATATATTTATAACATTTATACTTTTTACATTGTTTTGTTTTGTGATTTTAAAAATCCTTGTTTAGTTATTAGTTTTTACATCTTTTTATACTTTACAAGTTGTTTTCAACTTTACCCAGGACATTCGTTTTCCTAGAAATTACATATTACATTCTACATGAGTCTTCTTTTACATATCAGAAGTTGTCATGTTTGCTATAAAAGTTTATCTATGTGCTGGTTTAGTAACATTTTGACAACTAAATATTTTGTTTCGTGCAAATTAATTCCTGCTTTTTTTGCTCTTTTTATACTGACTTTGCGGGTTTTGGTGAAACCAGTTATTGAAAAAAACAAAAAACATATTTTTTTAAAAAGATTTAACTTCAAATGCATGATTAGGAAAAAAAAAACATTGAAATGTTAATCTCTCTTACAATATGTTGACAGTTTAAGAGCTTTATTTTATTTCTTGGTAACATGTTGGGGAGTGGCAATGTGTGCTTCTCCAGATGTCTATAATCTTCCTTAAATCTAAACAAATATTAAACATATACACCATTTTCATTGGATAAAATTTATTTTTATGACCTTAAATTTGAAACTTAAAAGAGATGGCCTTACATTTTGACTTGTACAAATATATGGATTATAGTTTTTATTTGTAACACTCTTCTTCTTATTTCACTTTCTTTTTTTTTTTTAAATTAATTTTTTTCCCCACAGTAACTTTAGTATGTTTGAATTAAATGTAGGTTGCTTAGATTGATAATCTTTATATTATAGGAATTGATCTTAAATTTAAAACAATTTAAAAAGATTTAATTCAAACAAAATTGTCATAATTAAAAGAAACAGCCTAAGATTTATAGATTGACAAAAAAAAGTGAATTTTTCTTAGAGAATTTAATTATGGAGAGATTTGTACAAACATTTTTTGTTTTCTTTGAGTAAATGATTGTATATCATTAGTGTCTTGAAAAATCATTCTTATATATTTACTAATAATATTATGTAGGGTGATCCTGTATTAAACAAACAAATTAGCAGTAATATTTATTAAGTTATATTTATTAAATTTAAATAGTTTGATGACATAATTACATTGGTTTATTATGTTATTGTAGGTAATGCTACTTGAAGGCAGCAGTCGAGTAGGAGGATGGGTTAATACCACCACCTATCCTGATGGAGCTATTTTCGAACATGGTCCTCGAAGTTTACGTCCAGTGGGTGAGGCTGGCAGAAACACACTTTTGTTGGTAAATTGATGACAATTCTTTCACAAAATGATGTAAACTTAAAGCTTGTCAGAACCAGAGTAGTAGTTAAGCTAGTGTTCTTTGAGTAACTGTATCTGGTGATACCATCATTTGACTTGAGTAAACATTTCCATGTGTCAGATATGAACATTGTGGAAGTGAGTCAAAAGGATTGATTGCAGTAACAGTGCAAGTTTAAAACCAAGGGCCCCCACTCTGAGAAAATTGAAGTTTTTTTTTTTCATTGTTCAATTTGAATTATTTTCTTAAACATTTTTTTTATTCGATTGATCAATAAGTGTAACAGTTGTAATTTAAAATGGAACATTCCAATAGCCTTCACACTTTTATCACAGCCCCCAAAAATAAAAGCTAATGTTATTGAAAAGCATACTTGTTGATTAACTCTGGAGTTTAGTTTTTAAAATATGTACTTTTAATAATGTGTTTGTGTGTGTGTGCGCGCATAGGTATATGAGTGGAAAATATCAATAACCAATTAGTAGTTATAACTAGAACATGGATTGGTGGATTGTGCAGCATGCAAAATAATTGTTCAGTATTATAGAGGTTATAATTGTTCAGTATTATAGAGGTTATAATTGTTCAGTATTATAGAGGTTATTGAAACATTTCCACATATTCTTGGGGGAGGGGGTGGGCATTACAAAAATTATAAAAGGGGTACATCTAGGTCAAAAGTTTGAGAAACACTGCTCTAGTTCATCACACACTGGCAACTGTTCTCATGCAAACTTACACATTTACGATCAGTAGCTTGTACATTCCAACTGACACAAATAAGTAAAATTTGATTACATACAAATACACATATTCATCCCTGACATTATTCAACTATAGTTGCATCAAGACAATGGCTTGTGGAAAAAAAAAGAGTAAAGTTCCATTTTCATACCATGGGGTCTATAGGGCAAACGATGATGTTGAGGTCATCTATTTCTGTGGTCCATGGTTAATGAGGGTGTTATGTGGCCAACACAACGATCAACCGCCTTTACTTTTCCCCGTCTAATGTTAGGCACTCATTAGAGTTGGGTGGACTCAGAGGCACCCTAAAGATCCCACCAAGTTCGGAAGCCAATTACTTTAACACTCCGCCATCTCACCGTCTCATTGCTTCTAAGGTTAGACTTTATTTTTCAATTTAGAGAATTCCTTGAGACATTCCTACAAAATTCATTTTAACATTAAATTTTTTTTTTATGAAGAATGGATGGCTGCCTGTTTATGTTGTATGTGCTCTGGACAGTCATTCGATGGTATTGATGGCCCTGGGTTCGAACCCTGTGCACTGCCACCTCCTACAATCCTGCTGGAGGTTAAAGCTATGATGTAATTATCTTTAATCTATAAAGGAATGTCCAAAAGGTGTAAAACAAACATAACGGATCAAAGAAGAATAAGTTTTTAAAAAGTTAAATATTAATTTTTATTATATCTTTTTAACAATTAAAAAATTCCCATAATCGCATCTTAAAGTAAAATATTGTTTTGTGTAATTACTCAATTTAACTTTCATTTTACCTACTTAAAAAGGATTGAAATCTCACACATGGTTTGTTTGTTTGTTTTACATGTTTTTGGATGTTCCTTCAGAGTTTACTTCCTCGTCCAAACCTCCCCCAGGACAACGGGGGATGGGAGCGGGCAGGATTTGCACCCTCGACCATCGATAAATCCGAATGACAGTCCAGCGTACAAACCGCATGACCAGGCATGGTTAGATAGGCCTATATCTTCAAAAAATGTCAAAAGCCCACAATGGACTTGGCAATTAGAGACACAGATTGAACAGACATGTTACAATACATCAGTCAGTAATCTATATTTACATTATTTTTACTTCTGGTTTTCATTGATCAGACATACTGCTAATGAAACTATTATATCACACCTTCGCCTTTTGCAGCTGATGCTCAATAATTGTTTTTTTTATATATGAAAACAATGTTATGCTATTAGCTAATTATAATTGTTCAAATTTTTTAAAAAAGATAGCTTTAAAGACATAAAGAATAATTCCATGTTCCTCATGCTTTTGTAATTGAAATATGTTTTGTATACTCTACAGGCTGAAGAGCTTGGCCTAACCAAGCATGTTTTACCAATATTTCCTTCTGATCCTGCAGCTAAAAATAGATATTTGTTTGTTGATGGGAAACTATGTGCTTTACCCACCAGTAAGTTTTGCCTTGTGCTTCATTAGACTTTACAAAAAAGTAAGACATTAGCTAATAAAAAACTTGAGTAAAAAAAAATTATATATATACTGAAGAAGCTTTTTATTTTTAAAACTGATAAAAAAAAATCTAGCTTTAATAGCAGAAACATGAACTGTGTTTTGCATTTTTTTTTTCATGTCTTTATAAATTTATCCTGTTTTACATTCTTTTTGAACTGAGAACTGAATTTTGTTGGCCTAGTTTAAAGCATATTTTATTTTTACACTTAGATGCGTGGAGCATGTTCAAAAAACTGCCTCCTTTTACCAAGCCTCTAATAACCTCACTTTGGAAGGAACCTTTTCATAGAAGAAGTAATGAACAGGATGAGTCTATTTACAGTTTTGTAAGGCGAAGATTGGGTCCAGAGGTATATTCTTGTTTGTTTTTGAGTCAGGGAAGTTTTAAATAGAAGATTGTAATGTAGCGGAATAATAGTAGATCTATAATATACAAAAAATGATATGCTTGATATAAGTAGTAAAGAATCCTACTTTCTGTTTCTATATTTTTGAAAACATCTTTTTAGTTTGCAGATATTGCTATAGATGCCCTTTGCAGAGGTATTTTTGCAGGTGACTGCAGAAAGCTTAGTGTTCAGGCATGTTTCCCACCTCTTTATGAAATGGAGAAAAAATATGGCTCCTTAATAGCTGGAGCTGTTTTTGGTTTCAAAGGTAAATAGGAAGTATTGGCTCTGTGTTTTTGATATATAGCTTCTGTTACATCAGTTTAAGGCATATCACTTAAAGAATAACAATATATATATATATGTATAATTCTAATACACACATACATACACACATTTTATCCATAAAAATCTCCTAAAATCTCCTAAAATTGGAAAAGTGCTACTAACCCTGTCTAAATACTTTTGACTCAATGAATGAAAGTAGTCTAGTTCTCTGTAAACTTTTGTCTTTTGCAATTTTTAGTTTTAATTCTTACAAAATTGAAAGTATTAACTAATTCATTGTCTTTTTAAAATACATTCAAGTTAAGCATCTGACTGTTTAAAAAAACACTCTTGCCGTGGAAAAGCAAAAATTTTTTTTTGAACTGGGCCATATTTTTCTATCGCATTTATATTTAAAAAAAAAAACATTTCACATTACCTTAAAATGATCTAAATATGTGCAACTTTTGGTCTTCTCAAAGTGTTTTGTTTATAAAAAAATTAATTATGTTTTCATACTGTTTACACTTACATATAAACTCTAACCCTCTGAGCTAGTTTGTTTATAATGTGTGAGTTTGCTAAGCTACCTAAAAATTTGTAGCAACCGCCCTTTTGTCAGATTGTTTTATTTTTCTATATTCTTAATATTCTTTTTACTGGAATTCTAAATCTGACTATCAATTTTGAGGCTCATTTCAGTTTGAGATTTTTCTAAATCTAATAGAATGTTTAACAGATCAAACTTTCCTCACATTTTACTTCTATATGTCTCTGTAACTTTAGAGTAAATATTGGAACCAAACACACTGAACTTCAATGCCGAATTGGAAGCATCCCCAAATAAATCGTAACTTTCAAGTAGAGTTATGTACCAAAAACACTGAACTCTTCAGAATTGACATAAGAAATAAACAATCCATGGACCCAGCACTTTAAGCATGAATAAAAATATTGCTAGAAGTCTAATAAGTGATTTTGAAGTGACTTTTTGGTAAAGACTTTTCTCATAGATGCCTGGTATGCTAATGTGTCTTCATCTAAAAATTAATATTTTGGAAAGTGTTTATTGAGATCCAACATTGAAGAGTAAAACACTTTGGTGTCCCAAACTTTAACATAACATTTAAATTCATTAACATTATGTATTTATTTTCACTCAACTTAGAGTGGAAGTTACTAATTCAGTTATTATTTCCTCAGATCCCAAAGTTGAAGCCACTGGCTTAGTCAGGCGAGCTATTGAAGATAAGTGGGCCTCCTGGTCATTATCTAAAGGGCTTCAACAATTGACAGATGCTATGGCTGCCTCAATACAGAACACAAAAGAAGGTGAAATAAGGCTGGACACTAAGGTCACTTCTCTCAAGCCAAGTCCAAATGGTAAAATAATAGTAAGTGAATTTTTTTTTTTTATTTGATTTATAATGGCCCCATTTTGGCTTGACAGTGGATGTTCCCTGATAAATAACTGGTTAAGATTGATTCTAGTTGTCACGTATTACGAATTGAATTCTACTTTTAAATGGCTTGCCTAGGGGAACGTGACAATAGAAAAGCAGTTGTGTCACTTATCTTAAGTCTGAATTTGATCAAAGACTTACAATGAATAACAAAAAAAAAATGACACAAGAAATCGGAAGGTAAAATATCAACTTAATGTTTAATAAAAGATAACTCGAATAGTACTTTTAACTGTATCACATAAAGCAAAAAAAAAACAAACATTTACTCAATACAAATTGGAAAGGGTTGACCAAAACCCTTTTACAAAAATGGCATGTAAAAATATTACAATACAAGTGTTTGAAAATATAATTACAAATACAAGCAAGGCCTTGAAAAAGAAAAATCTTAACTTACACGATAAATGGTATACCACGCACGGGTCACGCAATGTCTCCGCTATTCTGTCTCACGGCTGTCTCCGTATGTCTGTCTGTCAACGTTACACGGGCGGTCTTTTTATAGTCTACCGCGCGTCGATATCAAGACAAATCTAGTAGTTTCTAGAACCAAATAAGTCGTCAATTTCCCAGATCTAGAACGCTCTTCAAAGAGACAGAAGAAAAAAGAAAAGAAAAAAAACCACCCTCCTTTCAACCAGAGGTACACACATAGGTCAAGGACCGGTCACACTGTCTGTGTGGCTTGACGAATAAAAAAAAAACTTATTACACAAGGGGCAGACAACCTCCCCGTCTCTCGACCGCAACAGGTCAAAGAAAAAAAAAACAATGCCTAGATATGTAACATAGTTAAGTTTGTCAGACTCTACTGTGATAAAACAAGAAAATTCTGGATTGTCACTTTTAGTAAATGAGAATGAATCTTTCTTATTTCAGCTTTATTCCTGTCTATTGTCACTTCAACCCTTTTGCTCTCTGCAAGGATCATACCTCCTTGTACAGATGTCTACATGCTGTCTGATTATGGGCTATTTCGACCCACATAGTCATAGTTCTTAGGTCCTGCTTAGTCTTGTTTTAGTCTAGGATGTCCTTTGGGTCTGCACAGCATAAAGGATGATTTTGAGAACTGCCATCTAGCATGTCACGACATGTCTGAGCCAACATTGTCTTCTATGTGTCATACATAGACACTGCTGTATGGAATTTTTGTTGGATGCAAACATGATCTTTCCAGAAGATGCACACAATGCATTGCAGACAGCATATATGAAAACCAGTCAATCTATGCTCTAGATATATGTCTCACTTCTATTAAACAGATTGCTTCCTATACAGGATTTTTAGACTGGCATTTTTGTTTTCGTGGTCAATTTAGCATTTTTCCAGTCTGAGAGAATTTTGAGATTGCCGAGGCTTATCTAATTCTTTTTATGACATCATCAGCTGGAAAATGTATTTTCTCTATTTATGATTGTTATTACTTCTATTTTAATTTTTGTGGCTCATTGATTTATCTCTTTTATTCTTAGGTCTCAACCCCATCAGATTTTATTGAAGCTTCTCTTGTTATATCTGCTGTCTACAGTAAAGGTAAGACAAAGACTGCTTTAGTGATCCTTTTTGGAAAGTTGTTGTGATTACAAGGATTCTTTTCCAGGTTCCCTAGTCAATTAGTAGTGCTGATACAGTCTGACAGAATAAGGAACAAACAAATTGTACCGTTCAGCTCGCAACTATGTGATGTAGTGATATTGGTGGTTGTCTTCTAAGATTTTTGTTTGCAAAAGCTTATTTAAATATGGTAGGATTGTGCTTTTTGTGCTCTTTTTATAAGACTGTCCAAGCAAGGCCACAGCTGACACGTTGCCTTGACTAAAAGTTATTGCATATGTTGGCAGAATTTGTATTGTTGCACAGTAAAAATTAACCAATAGGTTCTTCTGTAGTTTAAAGCTGTTTGTATAAGAAAAATAGCTACTGAATTTTTTTTTGCCTGTTGTCTACTATGACACCCAGATATCTGAATTAGTTCACTTGTTGTATTGGTTTATTGTTTATCTTGTTTTCAAGTATCAATCTTTTTTTTCTTCTGAAGAATATAATTTCTTTAGTTTTTGAGAGATTCAGTTCTAAAAAGTTGCCAGTGCTTTAGTTGGTATCAAACTTTGATAGTGAATTTCATCTTCTAAAATAAGACAGACTATGGCAGCAGCCAATTTAGTAAATTTAACTGAGTCTTAGAGGCTTCTTATGTCATTAATGTTAAGAGATAAAAATCCAAGAAAGTACACTACCTCATGGGGTCCCTATACATTGAACTGGAGTTAATTAACTTTTACAAACTGGGAACATAGAATTAGGAAATTTAGAACCCATGATTGTAGTTAGTGGCTGATATTTAAATTACCCTGTTTGTGGCTGTATTTTATTGAAAGCCATGAAGAAATCTGTAAAGAGCACTTGTGCATTTGATTTGGATATATCTATTCCAATTATTGATTGTTCTATTTAGGACATGATAAAATAAAAATATAAGAGATTGTTATATATACAACATTCTTAATTTATTTTTGTTAATTTGATAAGTTAAAGTAACAATGTAAACATTGAGAAGAATCACTTTTGATTAGTATAAAAAGAAAGCAGAATCTTCAAAAAATGTGTTTTCTTTATCCAAATAGATTTAGCAGCTGCACTTCCCAAGAGCATGACAGGTTTAAAAGAAGATTTATCTGCCCTTCCTTCTGTCAATGTTGTGGTGGTCAATTTAGAGTACAAGGAAAATGTTTTGCCAGTCAAGGTAAAATAGAAATTGATGGATAAATGTGTCTCCATATTGACCTAATGCTTTAATAATGTACAAACTGTTGTATTGGTTCAATCTGATTTATTTCTTTGATGATTTTTTGCTTCATTCCATGTATACCAGTGTTTCTCAAACTTTTACCAGCGCACCACCTTCAAAAAACAAAACGCCTCTTCTTAGCCATAGGCTCCCCCAGTGGATTCTAGGAAGGTTCTAAGAATATATTAGACTAGAATAGAAATAATTACCACACTGTTTTTCAGTTTTATTTGGCATCATTTGTTTAGAATCCAAAATTTACATTTTAAATGTTACACCATTTGTGCTTCTTTTTTTTTAAAGATAATTTTTAAGTGCTTTGTTAGCTAGAAAAGTTTTTTCTGGGGATAGTAGTGGAAAGGCAGCAGGTTCTTCTTCTCTTCAGCAAGAGGGTAATAGGGAGCATGTTCTGAGCTTCAGAAATTCTTTTCCTGGAATCTACAAAACCTTATTGTCATCTTAAGAAAAGCAAATGTAAAAAAAAAGTCTGAAGTAAAAAGTGTAGGGATGGGCCTATACTGAAGTACTTTCTTGCAATCAGACTGCACTATTCATCATTGTAAAATAAAGTTATAGGTCAAAGTATACCTAATAAAGAAGGAGACAGCACTGGCCAGTACTATTACGCAAGGGACATTTGAGGTACATATAGGGAAATATGTCAGTAATAGGTGTGATTGTCATAAAATCATATTTTGTTAAGTTAGTCATTATAAAAATGTGCAAAAATAGAATATTGACCATTCTGACACAAAAAAGTTGTGAATAAACATGTTAGCGTAAATATTTTTAAATGTCTTCAAATAGTTTTGAGACAATATTGTGCCTCTCATGAAAGGGGTGTACATTTTACAAGGTTCTTGTTGGAATATGAAATAACGTCTTTAACTAAAAATATTGTAATTTTTTAAACATTAGTAATAAGGAAATTATACTTCATTAATATCTTATCTTATAAAATACAGACATTACTTCCAAAGAGATGATTACATCCTCTGTGTGTTCCTAGGTAAATCTAGTCATGCATGTTAACCAATTCTGACAAGTCATTGGTTTTCCTAGCTGACTCAGGCGACCCATTTCATGCTCTAATAGCATAGGGAAGAAGGAGCATTTGTACAAATTTGTCCTAGCATATGGGACGAGGAATGTGCCTTTATCTTTGTGTCTTTCAGAGTATTTTATTAGATTTTGTTTTTTTGTATTTGAAGATAATGGTTCTGTGTATTATGTATAACTGCTACTTTACTTTTGAGTCTTCTGTCCTGAAGGCTGTCTAAATTGAGTGATTCTACTAAAGTTGTTACTCTAGTCAAATAGGAATATTCATTTGTGATATTCAAACACAGATTGATAACTAGAAAAAAAAATGTAATTTAAAAAAAAAATATATTAATAGGTTTTGCCTCCCTCCCTCTTTTGTTGGGCCTTCCAAGATAACATCTTAGGGTGTGCAGTTTACGGTTTGAAAAATGCTGATGTACACATTGATTTATACTTGTCATCTTCATTTAATATACACCACTAATTAAGTTCTATTGTAAACCTATAATGAATGACTATAAGTTTTGAATTATATTTTTGCCTTGTAGGGTTTTGGTCACCTTCTGCCATCATTTGAAAGTGGACCCATACTGGGTGTAGTCTATGATTCATGCACCTACCCAGAACATAATAGAAAAGGCTGTCCAGAAAGCACTCGTATTACTGTAAGTTTCCTTTCATAGATAATCTAAATAAAACTTGTTTAACTTAATTTCTTTAAAGGGTTGTATGAGTAGCAGTTTCAAATTTTTCTTAGCTTCTCTTTTCACAATTCCTTAATGCCAACATGATTTTATACACAAAAGTGTGTTTCAATTACTTACCGGTGGTTTCTGCAGGTAATGCTCGGAGGATCTTGGTATGATAAGTTACTGTCTCCTGATGGAACTCTGCCTTCTGGTTCTGACATTGTATGGATGGCTTCTCAGGCAGCTTCTCAACAATTGGGCATAAAATCTCATCCAATCAGATCTCATGTAACATTACAGAAGGTAAGAAGTAGTCCTTGTTATTGATTTCTATTTTCTGCCATTTCTCAGAGATATGACAATGCTGTTTAAGCACTAAAGGTTTTGGCTTTGTTGTAAAGATAATAGCCAAAAAACATTAACCTGAAAGATAAAACGAAACTGAATGTGTCATATGAACATAAAATAAACATGTTTGTGGCTTGGATAGGATGGAAAGCAAAGTCTGGGCTTCAATTTGAAACTTTTAAACTCTTTCTCTCCGTAATTATTTCCGTTGTTCCGATAGAATGATTCATTTTGCTCATTTGTATTTCACTACCCTGTTAGGATTAAACTTCAATAATTTTTTTTGTTATATTTGTTATCGAATAGTAGGGGAATGCATGCTCCTGTTACACAACACATACTCAAGTTTATAACTCTCAAAATCGATTTAGTTTAATGGGGTCAAATCAACGTGTTCATTGTCAATTAGGAGAGAAAGAGTTAAAATAATAAACATATTGTTGTAACTCTAGTGGCGGACTGAAAGGGTTAATGTGTGTGCGGCCTACTGATACACACGACTCAGGCCAATCACACAGGTCAACGGCTGTCGATAGACAAGGGACAGTACTGCTAGTTCACGCAAGTATGACATGTGATCAAGAGCCTTCACGGTCGAGAGACAGTGTGTTAAAAAAGCCAGTGAGTCCAGAACAGCAAGGCATAAGGACTGTGGTACCTTGTGAGTCCTCGAAAATGTAGCTGTACGAGCTAGAGAGACTAGTAATGTTTACTTAGGTAGTTCTGTTAAGTTCAAGAAAGCATTTGAATTTGATGTAGCCAATTGTGTTGAATTGGCTGTCGATGTAATTGTCATTAAACCACCACTTTGTTACTTGAAAATATGAAAAACATGCATATATGTAACCCTGCCGGACCAAGTAAAACAAAGGACGTTTGGGCCACGAGGCCTTCATCAGCTACAAAACAAACAAAAAATAAAAAACAATTAACACAAAATAGTCTTAAGTTAACTTGTCTGTCCGATGTTGTTCTCTATCGAGGCAGAAAAGAAATGAGCTGCGCTGGTGTAAAAGCGCGGGAAAACGGAAGGGGGCGGAGATGTCAGGCAAAGATGAATGGGAAAAGGGGGTACCGTAGTGTTAGTGCCCATCGCTTATTAAATAAAAGTGTGCTGGTTGTTGATCCCGTTAGGTTGGAGGGTACCTGACATGTAAATAAGTTTGTTTTCGATCTGCAGACGGGTGTTTTTGTCGTTGCATTGTTGTATGGCAGTGACGAGGAGGTCGGTGGTACCCCTATGATGTGTGTTATTGAAATGGATAGAGACGGGCTTAGTAGCAAAGTTACGAATGTCTCTAAGGTGTTCTTGGAGTCGTGTTTTTAAGGTCCTGCCTGTGTTTCCAATATAAACCATCTGACACCTTGAGCATATTATAGCATATATGACTCCTCTACTATTACAGTTAAATTTGCCACTGATCTTGATGGTCATTTTAGGACAGGTGATGGTGGGGGTGGCGAGTGTGTGTTTGCAGGTCTGACAATTACGTCGCTTACATGGCCAAGTGCCAGGTTCACTTGAAATGTTGTGGAGTTTAGTGTGTACTAATATGTCTTGTAGGTTTTGGTCTCGCCTGAATACTACAAGAGGTGGGGATGAAAAGACGTCGCGAGTATGTTCATCGGCTAGGAGAATGTTCAGGTTTTTGAGAAAGATGTTTTTTGCTTTCACATTGTGAGGGTGATAGGTTAATATCAATTTGGGCCTTCCATCATTGCTAGATATCGTTTTTTTCTTGAAAGCTTGTTCTCTTTTAAGATTCTCCACTCGCGATAAGGCTTTGTCTAAAATAGCTTGAGGGTAGCCACGACGCAAGAAAAACTCTATCATTTCAGTTGCTTTTTCAGTGAAGTCATTGTCATCTTGGCAAAGGCGGCGGATACGTAGAAGTTGGGAGTAGGGGATAGAATCTTTACAGGATGGTGGATGGGATGACGAGTATAGAAGATAGCTATGGCTGTCAGTGTCTTTGTAATGGCAGGATGTAGACAGAGAATTTCGGGTTATGTTTATTTCTATGTCTAAGAAGTTCACTCTAGTTCTGGAAATGGTGTAAGTGAAACGAATGGCGGGATTGAAGTTGTTAGTGAACTCAATAAATTGGATAAGTTCATTCTCTGTCAGAGATGTTATGCCTAGGCCATCATCAATGTTGAGTTCTAAGAAGCCCATAAATAGGCAGGCATAAGATGGACCGAATGCCGTACCCATAGCTACTCCGCTGATTTGGTCGAAAAATTGCCCATTAAACTCGAAGGGGTTGAGAGTTAGTACAAGCTCCGTAAGGCGAACTAGAATGTCAGTGGATATAGATTTGTGTTTGTTTTCTGGTATATCAAAAAAGTAACGGATGGCTTTAAGGCCATCAGCATGTGGGATGGAAGTGTAAAGGGAGCTGACATCTAGGAGGAAGAGTATGTATTCTTTGTCAGGTTGTAGTATGACTTTTGCTAGTGTTAACAGGGCATGGTTGGTATCTTTAATGAACGTAGGTAACTTTTCGACTATAGGTTGAAAGATTGTGTCCAGAAAGCGGGAGATAAGTTCAGTGGGGCAGGAACAAGCGGAGACAATAGGTCTACCGGGGTTGTTAAGTTTGTGAATCTTAGGTAAGAGGTAGAAATATGGTTTTCCTAATTCGCTATCATGGAGTCGTAGTTTGTGGGCCGATCGTGGAAGTAGGTTATCAGCAATAATTTTATCTATTTTGTGTTAATTGTTTTTTATTTTTTGTTTGTTTTGTAGCTGATGAAGGCCTCGTGGCCCAAACGTCCTTTGTTTTACTTGGTCCGGCAGGGTTACATATATGCATGTTTTTCGTATTTTCTATACAGTCGTTTACCCCTGCAGCAGTAAATCTTTGTTTTTTTGTTACTTGAAGCTCTTGTTGTCAAGTTCTTGTGTTAGATGTGCTGTTGTGTTGTTAAGTAGTGATTGCAGAAGGCCTGTTTGAGAAGATCGTAACAATATAAACGCAAAAAAACATTTACCGTTAACGCTCAATTAAAAATGTAAATTTGAATGAACTTTGAAATTTGTGAACTCCTAGCCTATGAATTTGACATGGATACATTACATATGCAATACTTCAAGAAACACCAGGGATGCATTAGAAATAAGAAATATTTAATAAAGCAATAGGAATAAATTATAACTGTAGACACCGCCAACAAAAGCTAATTTCCTAAATATACATTAACTATCAGAACTGCCTTATAATGGCTCCTACTATGCTATCACAAAACTTCGGTCCCCTGTCAACAATAACAAAACTTCAAGCGCTGTTACTCTGTCCCAACCAATGAACCAATGAAATAATAGTAAAATTAATAAATAAACATAGAATTCTTTCAGTCTTACAACCAAGGTTCTATGACGTACCGTTTACAATATTATATACAAAACATAATCACCACATTCCCCCCTTACCAAAATAAGCTATTAATATAACTTATTAATAGCGTAAAAAGTTACTAGCTTAGAATTCAGTATCAGGTAAAGAACGAGTGCACACAAAAAATACACAGATACACTCAATAGCATTGAACTCAAAACCAAAAAAGAAAAAGAAAAAAAAAAAGACAGAATCACACAAAAATTACAAGTTAACATATCTACATTCCCCAATTAACTCTCCTTGTTCACAATTTCAACCAATTTCTTTACAACATCCAGAATTAACTAGTATTGGAGAAAAAAATCACTAACAATACATCATCCGTTTAAACTACTCAAAACTGGTCATTAAGTTCTCATGTCCAATACAAATAGGAGACTTGCTTCACTACATTGTGACTTTGTATAAAAGGAAATACATCTCAACTGATATCAGCATTTATATTAGGTGTTTGGTAATGTAGGCCTTGGTCACTCATCACGGTGATTCGTGTACCTTCGTATCTGGTCAACATTGGCAGTAAGCTGAGATATATCTGTCAAACTGTGCACATAGAATGGAGTCAGATGGGTTGTCGACATATAATAAGATAAGAATAAGATAAAATGTCCTGAGGATTTGGGGGGGGGGGTAAACACTAGGTATGGAGCTATAATTATTCATACATCCTACGAATGTAGGCATTAAAAGGCCATGAATGGAGTCAATTGTTCTGAGGGTGTTATGGTGGAAAGCTGCCCCACCAAAAGATTTCTACTGTCAGACGTCACCTTGTTTCACTATTCACTTGTTACACATAGTCTCATAAGCCGAGGTTTCAAAGCGTTCTTCCTACACCAAGAAGATTAAAGGTAGTGGTGTAAAGATATGTTGACAACGCTCTGCAGTTTGATCAAACGTGGTGGAGTCACATTACTGGGGGTGGAGAGGAACTGGACTGTTGCAGTGCTGTTTTCAAACTTGTTACACATCATCTGAATCAAGTCTGAATCAAGAGTGACTCGAAGGCGATACGAGAAAGTACTGCCAATTGTCAAGGAAAACAATGTCTCTATACACAGCAAACTTGTGACTGGTACAGACAGTTTCGCATTGTCTCATACTAACACGCAGTTGTTTCCTTCTGGTCGCTAGATCAAAGGTCACTAAGTAAAATATTCTGCCTAATACTTCGACACAGGTATGTTCACGTTGTTGTTGTTTTTTTTCCCAGTCACAGGAACTGAAAGTAGTCTCCATACACACAAACAGTCAGCTACAGTATGGCTGTAACTCTGTATTTGACCTTGACCTTGAGAAAATTAGTCCAAACTATGCTAGTAGCTCTACACATGTGTAGCTTCAAAATACATGCACATTCTAAAAGCAGGTCAGCCTTGAATTTCGCCACCACTGTCAATCAAAAAAAAAAATTCATCACTATGCTGGAGCGTGCACTGCCCTCAGAACCTAATAGTAAAACGTTTCTCTCTGTGGTCTCCAGTAGAGGGACAAGTTCCCATTCCGTCCTCTTTGCTGTTGACAACAGTAGAAGCTTGAGGGTGTCATTGCTTACTTCAGTTCTTGGCGTCTGACGTCATCGTCGTTTCTTCCTTTTCCACGTCCATAGCCAGCTCGATCAAATTCTCTTCGTCGCCATGGACCTCCCCATCTGTCTTGGTTACCATAATATCTGTTGACTGGTGGGCTGCCATAGTATCTGTTGACTGCTGGGCTGCCATAGTTGCGTCTGTAACAAGGTCTTCGTCCTTGATAGCCTTGGTATCTTTGAGGCTGGAATTCTCCTTGGTCCTCTGGGTACTGCCGCCTTCCTCCATTGCCATTTTCTCTGTACCATAGATACCATCCACTCGTCCTAGAGCTACTTCGGTCAGCAGAATCTCTACTGCCCTGCACATTAGAACCCCCTGGACCAGTTACGTTTGCTGTTTCTTTTCGTTTCTCTTCTTTGACAAGGTCAAATTCCGTTTTTCCGCCTTCTGTAACATTTGTAGGGTATTTTCTTGGGTTGCTTTTAACTATGGCCGTCTGGTGCACAAATAAATCTTCCTTATTTTGGTCGCTGCCAACATGATCATAACTTTCTTGTTCTGGTTTTTAGTTTTTGTTGTCTGCCTTCAACTTGTTGTATCGTTTCTAAAGGAATTGTTGGACTACAGTTTTCTACGTGTTTAGAGTCGTAGTGTTGTCTCCTTTGTTGTTGCCCTTGCAATTCAGTCGTCGCTGATTGGTCGATGTCATCAGCCCCTTTGTGTTGGCTCCCAGTTAAAAAATTGTTTCCATCTGTCGATCTGAGCCTCACTCTATATTTGGTACATTCCCTATCACCACTTCGAATGGACCATTCTCAACAACTATAGCTTCAACCTTTTTATTGAAATACGGAGAGTTAATGCATACTATAGCTGTTAGGTAGCTCTTTATTTGCAATCCGAAACCTTGTACTCTGCATTGTCTTTTAGTGTATTGGTGAGGTTTCACA
Source organism: Biomphalaria sudanica (assembly GCA_036873155.1). Taxonomy (NCBI): domain Eukaryota; kingdom Metazoa; phylum Mollusca; class Gastropoda; family Planorbidae; genus Biomphalaria; species Biomphalaria sudanica. Next base: position 366,879 of record JAZGLO010005396.1, on the reverse strand, counting down.
AGTTTAGCTAAGAGTACACATTTGGTGGCCCCAGTATCGCGTAGGGCGTGGGTATGATAGCCATTTGCTATAGCTGGACATATGTACGGTGAAAGGCTATCCACCAAGCCTCCAACATGGGCTACAACATCGTTCTTGTAGTATTCTGTTCTCCGGGCATCTCGACAATACTTCGCTATGTGCCCCATTCTCCCACAGTTGTGACTGATTTAGTCTAAAGTTCTAAATGCTGAACCTTCTGTTTAGCTGTCTCTAATGTGTTATAACTTGTGGATTGTGTTTGTTGTGTATTTTATGTTGAGTGTTGTATTTTGTACTGCTGTGCCCTGCTGGCTTAGAGTCTGTGTGTGTGTAATGTGTTGTTATAAACTGGTTTGGCCTTCTTTTTCAATACCCCTTGGAAAGAGACATGTTTTCTGAGTACCAGTTGTTATAGTATCAATTAGGATTTAATTACAGCACTGATGTTTAAGATGTAACTCCTCCATTTTACTGACATGAACTAGAAGAGGAAAAACTAATAAAAGACTTGTGATACACATTAATAACATACTTGAGAAAAACATGTGAACACACTGAACATTAGACCAAGGGAGACTAGAAGAAATCAAACAAAACAAACACACAACAGTTACTACAGTGTGCATATCTAATGTCAAGTATTTGTGTAGAACTTAAATTTCTTTACAGTGTTATTTGGGTAACACCAGTTACTACAGTGTGCATATTTAATGTCAAGTATTTGTGTCATGACTTGTAGAACTTAATTTCTTTAAAGTGTTGTCTGGGTAGCACCTGACTACAGTGTGCATATTTAATGTCAAGTATTTGTGTCATGAAGGTTAACAGATCATGTCTGGTGCTCCAGTAGACTAAGAGATAGATGAATTTGAAGGTGTTTCATGCACTAATTATTATCTTTAATAGCTTTTATTACTTTGTTTATAGGAGTGCTTGCCTCAGTATAAAGTTGGACATGTTTCTTGGGTGGAGAAAGTGGAACAGAAAATCAAGGAGAGTAACCTTCCATTGTACCTAGTGGGCTCTTCCTATAGAGGGCCAGCCATCAATGACTGCATCTATAATGCTAAAAAGGTGGTTGAATCCTTAAAGGCACACTGATAGGATTTACATGTACGAGCGTATGTAAAGTTCTCGCTGAATCCACTGTGTGTGTGTTGAAGTACTTCTATTTTGTAATAAATGTTATAAAAGGTATGGAAAAAAATGCTACACATGTGGTTCTAATCATAATACCAGGATTGAGTGCCATTGTTCACAATTTTGTAATTCTAAAGATTGCAAAGAAATATTTTTTCTGCCCTAATACACCCTTCCTTTTTTCCCATCCTTTACCCAAAGTATAGTTTGTATTCTTTCAAAAACTTTTGAGAGAGAGAGACAGAAAGAAAGAGTATTTTGTATTTTGTTTGTTAATCAGATTTTAAAGTTTTACTTTCATTCTTATCTGGAATCATTCAAAGTCCATTAAATGACAAAAACTTGTACAGTTCTTAGAGAGTAGAGTTTTTGTTGCAGCATGTTCAAGTAGTAGTTACAATAATGTGCATGTGTTTGTCCTAGCATCTGATGTTGAACTTGATTAGGCTAAAGTAATTCTGTAAAATAAGAGTTTTCTGACTGATAAACTACTGGGCTGTGATGTTTGACTGAGATTGATAGTATAACAGTTTTTTTGTAGACATAAATAAGAACAAAACTCATTATCTACAGATTGACTTCATTCAGATTTAGTATTTCACATTTTGATAATTATTTTAATTGTAACCATCATTTTAATTTTCTGTAAATAATATATCTAAACTGTTCAAGGCTTCACTTTTTATTTTGGCAATATCTTATATGAAGGCCTTGCTTGTAATGTGCAATCTAGTTAGTTCTAACCTCTTATATTGTTACATTTCTGTTATTCATAGTAAATTTAATAAATACGCTATGGAGGGCAGTATCTGAGTTGTGAAATGATGGGTTCTTTAACTTGAGTTTTGAGTTTGAATTTCATGCTGTGATTTTCAATTTAGGATTTTATGATGTGCTTTTGTATTGCCTGATAAAATTATTACTATTTTTGTTTAATGTTTATCAAATGATGCAGAAATAACAAATGTATTTATTTATCTTGACTAATATTGAGATGTCAAAAATTGTCTTTCAATATTTAGGCATTATATACAAGGAGATAGTTGTGTTTGGATTGAAAGCTTGTCAATAATTTAATTTTAAAATGTCAATAATTAAATTTTAAACTAAGTCAAATTTTTTTTAGTATTTTCATTTTAAGTGTTTTTTATACTTGTCTTAAATTTTGTCAGCAAGAAGTGAAATTATCAATAACTGGAGAAAACTGAAAATAAGCAACTGCAGAACACTACAATGAAGCAGTTATAAAAATTTAAATAATTTATCAGCTAATTGTTCTCATATAAATAAAATAAATTAATATAAATTAAATGAATAATTTAGTTGTTAATTTTTTTTCTCATGTACTACTTAATCTCTGTAATGTTTAAGCATCTAATTGGATTACATGACACTATATAATTTTCATCATTCACTTATGTGAAAGATTTGTACAGACCAACATGTTGATATTTTTTCTTGAAATTAATGTTCAAGATAGATCTGACTCTATTTGTTTACATGAAATAGAAGTTTCTTAGGGTTAATGTTTGGTTTTTCATGATGAAAAGTGTTTCCATGAGATGGAATATTAAATGTATGTGTTGGGGTTGATGATGACCAGATAAAGATGTTTGATTTGAAATATTGAATCCAATTGAGCAATGTGTGAAGAAATGTCCTATTACACTCAGGACACTGTTTTGAATAATTGTAACTAAATAAATTTAATAGTTAATAAGACTAAGACACAATTTCTTGTTTTAATGACCTTGAATTATTAGCATGATAACTTGTATTGAATGAAACTGTGCCAGAAATTATTATTATTATTATAGCTTTTATATAGCGCTACTTTCATGCTTATAGCATGCTCAGCGCTTTTAGTCCAATCTCAGTTGTGGACCAGTGGGGGGGGGGGGGGGGGGTATCTAGGAGTTGGTTTTCCATGCTGCCTTTAGGCGCTCAGTAAAAACAACTCTGCCCGAGTTGGGTGTCGAACCTTGAGCCCCCTTCTTGGTAGCCAAGCCAAGTTCAAGCGCACTTAGCCTCTCGACCACGCTTAATAATAATGACAAAAATAGATGATGAAATATTGGTCTTAATGACAGACATATACGTGTAAGCTAAGTTGAAATTTTTTCAACATCATTTATTTTTTCTAAATTGATTGTACATGACTTTAATTCATAAAAGATTGTTGTGATTCATTGTATGTGTTCAATGGTTATCAATCTTTTCAATGTTTAATACTTATGGGAAAATGAAAACAATCATTCGAGAAGGGGTACAGGAAACTCAGTGAACACCATTATTTTGTACAATGTTTACTTTTTACAATAAAGTACAAGCTTGGACTTGATGGTATTGTCTGTAAATCAAACTACTAAGACAAATGGTTTTCTTGTATTTTTATGTTCTATCAACTGCTAATTAAGGTTTCAGAAACTTAGCAATATTTCTAACTTTTTCTCTGCCAGGTTTGGAATTTAATGATAGAAACTATTTTAAAGAGTGTTAAAAGTATTTGATGCATATTTCAGTCTCCTTAACTTCTCGTAGCACACATATAAAGAGAAAATAGAGAATGAAATGAAATAAGGGACTGTACCAACAAAGCTGGAACCAGAACCATCTGTTTAAAAACACTTTGTAAGATGTAAAATGTTTTTCAATTTGTTGTCATTGTTCTCTATGTTTGATGACATGAAAACAAAATGTAATGTATGTTTCAGTAGGACAGGCAATGTCATTCTGCAGCGAACTTCATGATAGAAACATGTCAATAGAGTTTTGGTTTATAGAAAAAGAGTAATGACATATTTCAACTGTATACTTTTAGCCCGCCGGTTGGGCACCATTGTTTTTGCATGAAAGCGTCTTTACTGAAATAGTTGATCTCAAATGTTACATCAAAGTTTTTACAAACATCATATGTTGATTTGAATGTTACTATGCATGATCATTTTCCTTTCCATTCTGCCTTTTTTCTTTAAAAAGCCACAATATACTTTGATTCTTAAGCCTTGCATTGCTCTGTTGTTGTTTTTTTTTAAATAACTTTAAAAAAATACTAAGATGGATTCCCCAATTACTAAATTTATATATTGGAACAGAGAAAATAAGAAATGTATAAGATCTTGTCTACCAATCATCTGACAGAAAATTGTTAAATGCTATGTTGTTATGGAAGATATCATGTCTGTTTATTGGTTAATCTTTGCTTTTATATTATGCTACTACTTGGGAATCCATCCTTTTATTATTTCAGAAAAATGTATTGTATCATTTATCTAAACAGTTGTTTATTTTAATTGACTTGTTATAGTTACAATTGAAAAACAAAAGTTGATGTTATCAATATATTTCCACATTTTTTGAGATCTTTAAATACATCTTATTGTTTTTTTGTATAACAATTTTGTTTATTAGTGTGTTTTGATGTGTTCAAAATCATAGTTCCAATGCAATCCTGTTCATGATACAGCAAAATTATTTATAAATATATGTTATAAAAATACTGGGCAAAATGATATAACTAACGCGAAAAGTGTAATGAATAACAAAAATCAAATACTTAACAATAGGCAAGGGAAACGTCAGACATTTGCTGTACTGAACCTGTACTGGAATTTCTGTGTTGTCTTGAACTCAGCTGTTCTCAATTGTCATTGGACTGACTTGACACACTCTCTTTTTCTTAGGTTCCCTAAGGCTTATTTCAAAAGTCTCTGTCCTTTTTAGATCATCACATATGTGACAAGTAATTTACATGGAAAGTGTTTACATGAATCTGCTGCCCATATGGAGGTCTGTGTAACATGTCAGATTATCACACCGGCATTACTAGTTCAATTACAACAATGCCCCCTTCTTAGATCTGTCCATCCATGGTACCGATGGAGTCTATTGATGTGGACCTTCTTCAGCTTGGACTGTGGACTTTTATGCATTAGGTACTAAAGAGTGTGTGACTTGTTAGAGAGTATGCGGCTTGTTAGAGAGTATGCAAGTAGTTCCAGTCACTGAAGTTCTCTCAAGTACCTGGACAACACAATACACATGTTAAAAATACCTCCTTCATCCAATAGTACCAATAATGCAATTCAATCCAAATATGAACATAATACGGTAGATGATACTCGTTAACCCATGTCTTGAATTATACAGTCTTGACGTACTACTTCAAATACACAATTACATGACTGCTCTCTTAACTCTTTCTCTCCGTAATTATTTACCACATTCTGGTGGAATCAACGTTGGTATCGTCAGTCAGAAGAGAAAGAGTTACATAAATCATAGTTTTACTTGACTGCTAACTCAAATGACTTTAATCTCTTTCACCAGTCCTTCTGGTCATCTCATTACTAATGTTCACCTGTTCATGCTTTCACTCTCTTGGTTCAACAAATTCTTATGAAATATGATTAAGTACAAAAAGGTTATTATTTTATCTGTGACAGATTGCTTGTTCCATCAGACCTTTTCCCTGATCTACTTGATAACATGTTGATGATTGTCAGTCCTTTTTAGATCATCCAATGGCCATATCATAGATAATTTACATGGAAAGTGTTTACATGAGTCAGCTGATCACACACATGGTTACACTGACCTGCGTCACTAGTTCCATTACAAAATATAAATGAATGTGACATGAAGTGGCATTTTTGTTTTAGTTTCATTTTCAATTTATATTGCAGAGGACTCGCAAAAGTCAATTCAAACATTGGAAAAGAAGTAAAGTCTTCAATGCATATTGAAAGTTTATTTGTAACTGGGTTTAGTTATATTTACATATAAACCAAATAAGATATTAGTGACAGTAGGTGTGCTTGTTTTAAATTACCAATACTGGTATTGTGTGTATTGACACACAGGGTGACCCTAGTTACTTTTGTTTGGGAGGAATAAATTGCTGATCAAGTTTCATATGTGACTGTGTAGCATGGGTCAGTTAACTATAGAGTGCTGATACCAGCTGAAGGGCAAAATAAAATAAAGTTAATTGTTTGCATAGTTATTCTAGAGAACACTAAACTTCTGTTCTCCTGTCTTTATTTTGATGCGACAAATGTGTCTAAGTGACACGGGCACACACAGGATGATCTTTTCCCAAGGAATGTTTCTAACTTATGTCGAAGAAGAGCCCATTCTTTTAAACTCATGTCAGTAAATAAACATTCTTTTAAACACATCAGACATTAACAATAAATTTATTATATAGTCACATTTGAAGATATTCCACATGGCAACACATTTGTTTGCTGCTTAGAAGTATAAAAAGAAACCTACTTTTCCTAATACAAGTAAACTGATATATGCCATAAAGCTTACAAAATATTATCACATCCTCTTTGACTGATGGAACTTTGTGTGTAGTTATTTTATTTATTAAAAAAAATCTTTTTTTTTGTGTCCATGTCACTGGGTAAAAATAAAGCACTTTATCTACAGATTTTAAAGAATAAAAAAACAAAAAAACAAACAGGAATGAATTTTTGAATTAAAAAATGTTAATGTAAATTAGACAAGAAAAACAGGAGTTTAAAATATATACAATGTAGCTCTTCAAAAATATTTTTTTTGATATGAAATAATTTACTAAAAACAAAATGTTAATATATTTCAAAATAAATACAAAAGCATTAGTTAAAACTGGTAACAAAATAACATGTTTAGTCTCTTTTTAGACTAGTCAGATTGTGACCAAATGATGCATTTTCAAGAAGAGACTATTTTAACTTATGTAACTTTAGCAGCTATTGAAAACTTAGACTAATAGAGTTCTCACAGACTCCAGAGAAAAGATTCTCTACATTGTATTTTTGGAGCATCCAGTCCTTAGTTAATTTACAAAGACAGAGGTCTGGTCTAAGGGAGGTAATCTGTGCTGTTTTGTTATTCTCTTTTCTTTATTTCTTGGAGATAAGGAATTCAATTGTTGTCGTTTCTGATTGACTTTGAATTGTTTAGATGTTAGAGATACTGGAGGTAACATTGAGTCCAGTTTGGGAGACTTGGGGAACTTCAATAAATTGTTGACTTTGATCATTAAACTTCTGTTAGAAAAAAGTTAAGAAAAAAAAATTGAACTTGTTAGTCTGAGATTTAAAAATGTCAAAACACAATTTACCTTTCTAGAAACATGTAACGTAATTAGATGACCTTACTTCTTTACTTCAATCAAACAGAAAAATAAAGTAGTTCTCAGATTAAATGTCACACAAATACTTACAAATATTGCATATTGGTTTTGCAGATTAGTATGAATTATTTTATACAGTCATGCAATATGCATGCTTAGGATGTGTCCTGGCCCCAACCCTCTTTGGAATACTATTTTCACTGCTAATCCACAACGCGTTTGACAAACTGAAGGCATCTATCTTCATTCCAGATTTGATGGCAAACTCCTAAATATTGCCAGACTGAGGGCCAAAACTAAAATCAGAGCCACCCTCGTAAGAGATATGCTATTCCCGGATGACGCAGCGGTAGTGGCACACACACAAGAGGAACTTCAGTCACTAATGTCCCGCTTCTCTCAGGCCTGTAAAGAATATGGCTTGACTATTAGCACTAAGAAAACAAATGTTATGGGACCACCTACTACAGCACCACCCTCCATCCTCATTGACGATAACAAGCTGGACGCCGTAAACGAATTCTGCTATCTGGGATCCACAATTACAGATGACCTGTCCCTAGAAGAGGAGATGAAAAAACGCATAGGGAAGGCTGCCTCGACATTCGCTAGACTCAGACTAAGAGTTTGGGAAAACCATAAGCTAACCACGGTGACCAAAATCAAAATGGAAGTCTACAAGGCATGCGTTATGACTACACTGCTATATGGCAGTGAATCATGGACCACCTATGCAAAGCAAGAGAGAAAACTAAACTCATTCCATTTGAGATGTCTCCGTAGGATCTTGAATGTCACATGGAAAGAAAAAGTGTGCAATACTGAGATCCTTGCGCGATCAGGTATTCCCAGCATTTTTACAGCCCTCAGACAACGCCGTTTGCGCTGGCTTGGACATGTTCGCCGGATGGAGGACAAGTGCATCCCGAAAGTCATCCTCTATGGTCAACTCGCGACTGGCACAAGAAAAACTGGTCGCCCCCACCTCCGTTACATAGATGTAATAAAACGTGACCTCAAATCAGTGAACATCAATACTGACAATTGGGAAGACATAGCTCTAGACCGCAACAGGTGGAGAGAAACAGTGACAAAGAAAGCTATGGACAGTGAAAGTACATGGGTCTCAGCCCAGGAAGAAAAACGCACAAACCGAAAAACGGCCAGCTCCTCTACCACTGAAGCAAAAGCCAAGGGGACCCTAACTTGCGCTATCTGTGGACGGGAGTGTCTCTCCAAAATAAGGCTCCACAGCCACATGAGGAAGTGTGCTCTGAGATGAACCATAGTCGTCCTACGACTGAAGGAGGCCAATGATGATGATGAGTGTTCAAAAACCAAGGGCGCACTTTTGGAAGACCATAATAAAAAAAATAATAATTTTATTTAAGAAGCGCTGTTAACAAACAAAATGTAGGCTCAAGGCGCTGTGATAACATTACAAACATAAACACGAGAGCTAAAATTACAAACTAATCTAAAACAGTTTGAATCAGGTAGGTCTTAATGTTCTTCTTAAAAGTGATGAAGCTTGTTGTCTGTCTGAGATCAATAGAGAGTGAGTTCTAAACCTTTTGTTCGTGAACTGAAAAAGCCCGCAGACCATAGGTGAAACATGGCACCACTAGAAGCATTGAGTCCATTGTACTTTTTTTTGGGTTAGGGTTATTCCTAAGAAGGTAGCCATTGCCTAACCCTAGAAAACAATCCATATTTTATTAAATTTCTGTTTTAAAAGAATGCCTGTGTAGAAAAAAATAAAAACTTAATAATTTGCTAATAAGAAAAAAAAAGATTAAGTCTTATATCTTAAAAAAAAAATTCAAAAGTCAGAAATATTTGCAATGATATTGATTTAGAAAGGATAACCCAGAATAAGATATTTTTTTTTACATTTTTCAGATGTTTTTTTCCAAATTGAAGTTAATTACATCCTCGGAAAAATCTCCTGCAGGATGACGCAGTGGACAGCACTAAAATCTGGGACCAACAAGATGATAGTCTACAGCGCATACCACATGATCAGGTAGCCATTCAAATAAATACAAATAATGTAAAGAACTTACTGAATGTGGAGTTTATGCTCATCTATGTAAAGTTGATATTCATTGAACTTGTCAAGATAATTCTCAGGCATCACCATCTTAAAATAGAGACAAAGTATGTGAATGATTATATGTGTGTGTACATATTTCTCATTTACTCAGTTTATATTATTTCATATGCACTTTCATTTTGATTTATATGTCTTTAAAAATATTATAAATTAACACACACCACTAATGTATGTTAGTATGCATATTCATGTTCAGCCTGACATCAATTAGGATACATTACTTACATTTTTTATTTGCATACAGATAAAAATCATTTGACACATATTTGTTGTAATTTAGAGGCATTCAGTGTCATCATAGCCCCAGGAAGGTGAATGGGTATTAAAGTCTCCAGCTATGATGATGTGTCTAGTGCCTATCATTATTGTATCTCAGATATCTTAAGAGAGTTCTGAAAGATTTTAGTATTGATGCACTAGAAGCATATACTGTTTTTCCTGATTTCCAACACCAAAGTGTCTGTCCTCCCCTGACCTACATCTGTGGGCACTTTCTTTGCAACCAGACCACAGATACAAAAGACTGGATTAATACCTCCCAGATAGAAAACTAGTAGATGGTTAGGGATGCAGAAGAAGTATCCGGATACAGTCTTTTATGCATCATGCCACAAGATTAGCTGATAAAGATGGCCTCTCCATCAACAGGCAAAATATTCAACATTTTCACTGCCTTACCCCTAGGTGTTGCCCCACAGACCCAGACATTCACTTGAAACTAGTGGATTCCAATGCCACTAATCTAAGGCATTCATCTACTGCCTTTGAATAATAGCACCATCAATGCCTTCAAGCCTAGTGCTATTTTTACATATACTGATAGGTCAGCATCAATAGACTCTGGAAGAGCAGGTTTGGAGCCTAAATTGAGTTTCTTGATTCTGACTCAGTTAAAATTTTTGGACCTTGTGGTAGTGTTTGCAGTTTCAATATGGAGGCCATGGTCATCTGTAAAGCCTTAAAAGTCATTGCTAGGGCAACACAGACTGTTATGGTCATGGGCTCGAAGCCTGTAATACAGGCTTTGCAAAGCTCTGGACTATGCACCCCCATATCAACACGTCATCATGGCTTCACACAATATAAACCAATGCTAAGGCACCCCGGTAATAATGCAAAGGGTACCGAGTCACATAGGAGTGACTGCCAACATCATTGCAGACTCCTTGGATGAAGCCTGTGAAGTCTGGTGGTGGAGGCTGCCAATGCCTGAGCTAGCTATTATAGTGAAGGATGGGTCACTGTCCCATTAGCTTATATTTAGCATGTCTCACGTCAAACTTTGACTCACTGTGGCCCAGATGTAGGGACGAAGAGGAAACCATGTCTCATAATCTTTTTGATTGCCTCAGACTTGATGATCTCTGTCTCGACAGGTCTGGGAAACCACAAATTCTTGACCTATATGGTGGCATACATGCACTACACAAAACATAAAGGTTTCTGTCCAAGGCTATTGTAAGAAAGGATTTGAACCTCTTAAGCCCTCACTGAAATAAAGTTTGATGATGATGATTTCAGGCGATAGAATTTTGATCAATTGGCTCCTTCATGTTGCTTTTACCAGGTGGAAGGAACAAAAAGACAGAAGCAGGTCAAGTTACAATATACCCCACACCCGCCACCCTAAAAAAAGAAATATGTCTATGTTAACACAAAAAAAAAAGAAAGTACTATGAAATAGAGAATTGCTTAATATCCATCTAGGACTGTCCTTCATCCTATAATGAAAGAAATGACCTTTACCTTTAATTTGGGGCCTACATTAAATCTACAGCTTCTTTTTTTTCCAGTTAGGGATAAGGCAATATTCTCCTGTGACATCACTCGGACACTTAGAAAGTAGTTCATGCCAAAAACAATGGGCTGGAAAGGCGGAGCATGGACGTGGGTTTCATGATCATTCCAGATCCAAGATCTTCTTTTTGACCCAGTAAAATCTAATTCAATGCCGCCCTGTTGATCATAATTTAACCTGAAAGAAAGAAATCACTTTGTTCATATTTAGGTTATTTTCAAACATGTTCTATATTTATAATTTGTTTAACAACTTTCCTTATTATGAAACAAAAAATGATAGAATAAAACAATATGTTGATCACTTGTCAACTTTATTGCCTAATACATTGTTAAAGATGTTTTATTTATTGTTGTATCAGTTATGTAAGATACATTATTTGTTTTTGATCAGTAAATTATGATGACACTGTTCTAAATATGATTAGTCAAAGTAAAGTGCCCCTTTCAGACCTTGTGATCTATAGGGCAGATGATGTTAAGGTCATCTGTTTCCTAATGAGAAGTATGTCATGTGGCCAGCACAACGACCAACCACCTTTACTTTACCCAACTTAAGTCAGATACCCAATAAGTTGGGTGAATATAATATAATGTAAGCATATTGAAATATTGTATTATATTGAAATAGTTTAAGGCCAACTTTAAAAAAAAATGAATAATGCAATAAACAGAAATAGGAATACAGTAAGACTTTAAAGTAAATTGTAGCATTCTTTTATTTTGACTTAGATATCTGCCAGGTTTTAGTTGGAACACTAAACTAATGTGACCTCATAGAACTGGCATGTTATCAAGTTGTCATGATGCATTTATTGTATTAAACGAATTAAAAAAAAATGTTTAGGGACTTATAAAATACAGTTTGCAGTTGTTACAGATCCTCTGCTAATTGTAAATCAATCAAATCTACAATATCAAAATTCACAATTGAGGCGATCTGGTTCATGTAAGTGATACAAAGTAATAGGAACAAGACTTAAACCCGATATTCCTGAGTGGACTTTGAACACTGAATTTTGAACATTGCTTTCTGAAAAGTGTATATGAGTAATGTAGCAAAGCACTCCTACAATATATCACTTGTTTAGACAAAGTATTAGTACTATTATGAAATCTCACATTTGTATTGTCATTACTTTCATGTCTTTTAATTTCCATTAGTTAATTATCTATTGTACAGGTGTTCAATATTGCATTCATCTAGACTATTTATTAAAGATAATATGTAAAATTCAAAAGGAACATTACTACTATTTCTGTAAAAAAGAAATACAAATGAAAAGATCATCCATGTTTTAAGAGTATATGCCAATTGTCAATGAGTCTAGGTGATTATTTAAAAATACAATTATTTGTTTTCTTATTTCATTCTGTCAAGGTCTCAGTTGACATTGCCTGATTTAATGTTCACCTCGGGTTAAGAGGTTAAAAGACACGTGGAATTCCTGATGTGGAAAACAGGAAGTAGAATGAATAAAAAAGCTGACTTTGAGTTTAGTCAAGCAGTCAAGTGGTATCTTTTGGACCGGGCAGACAAGTAGTATTTTTGGTCCGGGACGGACAGTAGCGACTTAGAAAGTTGAGTAGTAATTTCAATTAGGTAGTAACTTTTGGGCAATTGATGCCAGTGGTCTTTTTGAGACATGTATTTCTAGTAGTTATTCTGTATTATTCAGTACAGTATTACCCGCTGAGATGGGGACGTTATTTGTAATCTACTCTAGAGAGTTTAACGTATTGGATATATTTGATGCCATTGTCATGCGGACAGGATTATTTCCTGTAGACTTGTTAACTAACAAGGAGTGCAGTATTATTATTATTGTTATCAAATAAACTTTATATTTTGTCTGCTGAAACGGACTTAAGTCAATCTGTATTATCTATGTTTGTCACATGTCAAGAGTACTCAAGGAAGCACAAACCCAGCATTCTACGCATTTGCAACACAGTAGTAGTGACCAGTCCCTCATGTGTGTGATAGTAATACACGTCACACTATATCAACGCCACATCTCAAAACATGCATTTACACATTCCTAAGTTTAAATATAGTCAATAACTAGGGGGCACTAGTCCTAACTCTCACCCTGCATGATTATCATCAAAAGATTTTAACTTTCTATTTAAATAAATTATATTTAATAAAAAACTTTAAGTGTATTTAAATCCTTGGATGTTGTGGACCAGCACTGCTCAACACAAACAACCAACTCATAAACTTGACAATTCTAAGTTTAATGCCTGTATCTACATATCAATTAAATAAGTACTATATGATCCATAAGGCAAAGCTGAACTTCCTTCCCTATTGAAAGTTTACAATAAATTCACAAAAAAATCAGGGAAACACATCTTAAGTTAAAAAAGAGACAAATACCTAATTTTTCCATCCATGAAATAGCAAGTTCCAGAACCAGTTGCATCAAAGATTGCGAGTATCTGTGATTCTGTAGTATCATCAAGAACAACATAAGTATTCTGTCCTAGTGTCACACTGGCGATTAAAATAGCAATTCTTCCAGAAGGATAACTTTAAATAAGTTAAGGACATAGAAAAGAATTGGAATTCACCACGTCATCCTCTGTGCACATTTTTATATGTTTTAATATATCAATCTTTAAAAACATACTGCAAACACAAGAAAATTATGACAGATCATTCAAACCAAAACAGGTTTCTGACAGTAAATTTTGGCCTCCAGCAATTCAAATTATTTAATTCTAATTTTAGCGAAGGATACAAAACATTTCCAGTTCCATCAGGAAATATTATAAGAAATGGAGTTCCATTTGGATAAAACTTTTGAATGATCTCTCTGCCTTGAACCTGAAAAGCAGATTATAAAATATTTTAGAGTCAATAAAACTAAAACTTGACATTAACAGAACTGCCCTAAACTTGACAATAACAGAACTGCCCTAAACTTGACATTAACAGAACTGTCCTAAATTTGACATTAACAGAATTGTCCTAAACTTGACATTAACAGAACTGTCCATAAGCAAAAGCAAAAGGTACCTAGTTAACCATGGCACAATTTAATGAAATAGTTTCTTAATATCTGCTCAACAAAATGGTACACTGGTATCTTTTCAAATGAAGAATGTATAAGACAACACTAGTTTCTACTTAATGTGTCTTAATTAAATTAAAACTGTTGGGAATGTGGAGTAATTAACAAATCAATACATTTCACTCCATGTTATTATAAGCCTGTTAATATCATAATGTGCTGAAAAATACTTTAGTCTTCTTTCCGTTTGATCATCTAAGAGCTGAGTCAAAGGCTCTTCGAGGTCTAAGTTTGAAAAAAAACCTGTTTGAGCATCAAACAGTGAAAAAAAAAACCTGTCTGAACCACCGTTCTGTCTGGAAGAGACCCAAGTCAATGCCTATATAAAGCATTGCTATTTCCGACAAAACCGGCCTCCGGACACATGGGCTAGACATGACCAAAGGACCAGGTTTACCGGGAGCCTCCACCATTTTCTTTATGCCAAGCTAACCATGGGGGAACTCGCCATTAATGTAACGGTCCTTTGAGAAACGGCGCATGGATTATCAACAGGGTCGTGAGAGCTCTCTTTCAACTCCGTCCGTGCAATGGGCCCACTTTCACGTACCCTTTGACACTCCCACTGGAGTTTTGTTTTGCCATTTATTTAGCCTAGTTACCCCCTCAAGTAACCGTTTCCACACGGGCGCCACTTTAAGGCAGAATAGCCTGCCCGTGAGTCTTCTATCCTGAAGGATCTCTAGACTTAATGATTTTACTAAAGGTGTTATGGCGGTGGGCAGGGACTGAGCCTGGGACCATTGAGCCTATTGAATGATAGTCCAGCACACGTACCAAATGACTAGACAGACGTTAGTTGTGAAACAAACACAGTATTACTTTCTAATGGTGGAACATTTTACATAAAACTTTACAATTGAATTAATGAAAAAAAACCAACTGGTCCTGTATAGACAAACCAAAATGAAAACTTTTTGTTTTTAAATATAAAAATAGAAAAAAATGCATGTCAAAAGTCAGAAAAATCTGGCCAGAATGAAAACAATGACAGATATTTTTGTGATACCAAATTTTTAAATCAATAATTGAGTTTTAATTTACTGCATGGGTATTGCCACATACAAATGGCTGCCTGGTCATGCGGTTTGCACGCTAGACTGTCGTTCGGATTAATCGACGATCAAGGGTTCAACTGCCTGCTCCCATCCCCCGTCATCCTGCGGGAGGTTTGGACTAGGAAGTAAACTATCTTCAATTCCGAAGGAACATCCAAAACATGTAAAACATTTTACAAACACAAAATAGTTAACTTATAGTACCTTACTATACTGGTACTTTAGAGAATATAGTGTATACAGAGCATGAAAATATAAATAGTGAACATGAGTTAGGATTGGAAGTAAGGAATGAGAGATGAAGAGTTAGTTGAAGAAGTTGACTTAAAATTAGTTAGAAGAGTTAGTAAAGTAAAAAGAAGTCAGTCAAGTACAGTAGTGGTAGCATGACAGTGTATGAATATGTGGTAGAAACTGAAAATAATCAAGTCGCTATACAAAATCATAGAAACAAAAAAAAAATGTTTACTTGTCCACTAACTAGCACCATAGGATGAAAGGGTTCAGGAACGAATATCTCTGTATCTGGGTCATCAAGATTGAGAGGACTTGGAACTCTCAGAGTCCAGCCTTCCTCTAAGCATCGCTGTGAAGACAACTGATAGTTGATTGTCTTCATCTGCCGAGAAACTGGAGAAAATTCAGTTTTAGAGTTAATAAGTCTCTAGGTCATAAGGCTACACATAAAGCTAAGTAGTGCAATATTTCTAAAGGGAAATTATGAAAAATATTTAAAAGTTTTTTTTATTAGGACATAGTTTAATAAAAGTTTGCTTTAATAAATTTAGGAAATAAGACTATAATTTATATTTATTCAGTAAATATGACGTTTCATCATAGATACAGAGTTAAAATAAACCAATTAGATAATAAAGCAATCTTAAGCACTGGCTTTGATAGAAAAACAGTTTGTGCTAGTTAAAGAAACATGTATATTTTTGTTATTTTCAAGCAAATGGTGCACAATAATAATAAAAGAAATTGTTCACAGTAGTTGAAATTAAATAGCATATTGAAGCAGATGAAGTATTAATTAGCTTTATATTTAGATTAGCATATAAATGGTTATATATATATATATATATATATACAAATTGAAATGAAGACTAAAAACAAACAACACAGTGAAAAAACAAAAACATCAATTTTTACAATTATGAAATGGGCAGTCTTGCTACTAACCTATTTCATGTGACAAATCAAATTTAATACCAGATGCAAAGATTCTCAAACCAATGTCATGTGACTTAAGGATAATGAGGAACAAGAAAGGGATACAGAAAAAGTTACAGTCCTTGACTTATGCAATGATACTAGAAGATCCAACTTTGCTAGTACACCAAACATAATCCTTCAGATCATTTAAATTTGATTCTGTGCTATTAGAGCATGGAATGGGTTGCCTGAGCTAGCTAGAAAAACCAGTGACTTGGCAGAATTTAAATGCCTAAAATGCAGAATTTAAATGACTAAATGCATGACGCGTAGGACATAATCATTTTCTTTTTTGAAGTAACGTCTGTATTATATAAGATAAGAAGATATCTCTGAATATAAAGCCCAGGGTTACCGCTTATCCATCTAGAAACATTATGGAATTGGTAAATGTAACTAAGGAATTTTACTTAAGTAGCACAGTGAATTGTTGTTATGTTAGTTTTGGTTGACTGATTAACAACTGGAAATAAATCTATGATTTATTGTAATTGACAATTCAAATAAGTGATTTACTGATGTGGGCAACTCACTATTTCATATTTACTGTGATGGGCCTAGCTATTAGTAAGTGACCAATTATAATAGACTATTCCTTATCTATTGTAATATTTATAAACAATGATAACTAAAGATGGCTTAGAGTTGTGTAACATTAGATATTTAAATGCAATGATAGTTCAACTCCTGTGACTTGGGTATGTGATCATGCTTATTTTTATATCAACCATGAATTTTGGTCTGTGCATCATGGTGGGACATAAATTCAATATTCAAAGTTTTTCACCTTGACAACTTGATTTTACAACAAATGTGGACATGTTTAAGCCACGAAAGACTGTCAAGTCCATTTTAAGATTCTTTAGACTTCCAAGTCAATGTAAGGATGACTAACACTGCTTTGTTAAATGCCTTGAAGAACCCTGTCTTATAAGATATATCGTTACCATCATCAAAAGATCCTTGACCTGCGTTGTGGGGTGCTGTAAAGGTATACATAACCAAAAATCTCAACTCTTATCATTCAAAATTGTAAATTAAATGATTAAAATCCACAATCTTTATTTTCTATTTAATGTAAATGACAAAGAAGCATTTAATGGCAATAATAATTTAATGCCTCTCTAGATGTCCTGCATAGAGGTGTTCAGTCTGTGATTCAACTCTTTCTTTCTGCAATTATTTACCACATTCTGGTGGAATCAACACTGGTATTATCAGTTAGGAGAGAAAGAGTTAAATCAATAGAAACTTTTGTTGAAGTCTCTAGATATTTCTTACTCATGTTTAATTAGATATAGTCTTATATATATTTTTTTATCACAATTAATTTCAGATGCCATCTGTTGCCACCACATTCTTCTGTCAGTGAAAGCCAATTGATCTTTATAGTGCTTCTGAGAGCATCACAGTAACATTGTCCTCCCTGAAGCTCACTAAAAAAAGAAATTCTTTGGCATGCAATCGTGCCCCATGCAGCATAAGTGCAGCTGTGGAATGATAAGTAATTGCTTCTATACAATAGCCATGGGACATACCATCTGAGGCCCAAATAAAAGGCACTGAAGATGAAAAGAACATGTAAATAGACCCCAGCTGATAAAGGCTTTGTCTGCATCAGTGTTGCAACTAGGTTTGCACAATCATGTGAAACAATATACTTATCCTGAATCTTCAGAAATGAAGACATTGCCATTCTATTAAAACAAATAAATTGATACTAAGGATTTTATTTTAAAACATATAAGCTGTGAGATTTTTAAAAAAGTAGTTCATTATTGTCTCATGTTTTACACAAGTTCTAGAGTTTGAACTTCAAGATCAGATTTACACATTTTGACAAAAAAAAGTAAGCATTTTAATGAGATTGTGTGTTAGATGTGATCTAATTTTATGATCCATCATTGATTGATAAGTCAAGGTCATAAATATTTAACTGAAGTCAAATGGAAAAAAATGCTTTAATAGAATTTCAGTTTCTTGAACACAAAAGCCAAATAAAAGACCAAGGAATCATACATTTAAACATTCACATTAAAGGTGCAGCAGTCACTTTGATGTCATGATTTCTTGAATTATAACAACTAGAAATGCAAAAAACTCTTAAAATTAACTAAATGTCCTTTTTTATGTGCTTCAAAATAGTCAAAATTGGTATCTACATATATTAGTGTGTGCAATTGTTAAAATGGCATATTGACATTGCTTGTTAAAATGGCATATTGACATTGCTTGTTGAATAAGCATCTACAAACTTGTTCTAATCATCAACAAAATAATTTGTTTTTCAAAATGAAATCTGGAAATACATCCATTAAAGAAACAATTTTTTTTGCTGTATTTTATCATTAGCATTTTTCTTTTTTATGTAGGAAAATAAACATAGGCATTTCAGGTATTCTTGAAAAAAAAAAAGAAATATTAGTTTGGACTTGCATACAAATATAGAGAGACTGGTACAGTTAATGAGTAATGTTCTTGTTGATTGTTTTAGTACAATTTTAAAAACATTGAAAAATTTTTCCAAAACCTAATTTGAAATATACATATAACTAGCCTTGAAAGCAAAATGATACAAATATATATTTATATATATATAATAAGAATCATTTTAATAAAAAGCTTCTTAAATTGTTTAGCTCGTTCTAGCATTAAAATGTGTGCAAATGAGTGAATGTCAAAGCAATGTTTACATGTAGCCACACACACATATTTGGTTGGGAATCAGAGTGCAAACCTTCATTATTTAGTGCTCCATAGCCACCTAAAGGTCCACCAGCTGTTGGGTGCAGTGCTGGAGCATGACGATGAATAGAGTGACCACCAGTACTCTCTACATCAAAGCTTCCACCTCCACCCTTCAAAGGTTTCTCCCCTACCCCATTCCCTTTGTCACCACCTCCCCCTTTGGTTCCAGCAGTCTCTTTCTTAGAAGGCTTTTTTGTTTCGGCTGCGTGTGTATATCCTAGATTATCAGAGTCATCCTCCTGATACATGTAGGCATCTGAAGATTGAAATACTACTAAAAGCAATGGATGTAATATATGTAGGAATCTAAAGATTAGAATACTTTTAAACCTATAGCTATATTGGTGTATTCTTTGAAGTGTCAGAAAATGTTCATCTGAAACTAAATTGATATTAACAGAGCATTTTCAATGTATTAAAGCAATGGAGAAAAGTAGAATTTTAATAACATAGATAACACTTTTTTATGAGATGAAAAAGAAACATGATTTCCAGAACAGTATTTTGTTTTAATTATTAACCCTAACATTTGTATAAACAAAATCAATATTGGACAATGTAAGCCATAGTTCATCCAAATAATAATTATATTTCTTATCCTTCAAGAACTAATCAAATTATCATTCAAATAAATGGATTTTCGGGACACCCTTCAATTACTTATAAGATAAGATTTTAGCGGGTAAATTTTTAAGGGCTAACTAATAACTAAAATAGTTTACCATAGCGCTTGACGAAATAAGTGTGAATCATGGTTCAATTTAAATAAAAATGTTATCAATCTGATTTAATACGGTACCTGGTATGTATAGTACTTTAATATGCATGCATCATACTGAATGTTTGAAATAGTTTGTCAAATTCAATCTACTTTAAAACAGCATGTCTAATAGAGTACAGCTAAAACAGAGTGTCTAATAGATAACAATGTCTAATAGAGTACAACTTAAACAGAATGTTCTTGTCAATAAATTGTACACATGATTACAAAAAAGCTATGTACAAATATAAATATTAAGCTGCTTAGTTCAAGGGTCATCTGCCAATAGCTAGAGCTACTTTGCATTGTAACAAGAAAGTATACAGGCTTGGATATTAAGCTAAGAGAATGGTAACATAAGAGGCCTGAATACAAGTAAATAATAACATTGATATATAGATATACAAATATGCAAATGATAACAAAGGTATGGACAAATAAGTAACTGAATTTTAACATTGAGACCATAAAAAGATGTAATTCAAGGATATGAATGAGGCAGAGATGAACAAGTCAATTGATGAATAGTATTTTTTTAAAGTCTGTATGAATAATCAATGAATGAAGTCAAATGAGGCCTTAGATATTTGTGAAAAAATTATCAAGTCCTTGAATATTAGAATTTAAAAAGTCACTAAATAGTAGAATTAAAAAAATCTCTGAATAACAGAATAAAAATCAGACCAGGCAAATACCCAGACACAGTTTTTTAATTTTTTCTTTTCTAATCATAATTCTTTTGTTTATTTCAAGAGTAACATTACATATTTAGCACTATCATATGGAGTCAGATGTTCAAGTTTTCCAATGTATTGCATTATTTAAAGGATTGATTTAAACTGCAATCACTTTCTATTGTAATACAGAATTGTTTTTAGAATCTTTCCAAACTATGTAAAAACAGCACACGAGTAACAAGTGAAACACTCATAGTTAACATACTTTGGTAAGACGTGTGAAGGCCACTTGCTTCCTGTCTCCTTCTCTGGAGTTCTCTTTCATGCATCCTAACAAAAGAAAATAAATCCTCTGTGATTCTATGCTATTGGCTTGAAAAGTTAAATGATTTAAAAAGCAGCAAGTCCCGATGAAAAATCTATGAAGATCACAGAAACTTCTTTGCAGGGTATCAAAAGAGTGAAAACTGAGAATTAAAATAACAATATGATGACAAAAGGTAGTTGGTACTACATAGATAGCCCCTGAGGATAAGTATTACTTACACATTACATTTACATCATTAGTAAAATCACTAAACTTAGAGACACTTCTTAACAAAAGAATAAAAAGTAAAGTAGCTAGATCTAGAGAACTAGACAAAAGCCCATAGCCCAAGACATCACAAAACGAAAATGGAGCTGGATAGAACACACCCTGCAAAAACCAGCTACCAATGTTGCAAGGCAGGCACTTGACTGGAACCCACAAGGAAAGAGGAAAGTGGGCAGACCCAAGCAAACCTGGAAGAGGTCAGTCATCAGTGAAGCTGAGTGTACTGGAATGACATGGGAGCAAATGAAGAAAGCTGCTTAGAACCGAGTTCGGTGGAGAGGTGTGGTTGCGACCCTATGCTCCCCTGGGAGTGCACAGGATTAAGTCAAGTAAGTCAAGACACATTACATTTACATCATTAGTAAAATCACTAAACTCAGAGACAGTTCTTGACAAAAGAATAAAAAGTAAAGTAGCTAGATCTAGCCCTATAATACATAAAACATTGAACCATAATTTACAAATAGTAAAACAAAACCTAATGAAATACTCAGAAAGACACAAGGTACATTTCATATTCCATACGCTAGAACCAATTTGTACAAGTGCTCCTTCGTCCCTAGTGCCATTAGAGAATGGAATGGGTTGCCTGAATCAGTCAGGAAAACCAACAACATAGCAGAGTTTAAGTAAATAATTAACCTGCATGACTTGATTAACATGCATGACTAGATTGACACATGAAATGTGTAGGATGTAATTATTTTCTTTTTTGAACTAACGTCAGTAATATATAAGATAAGATAAGAAGAAACATTACATCACACAAAGTTTAATACCATCATTGCATACACAACAAAGGCCTCAAAATAAGCAATATGAGAAATGAGAAAGTCGACTTCTTTTAGTTCTAGTTTGAAGCTACTGAGGAGGAGTTTCCCATACAGCTATTGAATTATATTGTTTCAATTCTCTATCATGCTATCTGCTAACACTGCTCATTATAGAGGATCCCCAAAGGCCTTCTCAAATGCAATAGGGATGCCAAAGACAAATTCAAGTTTTTTTCTAAATGATCACATGAGCTGTGTTCTAACCCTAAGCCCATCATCACTCGCCATGACTGACCTCTCGCAGTTCACTGGCCTATTTCACTGATTAAGACTAAGACTGCTTTATTGATCCTTATGGAAATTTGTTGTGATTACAAGGACTCTTTTCTCATATAAAGACAACACAACAGAAAAATACACAAAAATACAACAGACAACATAAAGAGTTCATTCAGCGACTATACACAGGTATTTTGGTGCATTTCATGTTCCCTGATCAATGAGTGGCGGTGATAGAATCTGACAGAGTGAGGTACGAATGAGTTTTTGTACCGCTCTGTTCTTGTTTTGATTGACAGCAGTCGCCCACTTCGTGACGACCTGTCATAGTTCTGATGGAGCGGGTGGCCATTGTCTTCCAAGATTTTTTCGATTTTTCTTAGGCACTTTTGTTCAAAAAGCTCCTTTAAATGTGGCAATGTTGTAAGTGTAATTTTAGATGCTTTTTTAATTATTTTTTCTAGACGTCGCAACAGTTTGGATGAGGCGTTGCCTTGCCAACAAGTTATTCCGTATGTTAGCAGACTCTGCATAGTTGCGTGGTAAAATGTCTCAAGGATCTTCCCATGAAAGCTTGTTGTTGATGATAACACCTAGATATTTATATGCCTTTACTTGTTCTATAGATGTAGTTTTTATTTGCAGTTCACATATAGTATGTTTTTTCTTTCTAAAATCTATTATAAGTTCTTTAGTTTTTGTTACATTCAGTTCTAGAAAGTTGTCGGTGCACCAGTTTGTAAACTCTTCTATCGAGCTTCGATACTGAGTTTCGTCTCCTGAAATAAGACCAACTATGGCAGTATCATCAGCGAATTAAATGAGTTTAACTGAGTCATAGATGCTTCTTATGTCATTAGTGCAAAGAGTGTATAGTACAGGAGAAAGTACACAACCTTGTGGAGCACCCGTACATAGTACTCGAGTTGACGATTTGGTGTTGTTGACTTTAACATACTGGGGCTGTTAGGTTAAAAAGTTTAGAACCCATGCTTGTAAGTAAGGGCTTACATTTAAGTTACTCAGTTTGTTTATCATTAGATGTGGCTGTATGGTATTGAAAGCCGAGGAGAAATCTACGAAGAGGACTCGTGCGTATGTTTTGGGTATATCGAGATGCTTATAAAGCTGGTCCAAAAGCAATAGAATGGCATCCTCAGTTCCTCTAGCTGCTTTGTATGCAAATTGGTGAGGGTCTAGGCTGTTGTTGACTTTTGCTACAAGTTGTTTTAGCATATATTTTTCAAAACATTTCATAACAATAGGTGTTAGTGCTACTGGGCGGAAATCATTTAAGCAATCTATTTTTGGTTTCTTAGGCACTGGTATGATCTCTGAAGTTTTCCAGATGTGTGGAATTACGCATGTTTGCAATGACTGGTTAAAGATATGACAGAAGACAGAAGAGATTTGCTCCGCACATAGCTTGATCAGCTTACCACTAATTTTGTCTGGTCCAGAAGCTTTTGTTACGTCTACTCTTTTAAATAACAAGGTCACTTCATCCTCAGTTACACAAGTGACGTAGGGCTCTTGTTTTCCTTTGGACAGAGTGTTGAAAAGTTCTTTGTGTAGATCAACAAAATCTTCTTTGTCAAAACCAGAATAAAAATAATTACACACACACAGCTATCCTTACCTGCATCGCTACTATAGCTATAACAATATGAACTACCTTTTCATCTTGTTTTTTTTTAAATGGTTAATATCTAGGTGTATACAATATGCATATAAATTTTTAAACCAGCAACATTTCACTAATATTTTTGAAAATATATATTTTAATTATCTAACACTTAATGATAGGTTATAGAATTTATTTTTACTCCATTTGAAATTCATTATGTAGGACTATAAGGGCACAGTAATAGTATTGATTATTCATGAGAAAACATGTGACAAATACAAAGTATTATTAATGCAGCCAATATAGAATAAAGATACTACCTTTGTACAGCTTTCTCTTTAGCCAACAATCTATCTTCTTGACTTCCATAATGACCATGAACATTAACACTAATCTTCTGACTTCTTTTGGCAACATCTGTCTCAAGTCTTTACAAAATATATAAACAGATAATGAATCAATTAGCCTAATCACTCTCAAGTCTTAACAAAGATGTAACAGATAATGAATCATCAGAATCATTTAGCCAAATCAGTCTCAGTCTTAACAAAGATGTAACAGATAATGAATCATCAAAATCATTTAGCCATATCAGTCTCAGTCTTAACAAAGATGTTACAAAAAGTGAAATATTTTGAAATATGTCTCACATATTGGCAAAGGAGAGACAATAATTTGTTTATTCTGATTCTACATTTTCATGTATATTAATATCTTTTTTTATCTTTCTTTAAAAAAAAATGAATGGTCTTGACAGTTGTGTGGACATTTAACATGATATTTGTCTCTTATTGTGCTAAAAAATGTATGTTTTATATAGTATATGTTTCCTCTCTACTGAGCTTAATGTTTTTAATTATTCCTTTTTAAAATGTCTACAAACCTGTTGGCAGTTGTCATGGCAAATTCAACAAAGTCCCTGTAATCTTCACAGCAGTATAAGACCTCAGGGGGCTCAGACAATTGTTGCTCTAGAGATGGGAATGGTTTAATATTGGTACCTGAAACAATTAACTCGTATATTAAGATTTATTGATAAAATCTCCTTGTTAAGTATCATCAACATATGTAATATACTTAATTTAGCAGTAAGAGTAAATGATTGAGATGACAGTCATATAAATGTATAAATAACTACCAACATTCCTTCTCTTGCTCTTCAAATTTAAATTTTAACAAGGTCAACATATTGAAACCAAAGACAAAGATTTTTTCAAAATGCTATTCTCTTTCACAATTACACATTGATGCTTCAGTTGTAATAATAATTAAACTAATTAAAAATAAATGAAAAGTTAGTGTCAGGGTTAATTTATATGCTTGTTTTGTGTTTGTCTTGACATGGCTCACTTCGAAAAATTATTACTTGATACAGTTTGACTCCAGATATCCACTTAATTAGAATTACTTATAACTGAATAAACTCCAACTCTTGATAATAACAATGAATAACTTTAATATTCAATAAATGACATCAACTCTCAAATAAATATTAATTCACAATCACTAGTCCATCACCTTTATGAAATATATAAATACATAGACACCAGTCCATCAACTCTAATGAAACATATATACATAACACCAGTCCAGGAAGCAACTATCCAACCTTCCTGGACCGGGAGCAAGGCCTTACTAACTAACACACTCTCTCGCACATTCAAAGAAGACTTAATCCCTCAGTTCACAACACATGCAATACTATTCACATTCACAACATAGGGATATAACAATCATACCAAAAATCTCAAAGTAACATTCATTCTTGCCATACCTCCACCTGACAATTAGAAGCATATGATGAATGATGGTATATCAATTTAAAAAGTAGGACTGAACAAGGAGCATAGTTGGTGAGTTCTCAGTGGTGATCTACTGATCAAAAGATTATTTTTTGAGAAATTGTGAATTACTTCCTGTATAGCTGCAACGCCATGCTTTTTAGCCAGAGTTCCATTACTTCCTGTATCACTGCTAAGCCATGCTTTCTAGCCAGAGTTCCTAATCATTTTTGGATGGCTGCCTGGCCATGAGATAAGCACTCTGGAATGTCATCTCTATGGTCCTGGGTTCAAATCCTATCCACTGCCATATCTAACATCCTGCAGGAGGTTTGGGCTTGGATGTAATAATCTTCAATTCGGTAAGAACATCCAAAACTTGTAAAACTAACTAACAAAACAAGTCAGAAATTTTTTACCAAATTTTTTCATCAAATTCTGTCAATAATAATTGTATCAATTTTGTAACATGTTCTGTTTACTTCATCATTAGTTTCAGCAGTAGGCTTCAAAGTTAATTTCAGTTTTGAGGCATGTTTCATCCCCATTATAACATATTCATTCTACACATCATTGTCTCCACTGAGTTAAACTATTGAACAATGCAATGCACTAGGGAGAAGCTTCTATATTTATTTCCCCCAATGATGCTGTCAAGAATGAAACTTCTCAAAAGATGTTTAATGACATTTCTAAACCAATTATGTGCATCATCTTTGTTCAGTGGAGTCTTTGTGTATGAATGTCCTGCCCATTGGAGCTATGCTTGCATAAAGTTGTTATCGATTCTACCAGTAGAGTTTGAAAAGTTTATAAGGCCCAAATACTGGAAGTGGTCAAACTACTTCATAAATTCTGTTACATATATAATGTTTTTTGTTTGGTGTAATGCACAAATTGTAAGACAAATTTCCATACGGATAATAAAGATTATTAATATTATTATTATTATTATTATTATTATTATTAAGTTCTTGACTTGTATCTCCAGTTGAGAAGTTGGCCACATTAATTTATCAAGAAGCAAACTGGACTACTACTTTACATTTTCCAGCCAGCTAAGATGACCGTACAAGACTAAGTGTTATCTCAGTTAAAAAAAAATCATTTGGCCTGGAGATGAAGATCTAATAAAAAAAAAAAGCTCCCCTTTAAGACCTTGTGGTCTATAGGGCAGATGATGTAAAGATCACCTTTGGCCTACGGTTAACGAGGGTGTCATGTGGCCAGCACAACGAACAACCACCTTTACTTTTCCCCAACTATTGTCAGGTTCCCATTAGAGCTGGGTGGACTCAGAGGCGCCCAAGGATCCCAAAATAAAAATCCCAGTCTTCACCAGGATTCGAACCTGGGACCCCTGGTACAGAAGCCAAGTACTTTACCGTTCAGCCACTGCAACTCCATGAAGATCCAATGCCTAAATACAATTATCACTCCCAATAGCTACCTACTTGACTTCACATAAACTTGATTCATCCATACAACTTTGTTCTTTAACTTCTAACATTCAACTTACTACATCTTGCTACTACATAATGTCTTGTTACCACATAATGTACTTGACTAACTCTCCTAAGTAACTATACTCTCAATTCTCTCATATGATCATGTTCACTATTTAAATTTTCACGTTCTGTATTCACGAGGTTCACTAAAATAGAATTAAGCTTATGGTTAACAAAGGTGTTATGTAGTCAGCACAATGACTTTCCCTAACTAAAGTGAGGTACCCATTTTTACCTGTCCCTTACTCTGTTAGACCTTTTGGGTCAACATGCAAGATTTGTTGACTGCCTTTCTCCATTCCTCTCTGTCTTTTGCCTCAGTTAGAACCTCTTTCAATAACAGGCCTGTCCATTCTTTTATGTTGTTTTCCCATTGCTTTCTCTGTCTGCCTCTTCTTTTTTCTGGTACTGTTCCCTGAAGAAAGGTCTTTACGAGCCCCTAAGACCTTTTAATATGGCCATAGATTTTCAGCTTGCTTTTTTTTTTACAATAGTTAGCAGGTTCTCATGGGGTTCAATCCCTGCAGTAACCCTGTCTCTATGAAGCTTACTAAGTAGGTAAGAAACTCAGGCAAGACAAAGTAAGTCAGAAACTCAGGCAAGACAAAGTAAGTCAGAAACTCAGGCAAGACAAAGTAAGTCAGACACACAGGCAAGACAAAGTAAGTCAGAAACTCAGGCAAGACAAAGTAAGTCAGAAACACAGGCAAGACAAAGTAAGTCAGAAACACAGGCAAGACAAAGTAAAAAAGTTTACCACAAAATTCACAGACTCCACTGAACATGCCCACAGCATTGCCATACTCATCAAAGTCACCAACTTGGTTAACAGGCAGGTCAGCTTCTCCATCATGATTGGATAAGGAAGGATTCTCCTCTGTCCCTGGCAATTCAGACTCTCCAATATACTGTGAAAATCATAAATAAACAAGTATTAACCATTTCTTTAAAAAAGCAACTTGATTTAAGAGTTATAGTGGACTAACAATTTGGATAAATTGTACCCTGTGGTGATTAACATAACTTTAGATAATTCCTGAATTTGCCATTGTATCTTATGAACAAGAGACAACATAAAAAAATGGAAAGGACTGTCACTGAAAGAGGTTCTATTTAACACAAAAGACAGAGAGGAATGGAGAAAGACGGTTGACAAATCTTGCATGGTGCCCCAACAGTCCAACAGACAAAGGGATAGGTAAAGGTAGAATCTTATGAACACAATTTAATCTTCACTTATCTTGAACTTGGCTACCTAGAAGGGGGCTAGAGGTTCGACACCTGACTCGGGCAGAGTTGCGTTTACTGAGCGCCTAAAGGCAGCACGGATACCAACTTCTAGATACCCTCACCCCCACTGGTCCACAAATGAGATTGGACCAAAAGCGCTCTGAGCATGCTATTGACTAGAATCTCTTTCAATGATAGGCCTGTCCATTATTTGATGTCTTCCCATTGCTTTCTCTGTCTGACTCTTTTTCTTTTCCCTGGTACTGTTTCATGCAGAAAGCTCTTTTTGACCCATGAGGGCATCATAATATATGGCCATACAGTTTAAGGTCATCATGAGATCAAATTCCCATAGTGATACTGTTTTGAATATCCTTTTTTGTGGTGCAGCCATTTGTCGGTGATACCTAGAATCCTTCTATAACATCTCAATTGCATGACTAGGATCGTCCTCTCTAATTCTGCAGTTAACTTAGGTTACTGTATTTCCAGAGTTTGCACATTGTATCTTATGTTGACTTAGGTTACTGTATTTCCAGAGTTTGCACATTGTATCTTATGTTGATTTAATTTAGCCTTTAACAAAAAAAGACTAAGACTAAGACTGCTTTATTGATCCATATGGAAATTTGTTGTGATTACAAGGACTCTTTGCTCATATAAAGACAACACAACAGAAACATACACATAAATAGAACTTAATGTTAACGAAATTGATTTTGTAGAAAAAAAAAAAAAGAAAAAATTGAAATGAATATTAGCCATTTACTAATCTAGTTGTTGAGTATATATGTGAGTATGATATTATTAGATAGAAAAAAAAAGCTGATCTTAATAAAAATAAAATAATTAATTTTTGTTTTTTAAGTACATTTTTATTTCTGTATGCTCCATGTGAAGACAGCGAGGAAATGACTCATACACAACAAGAATACATTACTATTATCACTAACATTTATCTATTTAAAAAATAAAATTTAAAAGATTTTAAATAAAAGTAAATAGTAAAAACAGAAATAACTAGATCTTCTTTATAAGTTCACTCTGAAGTACTGATAATAAAACTATTGTTAGACAATGTGCACCTTGGCTGATAAGAGAGGTGACATCTACTATTATCTATGTCAAGTGATAACCAACTACTGGCTGCCTAGAGGTGGACTGATTGCATACATCTGGATAATGTTTCTGCACATCAAAGATCACAAATTCAGAGGTTTTGATTTACCTGTGAATTTCATGGAGATGATAGTTCATAATGCCAGTTAGGATGGATTAAATAGATGTAAGACGAACCCCATGATTAAAAATGAATGAAGCTATACAAGAGAGGGGGGAGAATACTACAGATCTGCTAATTATGAATGATAAAGATATTGTGTACAAAGATAGTGTCATGACACCTACTATACCTACTGTTTCTAATGATGCAGATGGTGGTTACTTTGGAGTTCAGGTGAGACAAATAACAACTAATAATTCCTTATTAAAAAAATGCTTGTCTTTATTTTTCTTTTTGCATCTTCATCTTTTTTTTCTTCTCCTATTTTTGTTTTTTCCCCATTTGTCTCTGTTTGAATCTATTTGTTTTATTATCTTCTTATCTTATATAATACAGACATTACTTCAAAAAAGTCTGAAGTAACGTCTGTATTATATAAGATAAGATAAGAAGATGATTACGTCCTACGTGTCATGCATTCAGTCATGCATATTAACCAATGACTTAAATTCTGCCAAGTCACTGGTTTTCCTGGCTAGCCTAGGCAACCCATTCCATGCTCTAATAGTGCTAGGGAAGAAGGAGCATTTGTACAAATTTGTCCTAGCATACAGAACAAGGAATGTGCTATTATCTTTGTGTCTTTCTGAGTATTTTATTAAATAATTATTATTAATGCTTCAATATCTCTCCACATTTGTTTACTTTCTATTCTCTACATTAAAATAAATTTTTGGACTTTTCTTCAGTTTCTTGTTTAGATGAAAGATAAGAGGGGATATTAATATATTATCATTAGAAACAGGAGGCTCTGTGGCTGAGCGGTAAAGCACTTGGCTTCCAAACCAGAGACCGGGGTTCAAATCCTGGTGAAGACGGATTTTTAATTTCGGAGTCGATCCAGCTCTAAAGAGTACCGGACATTAGTTGGGAAAAAGTAAAGGTGGTTGGTCATTGTGCTGGCCACATGACACCCTCGTTAACTGTAGGCAACAGAAACAGATGACTTATACATCATCTGCCATGAAAGGGGAACTGTATTTTTTTTTATCATTAGAAACAGAATTTAAAAAAAATAAAATGACTAGTATACATGAATTCTCTAAAAATGTTTGCTTCATTTTTGCAGCATTATATAGTAAGCAATAGCCAGTTTACACAAAATTAGTCTTGAACACAACTTAGATCTTCATGCATTGTTCAAAGCAGAGCTCTTTCTGCAGAGATAGGCCACAAGCAACTTTTCCCTTTCCCAGCTAATGTCTATGGATTTTAGGTTTTTATGACGGTGTTTTTATTCTCCTTTATTCAGACTTCATGTTATGGCTGTCTTTAGGAGGTAGATACTGGTCTCCATGCTACTTCATTTTTGTTTGCCCAGACAGGCCATAGGTTTTGAAAGACAGCTCCTGCTTTTCTTATCTGGCATGCTACAACCTGATATGCATCTCCATAGCTTGTGATAAGCCTAAATTAGTTTATTTCTCTATATGTTACAGCCGCAAAGTCCATGTCCATCAGTGGGTTTTATTCACACCATGGGATACTGAATGCAGACTGATTCATGATTTTTTTTCATGACATACTCGATGATTAGCAGAAAGAGAGATGGAAATAAAATGCACCCCAGTACATCTTGATATAGAAGAACTCATTATTCCTTTGTCTCCTCTGATGCTGAAAATGGATTTCTTTAGATTTCTGTAGAGGTGTTACAGAATCTGGACAAATTATAGAGGGATGCTATATTGTTCTCGTTATTTTTTAGAGTGATCACCTTAGATGCTTTCAAATGATTTTTTAAAATGATTTGAAGCTGATCATGAGACTTTATTGGTATTCCAGACTTTGCTCGATAATGTTTCGCAGGATGAACATTCTTCCTCTTCAGAATCTTGCTTGCTCTCCTTTGACCTGTTGTAATAACTACAGAAGAACAATACAAGTATAAATACATTTCCCAGTACTGAGAGGATGGTGAAGCCTTTCCAGTTTTTGCAGTGTGTAATGCTGCCTTTTTGTGGGGAGTTTTATGAATCCTTTTTGCAAGTCTTCAGGGACTTTTTACTTTTGCCAGCACAGATTTATTAAATCCGTCATTTTATCAACAAGGTATTCTTCTCCATTTCTAGTCCTGGTGTTTGTTGTTTTTTAGTTGTCTTATAGCCATGTACACCTCTTCCATTGTAACTGAACTTGTCATAATCTCTATAGAAGGGTCTTTAATTGTGAAAGTCACGTCCAGAGATGATTGGTTGAAGCTGAAGTGTTAGGGTTAGTAGTGATTTGCCATGTCTGTCTTTGATGAAAGCATGTCTGCTCTTTGGTCAAGGGAAGTCGCAGACAAAGCAATGGACAGTCTGTGCATCATTCTCGCAAGCAGCTGCTTGGCTCCTCCTGTTCAAGCCAGTTTTGTTCATATGACCAGCAACTTCTCTTTACTTTCAAATTTGCT
This sequence comes from Biomphalaria sudanica, assembly GCA_036873155.1. Classification (NCBI taxonomy): domain Eukaryota; kingdom Metazoa; phylum Mollusca; class Gastropoda; family Planorbidae; genus Biomphalaria; species Biomphalaria sudanica. The sequence continues at coordinate 334,667 of JAZGLO010005396.1, read as the reverse complement.
TCCCTTTAGACCTCCTCTTCTCTGCGATCATGTTTTGTATTTTTCTGGTTTCTAAGTTTGAAATCTCTTCTCTCATCAATCAGCTTCCATGTTCTGTTGTGTATCTATCATTCCTTGTATGAACCTCTTATCAACTTTAATTATTGAGTAAATCTCTAATAAAAACAACAAATTTTATTTCTAACAAATATCTTATATAATGATGATCATTATTTTGTGCGATATACTCTTGATCTAGAAAATAAATTAACACTTTTGACAAAATGACACTCATAATTCATGACATAATAATCCTGATATGAAATATTGACAACCCTGAAATTAAAATCATGTAACTCTTATCATTTTAAAACATTGATTCTCCTGATATGTGACAATCTTGATATGGAACTCACTCAATCAACTTGACAGAATTTTAAAAAATCAACATTTTAATAAGAAGAAGATCTGCAGCAAATAAACTTTGCCTTAGAATCACATTAGTAGTTGAATAAATGGAAAATAAAATCAAAAGAATATATAAATGACTTTAAGGCTCACTACTTAAGCAAACTGCATATAAAATCAGAAGTTTAATAGACTATACGAAATCGAATTAGTAGATGAATAGACTGTAAGAGTTAGGTGATCCATTGCTTCATGAAACTCTAAAAAAAATTACCTTCAAAATAAGTGGTGGACCAACTAAAGGTGGGTAACTCTTCAATGGTTTCATTTTCTTTGGAGTTTCAATATCAGTACAATCACTCTGAGTTAGAGAATGAAGAAAAAAATTATTTTCATAATCTTTAATATTTTTTGCACAATGAACATAATGCTATGTAGAAAAATAATTGTTCCACTTTATTTAAGTTCGAACATTGGGCATACTAATCATCTTAATTCTTTGGCTTTGTTTACACATTATTAGAAGCTGCAGAGAAAAACTATATGGTTGCTGGAGCCTTGGATCCTTGTTGAACTGAGTGACAAACATTTGTATGATGTTAAGGGGGGTGGGGTAAGGTAAGGTGTGGCTTAGAAGAACTTAGCATGTGCAGACTGTGCCAACCAAGATTAAGGTTAGTACTGGAATAAGACACAGAAAGTAGTAAGTGGAGCTATAGAAATCTGATCAAGTCTATACTTCTGGTGGTGTCTAACAAGTTTCCAGCCCATGTAAGCTTGTGAATTAAGCTTTGGATTAAACTGTGGCTGAACTCTCCAATTTACAACCATGTCTCATGTCTGTCCATGTTCCAGGAGAGCAATACACTCCATTTTCTGAACAGCTGAACTCTTCAATAATAGTTAGATTCCTTTAGTTGTAGAGCAAGTGAGATGAAAGCCTGGGCATTGTTTATGGTCGGAACAATGTCACCCACACAGCGGTTCCCACCTCTCCGAGCAGCTGATGTGACCAAAGGAACGGAATATCCAATACAGTTTGGGATCAGTAGTGCTGCAGGATCTGCTACAATATAAACACTAGACAAATCTAATAGATTGTATGGTTAAGATTGCATATTGTTTTATTTTATTTTGCAATCAATTATAAATAGTCAAACACTTTTGTTGCAGAGCTAATGCAATTAGGTAGGTTATGTAAATTACAAACACTAGATGGTTCTTCTAGGGACAACTGAGTTTACAGTTGATGGAGTTGATACAAAGGAAACAGTATCATCTTCAACTTTACTTTACAACAAAACAAATCTTGATTTTATAATTCTGTGGATGAACTTAAATGACATTTGTTTTGCACAACCATTGCCTAGATAATATGTCATGCAAGCTAAGGAATTTTGTAGTATCATTTTCTTACAAAATAAAATGGGGTTAACAAGGTGAAAAGCTTGGGCCAATAACCAATTGGTCATGTTGTTTGCACTCTTTACTGTTGCACAATGACCCAATGTTTAAACCCTGCCCCAAATATCTTCTGCTGTCCTGCAGAAGGAAGGGACTAGGACACAATCTTCACTTCTGAAATAACAAATGAAACTTACAGTCAATAGCTTTGTAAGTATGTATAAACCTATAAGTACGATCTAATCTAAAACTTACATCTGAGTCTGTGCTAACATCTGTCAATGGTATACCAAACTCATCATTGGGCTGAAGAGAAAAGGGACTTAAATCTGTAATTGTTCTATCTTCATGAGTGCTTTCTCCTTCAGAATGAGTTTTTCCTGAAGTTTGTCGAGAGTTACTTTTGCCTTAAAGGTAAAAATATATATTATAAATGCATGTGTAAAACAAAGCAGTAGTAAAACTTCTATAAATTTCTTGAATTAATAGTCTATAATTTAGCTGTTTTATTATGTAAATAACTAACATTTAAACATATTTAGGCTTATTTGTAGCACCTGATTTCAAAGTTTCAAAATGATTTAGAGCAGATTTTTATTTTTAATGCTGAATGGGTAAACATTCTTAAAGTGAAGTTTGTAAAAACAGAAAAAAAAAGAAAGGAACAAATGCTCATAAGCAATAAATAGTAATTACTAGGTTGTTATTGCTAAAAGTGGTAATGCTTATAAGCAATCAACTATCAATAAAATGCATAGTCTCTGAAAACCAGTCCTAATTAGTTAACGAGAGCGTCATGTGACCAGCACAACAACAAAGTGCTTTTACATTTCCCCAACTAATGTCAGGTACCCACTGGAGTTGGGTGGACTCAGGGGTGCTCTAAAAATCCCAGGATTCAAACCCGAGACCTTTCAGTTCAAATGTCAAGCACTTTACTACTCAGCTACCACCCCTCTGATCATCCTTAAGAATTCTGTAAATGTACAGAAGCATTGCATAATATAATTAGCTAAAATTGAAGAAGTAGAATACTTGAAGCTGACTGTAACATTAATAGAAAATAAAGAAGTCTCATTTTCATCCAAATTAACTTTGTAGATCTGTACCTCTACAACTTGTCTCTTAAGCTTCCAAAGTTTTAAGTGGGAAAAATGCTAAGTGAAATAAATTGTTTAGCTGTATTGTTGTTAATATTTTAGTTTTTAAAAAGTTCTATGAATAAATGGGTTTAATCATACCATTTCTTGATGCAATGATAATAGCTTGTCCTGATAACTCAGCATTATCTTTCCATGACCAATCAGTTTGTGTAAACTCAGTAGTGAAAATAACTTTCCTTCCATCAAATGCAGTCTTAGATTCTGAAAATCTTTTCAGCTTTTTGGTTCTAAGCAATAGGACAAAACTAAAAGTCAGATTTAAAGAATAATTTTGCCTCTCCAGACTTAACTGTCAAAGTACCTCAAGCATCTTCTGTAGGTTTTGTCTCTCCAGACTTAACTGTCCCAGTATCTCCAGCACCTTCTGCAGCTTCCCCCTTCCAATAAGCCTGTTTTCTCTTTTTTATGATTTTTTACTGTTTCATTTCATTCTTAAACATATTTTATATTTTCTTAGTGTTTTTTTTTTATAATTATACAGGCTACTGTATTAGGATAGGATAAAAAGTGCTTAAGGTATTTAAATACATTATGTATGTATGTTTCAACTTACACTGGAAATCGCTTTACTACATATAAAGGGATAAACATCTTAGCCTGAGGAGCCCCTGTATAGCATAAATAAGTTCTATGCAAAGTTATCATACTAATTGTTGAGTTCTAATTTTCAATGCATAATTTTATGTCTTAAACAAATGTTAAAATAAAATTACATAATAAAATCCTTTTCAATATTAAGTAATTTACTTTTATTTAAGCATAATTAAAACATAATAAAATAAAATAGAATTTCCATATTTTTTCTTATTAAATAACAAACCCTCTCTAAATGACAATGTGACATATCCAGGAGTAATTCACAATTTTTTTAAAGTGTTAAAAAAACTGTATAAAATCAAATAGAATTGTCAAACTTTGTGTTATTAAATAACAAAACCGCCTTCTATATCCAGGAGTAATTCACAATTTTTTAAAAGTATTAAAAAAACTTTATAAAATCAAATAGAATTTTCAAAATTTTTGTTATTAAATAACAAAACCGCCTTCTATATCCAGGAGTAATTCACAATTTTTTTAAAGTATTAAAAAAACTTTATAAAATCAAATAGAATTTTCAAAATTTGTGTTATCAAATAACAAAACCGCCTTCTATATGCCAATCCAGGAATTTCTGAGATGTACAAGTGAAGAAAATGATAAGCAAGAGTTGAATTCAGATGACAAAGAAATTTTAGTACGTCTTGAAGAAGGAGATCCAAAAACTCTGTTATACCTTCAAGAAGAAGACAAAGACAGTGTAACGTGTCTTAAACAAGGAAGCAGAGATACTTTAGTGAGTCTTGAAGACAGATTGACTGTTCATGGCTCCAATCTTTCAAGACCAAATCAAGAAAAGTTGAGCAGTAATGTTAAACAGAATGTAAGTCCTGGTATTTTCTAATCTATTTCCTTCATATGTGAGATAAGGTTTTAAAAGATGGCCAATATTTGGTTTACCGCTTTTACATCCAGTTCTTTGGCAAAGTTCTGCAAATTGATTATTCCTTTAAACTGAATCTAGTTTCCAGGTCTCATTTTTGTTTTTAGATTAAGGATTCTTTCCTCATAGTGTGTTCCTGGAAAGTTCAGTCAACTGACTTAATTCTCTGATTAAAAAAATTGCTTCTTTGATATCTTTCCAGTAATGGACATTTAAAATAAATTTTTATCTTTGTATTTTAATTTGAGTCTTTTATTATCTTTTAGTAACGGAATAGGTGTTCTGTACAGATAGGGGTGTGTGTGTTCTTAACAGATATGTCTGGGTATGTGCTTGTTTTGGTAAATGCACTCTGTACAAGACTTTGGCTTTTATCTCCAACCCAGATGTTTCATTGCAAAGGAACTTATCATTCTTATGTATACTTTGAATGATTTATTTTTTATGATTCCTTATTTTTTTTTATTATCTTTTAAAACAAACCAGCTTAGGATATTATATCTAAATCTTATTACACTTTTACACTAAATTATCCACAATGTTAACATTTTGTCATGAAGTCTTATATAAATAAGTAATTTTGTTTCCAAGACAATAGTTTATTATGAGTAGGATTTAATAAAACTACAAATTTTTTCTTTTATTTATTCTTAAAAATCAATAGGTTAAAAAAAAATCATATATTGTAAATCAAAATATTGTATTTACAAACTAAAATATTCACCTGATTTTTGCTAACTTTTTGTTGTCAGAGTCATTACTTTTTTCATCTTTTCCTCCTGATTTACTGGAAACTAAGAAATTGTATGAAATTATTGAAACATTAATTATAAACAAATATTTGTTTTACAAATCTGAAAATATTATCAGTTCAAAAAGAGCTTTAAGTATGGTGAAAAAAAAAGTAACCAAAAAAATTCTAATTAGAAAGTTTTGCTGCTTTAGCAATGATTAAAAAAAAAAAAAGAAACAAAATTTAATCTTTTCATATATAATAACTGTATAGGTAAAAACTAATTATGGCTGCTTGATTATGTGGTATGAACTCTGGACTGTTATTTCATGGTTTTAATGGCCCAGAGTTGAAATTCTCCACTCTCCCATCCCCTGTTGATTTTGAATAAGTGATGCAGAACTGTTTGAGCAGTTTACTTTTAGTTTTTTTCTTCTTTTTTTTTTTTAAATTTAAGCAAGTATGAAAATGCAAAAATCTTTCAAAATTAAAAAGTTTGTGTGTGGAGCCTAATAATAAAGGCCCTTTAATCAAATGGGGGAAAAAAAGGGATTCATGCAAAATTTATGTAGTTGGTGTTATTATAATGTGGGCCAATCTTTCTAGAAATTAAAAAAAAAAAAGTACAGTACCAACTATTTTAAATTAGACAGGCACAGATAGCGGAAACAACTAATAGTGAAACAAAAATATATATATGTTAGAGCAGGGGTGGGCTTCTGGGAAGACCCATAAAGCTTGTGTGGAAGAACTGACTTGAACTTTTCTTTCAGGACATAATTTACTTGTAGGTATGTCCCCTGGAGCTGAATCAGCTTTTGCACTTAATTGTGAACTGAGGATATTGAAAACTGGTTCCAATTTCTTGACATCTTAAAATTTGATTAAAATTTCAAAATCAAGGAATCCAAATAAGTTTTGTACTATTCAACCATTTCCCTAGAAATAGTTTCACCTTTTAGCAAAGGAAAATGACAAAACCTGTTTTCAGTTGCTTGCCCAGAGAAATGGGAAAGCTTTGTTTGAAGAGATTTAACATTTAACATGCACATACATGTCATGTGCAAACAACCCATTGCAATAATGGCCATGAATTGTGTTTTCCACTCTTCATTAGAAATATTAGTAACAAAGTCACTGACAATGTTCTTCAAGGAACATAACAAATGCCCATGCTAAGCCAGCAGATACTTCTTGGTACTAAAGATCTGCAGGTTTAGGATCTTTCATTTGATTAACAAACCTAAGTATTTTCTTGATCAAAGCATGGCACCATTAGTTGTTACACTCGCCATTTTGTTCCATGCCAACTCAACACTTTCAACACAGTTCTTCATAGCATTGAATAAATAATAAATACTGGCCAGAGTTACTGTCTTTGACTGAATGTTTCAACATATTGCCAATAAGAAAGATCTTCGTTTACTTTAAATTTTTAGGAACGACATGTATAGACAAGGTATCTTTAGCCTCTTCATCATAAGAATCAGAAGTTTCAATAATTATTTTTAATATATATGCATTTCACATTATAATGTTCCATTGAAAGTTATCAAAAAGAGAATTTCATTCATAGTAACATTAGTCCAACTATTTGAATGTAGCAAAGCATAGGTATCAACAACAACTAATAGGCAAAAAAGTGCATATAAGTATAATTTGAGAACAAAATTTTGGATAGGGTTGATCTTACTGGACTATTATATGAAAGAAATAAGGCACAAGGCTACTGCAATTCACTAACAAAATGTGTTTGTGTGTTAGCATAAGAATATGCAGGTTGCACTATTAGAGGATGCAAAACAAAAAGTCTTCTGGCTGAATAATCATTATATATCAATTATTTTGATAGTTCAGCATGGGAATTATTTATTATTGTATACAAGTTTTAAAAATTATTGAAGATTTTAGCCTTCTTGTTCATTGAATCCTTTTCATCCTTTCAACTTGAACAAACAGCATTCTCTAAATGTTCACATTCTCTAAATGTTCACATTCTCTAAATGTTCACATTCTCTAAATGTTCACATTCTCTAAATGTTCACATTCTCTAAATGTTCACATTCTCTAAATGTTCAAATGTAGAGATAAAATATGGAGAAAATATGGACAGATTAATGCATAACAATGGCTGTCAAAGCAAATTTGTAAAGTATAAAAGTATCAAATAAAATGTTAGAGACAAGTGATGATAATTAAGTAATTCCTAAATATGTAGAACAAAAATCTTGCCTAATATGCCTAACATATATAGTACCAGCGTAAGAGAAAAAAGACATCTGGACAGACTTTTCAGTTGTATGTTTTATGTTCAAACACATGAAAAATTTTCACTTACATTTCTCAGAACTTTTTTTTCTTTCAATAGTATCTGAGCTTTGTTGTCTATTATAATTATCCTTCAAAAGAATATCTTCTTCATAAATATACTTGTCACTGTCCTCATCAGAATCACAATCAGATAAATGTTCATTTTTAGTTTGACTTTCCATTCTAAAGTCTTTGTATCTAGATTTCAATAATCTTTTTTTAGTTAAATTGAAATTGATCCTAGATTATTTACAATTACTCCAACTGTAGCAGAAACTCTAAGACCTACCCCTAAATGGCCTAAGATGCCGTAAACCAAAAGAAATTAAGGTAGTTTGATATCTATCAGTGCAATAAACTGAAATAGTATCATTTTTTCCCATTGTATTTTTCAAAAACTATCATATATTCTTTGTTTGATAATTAATTTAAGAGTCTTATATGTTTTGTATAATAACTTTGTTCAATCAAATCTTTAGTTAGTTTGTCTTCTTTCACCTGATGCACATTCCTTGCCCCAGTGAGACAGCTTGATGCCCTAATGACCCTCAAGCCAAGCAGTCTATTCAGAAGAGGCCCAAACAAAAGGTGCATCCTGCACCCCCAGGTTATAAGGGTTGTGTGAAAGGCTAACATGGAAAAAATAATGTTACAGAAACCAAAGCAGAAACGCAACTACTAAACATAGTTAGAGGAAAAAGAAGAACTCCTAAAAGGAGACTTATGAAGCTGTGAAGTCAAACAAATAATGTAAGGGTGACTACTCTACTTAAACCTTAATGGGCCTTAGGTAATGTACTAATGTGCCTGTCAAAATATATATGACTTGATCCAATTTGTGACAGTGCTCTTGTTTTGATAGTATGCCATAAGTCACAGATTTTCAATATTTTTAACAGCAAATTTATTTTATCTTAAAAAATAATTAAATTATCCTGCTTCTGATAGTCATATAAAGATAAATTCTGTGCCAATGAAAATCAATTTTTGAAGTTCTTTTAGAAATGAAGTTTTATTATTGTACTGAAAATTTTATAATAATACAGGCTGATTCTAAAATCAGGTCTAGAGCTAAAAACATTGACAGAGCCAGAGTAGACCTTATCATCTGATACTTCAATTAATCTAGATATAAAATTTTAAATGTATATAAAAATAGATTTGGACATCTTTATTCTAGATTTTTATATCAAAATCTAGTATAGTTGTAGCTATAATAGATAATGAGTATAAATAATAGATCTAGATAAATCTATTCATATGATAAATTTATGATATGACAGATTATAATTATAGTATAATATATTAGTATTAATATTAGATCTAATCATTTAAATTTTAAACCTATAAACTACAAATAGATCTACAACTCTAGATTTAATATATATTATATAGGCCTATCTACTAGTAGATCTAGTACTAGAATATCTAGTAGTAGATCTAGTAATCTAGTCTTCTAGATCTAGATACAGAAACTTTAATAGAGATTACAATTGCCGAAACAGTCTGTCTTACTAGATCTATATCTATATAATATATTAATATATATACTAGGCTTAAAGCTTAGATCTAGAATCTAGTAATCACTATGACTAGCTCATTGAATTAAATTTTAAATAATAATTTTAAAAATCGATTCTATGAATAGTATGACTATCAGACTATCACTAGTGACTAGTGGTATCATTATGAATGTGAATTTTCTGAATGAAGTGAATGATCTAGACTTAGATTAGACTATTACTCAGACTTAAGGTTACTTTAGACCTAATATAGTAATACTAAGTAATACTTTTAAAGTAACGTCTGTATTATATAAGATAAGAAGATAAGATAGTAATAGTAATAGTAATACTAATAGACTAGTAATAGTAATTAGGCTAATTGGCCTATTAGTGTATTGTGAGAGGTTGTCCTATTCTAGATTATACAATAATATTATACATTTTAACTACAACTTTGAGTTCTATTCTGACACCTAGTTCTAGCTCAAGACCGTCACAGTGTGAGAAATTCAGAAACATTGTCGAGCTAGATCTAAATCTAGAAATCTAGATCTAGATAGTACATCTATCATGTGATCTAGAATCTAGTTTGTTGATAGCAACAGAGAATCTACAAAAACAAAGAATTATTTTATAACGAAACAAATTACTAATGTTTACAAATCTATATTATATATGTCATGGTTGAATGTATAGATCTATATAAATTATAAGCATGTCTTCTAAGCGTTTTATGTTCTGTACATGCAGATCTTATCTTATCTTATATAATACAGACGTTACTTCAAAAAAGAAGATGATTACGTCCTACGCGTCATGCATTTAGTCATGCATATTAACCAATGACTTAAATTCTGCCAAGTCACTGGTTTTTCTGGCTAGCTCAGGCAACCCATTCCATGCTCTAATAGCACTAGGGAAGAAGGAGTATTTGTACAAATTTTGTTGACTCATATCATATTTCTCTATGAAGAATGGTGTAAATCTGTGATGTCCAACCTTATTCGACCTGCGGGCCATTTTAATTTCCGACACTCATGTCGCGGACCACGTGAACGAAAAGATACATAAGTGAAATGAAATGGACCTGAAACTATCTTAGTAGTGACCCGTGGAACAAGTACTTATATTAGTTGATTGGATATTCGAAGTGAATCTTTATTTTTTTTTTAACATGTCAGAAAATGTTTTCACCTCGCTATTTAAAATGTGAGTAGCATTGTAGCTTGCTTTACAACCAACTCATTTTTTTTGGTAAATATTCTAATAAATTCTCCAAACTCTAAGCGTAGTTTGACCATGGTTTAACAATCTTTTATTCGTGGCTAAAATCGAGAAAGCCGTCATATTGGGTTCACAATGCCGTCTATTCTTTTTGGCTTATTATCATGTTCCACAAAAAAGTAAAGATCCGTTCACTTTTCCTGGCTGATTCTACATTCAGAGTCACATTTCATAAACACACAAATGTTAAAGTCATAGTACCAATCCATCCTAGAAAAAGTGAGGGTCCCAATGTAGGCCCTAATGTAGGTAAAGATACATTTTTTTCAACTTTGTTTTTCTGTTTTGGAAGGGTCAGGGATTTTCTACACTTTGTGCCGACATTTTTGCGGGCCGGATGAAACTACTTCGCGAGCCGGATCTGGCACGCGGGCCGTATTTTGGGCATCACTGGTGTAAATAAAGCAGATGTGTGTGTGTGTTTGCTCCAACACTATTCTGTAAATTCTGGATAAAATAATTTGAGGAAATGTCTGCATGTGGGCATCTATATAAATTTAACTTACGGCGCTTACTCTCTCAGACTAAAATTAGAGATGATAATTGCTAGCAGGAACTTCAACTTGCTGTCAATGATTTTCTGAGGCTTCTGTCTCGTTTGATCTGTCCATCCCCCTTCCCTAGCATATGTAGCTAAACAAATCAATGATGTTGTTGACCACATCACTTACCAAGACAGCACGGTGCCTTGCCTATAACGATGCATCACTGTCTAGATAAATTTCAAATTGACCCTGAGGCTAAGGCCAATCACCGCTTTAGATCGCCTAGAATAGAGAGTATGGCGAGGAGTAGGTCTCTCTACCTAATAATGAATATCCATGTCTATAAAACTTCTCATCATACTTTTGTATGGCTCTGCATGATGAGACCTGAGTGATCTATATGAGTCAACAAAATTCTGGATCTATAGGATTCCTCAAACTGCATGATGAGACCTGAGTGATCTATATGAGTCAACTAAATTCTGGATCTATAGGATTCCTCAAACTGCATGATGAGACATGAGTGATCTATATGAGTCAACTAAATTCTGGATCTATAGGACTCCTCAAACTGCATGATGAGACCTGAGTGATATATATGAGTCAACTAAATTCTGGATCTATAGGACTCCTCAAACTGCATGATGAGACCTGGGTGATCTATATGAGTCAACTAAATTCTGGATCTATAGGACTCCTCAAACGCTTACTTCGCCCCATAATGAACATACGCTGGCAAAACTAGCCTGCTTAACCATGTTCTGCTGGAGGTCGATGTGGATCGACAGTGTAGAAGCAGTATCTATATGCTACTTAACATTCGATAGCTGTGATGACATTTATCCCTTAAGGGGGATGATCGCATGGCGAGCTTAAATTAAGGAGAACAACTTAACAGAAGTGCCCCCCCCCCGGATGTGCTATTTTATCGGCATATGTAACAGCACTGGATTAGCTATGGATTTGGGAGCGGGGGGGGATGGGCTTGACCTCTTTAGGGATCCTTGCATTTGGACTAAGACTAAGACTGCTTTATTGATCCTTATGGAAATTTGTTGTGATTACAAGGACTCTTTTCTCATATAAAGACAACACAACAGAAACATACACATAAATACAACAGACACAACATAGAAAGTTCATTCAGCGACTACACACAGGCATCTTGGTCCTGATCATGTTTCCTGGTCAACGAGTGGCGTTGATATAGTCTGACCAAGTGAGGTACGAACGAGTTTTTGTATCGCTCTGTTCTTGTTTTGATTGACAGTAGTCGCCCACTTCGCGACGACCTGACATAGTTCTGATGGGGCGGATGGCCGTTGTCTTCCAGGATTTTTTCGATTTTCCTTAGACACTTTTGTTCAAAAAGTTCCTTTAAATGTGGTAATATTGTGAGTGTAATTTTTGATGCCCTTTTTATTATGGTTTCAATAGGTTAGATGAAGCCTTGCCAACAAATTATTCCGTATGTTAGCAGATTTTGTATAGTCGCGCCGTAAAAAGTATTTAGGATGTTCTTATTTAGTTTAAAGCTTTTGAGTTTGTATAGAAAAAAAAGTCACTGGGTTGTTTTCTTTGTCAGAGTGCCAAGATGGTCTTCCCATGAGAGATTGTTATTAATGATAATGCATCCTCAGTTCCCCTAGCTGCCTTATATGCAAATTGGTGAGGGTCTTGGCTGTTATTGACTTTTGCAACAAGTTGTTTAAGCACATATTTTTCAAAATATTGGAAAACATGACATGAGATGAAGGCGTAATATTTAATGTAAAAAAACAATTTCAGATACTCATTTGGGGATCCAGGAGATTTTCAAATTTAGACCCCTCTCCCCTCACCCTAGCAACTGTAGGCTATAAGAGCAGGGGCGGCCTTAGCAGTGCGCGGGGCCGTGGTCGAATGTAAAATGCGGGGCCATGAGCAATAAGGGTAAACTATATATATATCGTACCATTTCAAGCTAATGGGATCGTCCCGCCTTTCTATTGTCCTTGTTCTCCACCTTTTGGATCTGATACGTCCACAAAACGTATGTAAAAGACATCTGCTCATTGTGGCTATTATCAAGCGTGTAGTTAAGGATGCCATGATGTCCATAAGCTCGTTTTGAACCCTGTATGCGTTCTTGATTAGTCAAAGAAAGAAAACTTCTTTGGTCGAATTTGTCAAGCATCTCAGTCAAGCCAATAAAAAAAAAATGACCGTTGTTTTGTTTAGGCGCATAAAGTTTCTCTGTTCTCCCACGAAAAGCGTTTTTTTTTTTTTTTTTTTTTTTGCAATGTACTGAACAATCGCTATCATTTTTGCTAAGGCTGCGCGCCAAGAAAGTTTTTCTTTTCTACTTTGTTCTAGCATCAAGTCATTCATTGCGCTACCATTGAACGTTCTCGGAGCTTAATTCAACCACGCTGACACATATTTATAAGTATGGATGGCTGCATGGTCGTGTGAAATGTGCGCTTGACTGTTGTTCGGTCGTCTCGATGGTCCCGGGTTCATAAACTGCTAGCTGTCATACTTACCCCGTCGTCCTGCGTGAGATTTCAACGCTGCAGGATCATCCGCAAAATTTAATACATTTTACAAACATGTTAACGTGATTGACAGAAACCTCGTGCAGCTGAATTTTATTACCAAGTTTCCAGTCGCAGCAACTTTCGTTTGTTAATTGGCCTCCAGTAATTATCGAGCTGTAGTCTTTGGTATAAGAACAAAGAGTACTATAGGAGCTACAGCGGTCCATTGACTTTCCAAAATCCGACTTTCTAATGAAAAAAGTACGTTTTTTTTTTCAACTGAAACACGGGTTTTCTCAAGGCCGCCAAAAGTATATGCTCAGTAGCCTATTGGGGAAATAAGAATACGTTATCGTCAAACTTTCTGGATGCTGATTGGCCGAAATAACTATAGGCCTACGAGCTAGGCCACAGTACAAAACAATTAATCTTTCTCACACACCCTCGTCCATTTTTTCTCTACGGCAGACTAAAGTAACAGTTTATTTACTGTATACGTACCAATTCTTTTTATACTGTAATGCGACGCGACATAACAGTACTGTATGACTCTTTATTAACGAAATAAACGATTTTGATTGGTTGCTTACAGCTACTTTTTTTTACATGACATGGTGAATTTTTAAACAGTGATAGCTGCTTAGAATGTACAGGTCATAATTAAGATGCTGTCTTCCGAAACTGAACGGTATTTGGAAACCAAAACTGTCGTGTTAATTTAAGAGCTTACATGGTAATTGGTATCATATAGATGCCAGGAAATATTGAGCAAGTCATAGTTTATGAGAACTGGTCTTGTTTTCGAAAATGACTGTGACAAGGGAATCTGCTATCGCGCCCCCGCCCCCTCAAGCGCGGGGCCTAGGGCGTTGCCCGCCACTTACCACCCCTAAGGCCGCTACTAATAAGAGGGACAGCTGGAAAGCCCTGGCGTAAGTCACGGACACACATTTGAGACCCAAAGAAGAAAGATGCAGACGACGAAAAGACCCCCCGATCCGTTGTCTGCATAGTATAAACCCGGACCATTACGACGACAGTCCAGCGTGCAAAACCACACGACCAGGCAGCCATCCTGAATACAGCTCAGAAAAAGAGGCATAATAATAATAAATTGGGAATGCTTCTATTACTAATAGATCAAGATCTAAACGTATATCGCTCATAGGACCCAATTTTCGAACTATAAAATTGGAGATAGTAGAAATAATATAAATAGATATAGCTGTGTGATCTAGGATCTTGGTATTTTTGAGTATCACATATCCGTTGCTTTTAAGTGGAGACAAATGCATCTAGGTATGACCTATATAGATCTAGATCTGTTTGGTAAGGATTAGATTTACATAGGCTGGAGACCACAAACCTATATAATGTATATATATATTACCATATATACTAGCTCTGCTAAGATACTTTGATTCTAGATTTTTAGCCATTCTAGAGATCTAGAGTAGATCTTGAGTCTACTACTAGCTAGACTAGATCTAGAATCTAGATCTATTATATAGACATAGACCTAGATCTAGAACTCAAAAGTAAAGTAGCAATTATACATAAAACACTGAACCATAATCTTCAAATACAAAAACACAATTTAATAAAATACTCTGAAAGACACAAAAATAAAGGCACATTCCTCGTCCCATATGCTAGGACAAATTTGTACAAATACTCCTTCTTCCCTAGTGGCAGTGCTATTAGAGCATGGAATGGGTTGCCTGAGCTAGCCAGAAAAACCAGTGACTTGGCAGAATTTAAGTCATTGGTTAATATGCATGACTAAATGCATGATGCGTAGGACGTAATCATCTTCTTTTTTGAAGTAACGTCTGTATTATATAAGATAAGAACTATTATCTAGCTAGAATCTTGTATTGAGGGTAATCCTAGAATCTAGAGTCTAAGACTTACTTAGAGTAGAGTGAAGAGTCTAGTCAGTCTAGATGTAGATATAGATAATCATTCAGATAATGAATCATAATGATATTCTAGAGTAGATGATACTAGAAATAGTAGAAAGAATGTCTAGAGTCTAGATGATCTAGACATCTAGTAGATCATAGTAACTAGAGTTAACTAGAGAGTAGAGTAGATCTATCTTACTAGATCTAGTGTAAGTTACTAAGTGTACACTGTAGTCTATCATAACGTGACATATGATATATATGATATACTTCATATATGATGATATATAGATCTAGTCACAATATATATATATTATATAGTGATACCAAAATTACTATTGGCTAACTATACGTTACTATAGTATAGATTAGAGTCTTGACTAATGACTACTCTAGACCAACACTCACACTTGCTACACCATGGGGTGGGAGGGGGGGACCATAGGCGCCCGCAGGGGGGTGCAATGTGGTGCACTTGCACCCCCCCCCCACCTGGATTCTAAGAAGCCAATTTCTAACAATTTTTTTGTTTTGCATCATTGATCATTAGAAGATAGATTAAAATCTAAGTAGCAAATAATCAACTATGAACAAATAGTGCTTCCACTGGTGACTGAAGTACAGTTGTAGCTGTAGAAAATACAGGTATCTCTGGAACTAAATAGATGTGTTTGAGCGTTAGATTAGTTGAAGGCTATTGTATTTAAAAAGAATTCATTGGTTTTGTCCCTGTTGTTCTGAGAGACGCACTTCTTGTATCCTAGTCAGCAAGTACAGTCTATACATGGAGTAACTACTCAGCCAAGGCAAGCATTCAGAACTGTGTTCAGGCAAGGCGCCAAGGATTCATGAAAAATATCCAAAAGCAGACCTTATCCATTGCGTGTCCCACAAACTTAAACTTAAACTTGTTATCAATGACCTGAATGACGTTTCCTATGCTATGCACACATTTGATATAATAACATATATAAAGGGTGCGTCAAAAAAATGTATACACTCTTTGAACTGTCATAGACAATTTATTTCCTGTTCTACAAGGCTAAATTTCAGCACATGGAACATATATATATCTATTGAAATAATCATATATACTGATATAAATCTAGATCTAATTCTAATGACATATATAATTATACCTGATAATCTAAAATGTAATCTAGAGTGTCTAGATTAGATCTAGAATCTAGGTATAGATCTGCATACCTTGACTCTAGATTCTACATAACTTATATAGATCTATATTTAAGTCTTAAGTAACATAGTAGAGTCTTCTAGTCCTAGATCTTTTCTTTATTTAGTACATCTTATTTCTTCTTCTTTGTTCTCATTTTACAAGGGTTCAGATTAGTAATTCTATATTTGAGATGAACTGCACAGTGGTTTCTAGATCAGGCAGTTCTCTGTATAGTTTGGGGGAGCTACCATCTTCTACCAAGCATGTCTCCAGGTGGCAGATAGGGAAAAAAACTTTGATATTGATCTTGGCAGATCAAATGCTATGGGAGCATACCCAATAGGATAGCAGGCTGAAGCCGGAGTCAATTGGCCTCCTGGTGCATAACACATTGACACGCAACCTATCTATGTTGTTCCTAATCATTTATCTTATAAATTACAGACACTATTTTTTTTTTTTACATTTCTTTTTAAGGTATTTTTTAAAGTTTTAAATAAATAAATCTTTCAAAAAAGTCTCACTTCTAAGTGAGATAAAGGACCTGTCCAAATCATACTAAATTCAAGAATTCTATTCTCTTTTGATTGGTGACATCAAAAGTACTCTCTCTTATCATCTCTATGTACCAGTACGCAGGGCCGGTCTTAGGCCACTGCAACCATTGTGGTTGCAGTGGGCCCCACGCTTTCATAGGCCCCACGCTAATTCAGGGTGTAATTATAAAATTGCAAAATATATACGAAAAACTCCTGGAAATCTCCTGAATTTATTAAAATCTCCTGAAAACTTTTTAAAATTTTCCAGGAAAATAGACAAAATTGTCCTTTATGGGTGTCATAAATTGCGGGAAATGCCAATCCTACGCGTGATAAAAGGAAAAAAAGGCATTGTCAGATTTCATACGAATTTATACCTTAATCGGAAGTTTCAATACTTTATTTATACTTTTATAAATATGTCATTGGTTACAAGTCGAATTTTTTTACTTATACAAAATCTTATTTTTTACTTATTATCCTTATTCCCACACAGACTAGGCCCAGCGCAATCAGTTTCGCATAGGGCCCCGCATTGCTAGGACCGGCCCTGCCAGTACGTCATAGCTTCATGATCTGTATTATCTCTAATCTACATCATAACTACATGATCTGTATTATCTCTAATCTACATCATAACTACATGATCTATGACAGCATTTCTGTCAAGAATATTTCATTATTTTCAGGATTTTCTGATGTCTACAGGTTCAGCTCTATACACTCATGTTAACATGCTGGGTGATGCTGAGAATTCTTCCGCTGAAACGGTTGCCAAAGCTAAACATTCAGCAAAAAGAAATCTAGTCAACAAAACCGCACAAGTCCAGGAAACAGTTAAAAGTGTCTCAAATAGAAAATCTCCAGAATACATTCTGTCCATTGATGTTGGTACCACAAACATTCGTGGACATGTCTATACAAAGACTGCTCGACTACAAGGCTCTGCTACTAAACAAGTAAATAGATTTTGTTTTAAAAATATTTTTAGTTTTATCTTTTACTTTTATAAATAACTACTTTAAAACATATCAGGAGTTGTTTATTTAAATAAAGAATGACTATAAAAAACATTTTTAGAAAAATAGTTTGGACTAAATTAAAACAATGAATCTCTGTCACTACTAAAATTATTATCATTGACGCATTCTCATTATGAAAGTTATATTAATGCTGATGAGAACAATAGAGTAGGTCTATCTTGCTATAATACTTTTGACAAGAAAAATGTTACTTAAATAGACTTTCTATAATGCATCAATAATCTATGTGGGGCAGTCTCCTGAAAATTGATTTAATAAAGTTATATTTGGCATTCTTCCTTATTTTATAAGGTTAGTTGCTGTCATGTTGACCAAATATTTATTTTGTTAGTAAATTTATTTTTGCTTACAGCAACAGCTTTTGCAACCAAATCCTGGTTGGTTTGAACTAGATCCTCAGAAGCTTGTAGATGATGTCATTAGTGTGGCGAAAGAAAGTATATTAGGTGAGAATTACCAGCTTAGGGAAAGTGAAGCAATTTAAAAATAGTTTCTTAAGGACAGTGTCTAAGTGTCTCATGGAAAGAAGCTTGTTGAAGCTCGGTGTTTTAGAAAAAGTATTTCTTAGGTGGTAAATTGTTTTGCAATATAGATGAGTGATTTTGTGCTTGAAGAAGAGACCTTCACCTTCACCTATTCCTCAGTCTGTTGAAACATTGGGGTACCACATCACGCAAGATCTGTCAACCGTCTTTCTCCATTCCTCTCTGTTCTTTGCCTTGGTTAGAATTTCATTCAATGACAAGCCTAACCATTTTTTTATGTTGTCTTCCTATCGCTTCATCTGTTTTCCTCTTCTTCTTCCTGGTACTGTCCACTGAAGGAAGGTTTTTGCAAGCCCTGAGGACCTTGTGATGTTGCTCTAGAATTTGAGTTGACATTTTTTGACAGTGGTTAGCAGGTCACTGTGTCACTGATAGCCTACTAATCCACATTAAGCAATATTTATACATTACTGTGATTCTAGACAAGGTAAAACTTGTTTATCTAGACATAAGTACTGCCTACATTTGGTCTTTATGTCTGCTAAAGGCTGTAATTATCCCGGCTTATCCATTAAGTCTTCCAATGACAGTACTTAACCTGACTTACCCATCGCACTACTTGCCCAAATGTAATTTTTCTTATTTCTTAGCTAGTGCCTGTCTTGACAGTTTCAATACAAAGTTATCAACTTCTGTGGCAGTAGACATCATGTTTTATAATCTTTTAATGCAAGTGTTTTAGCATTATATTAAGACATGTAATATATATGGTGTTAATCAATTTACAAATTGAGGACTTAAAAAAAAAGAAACCTTTTAAACTGTTTTAAAAAAAAAAAAAAAATGGTAAGGACATGAAAAAAATGTTTCTGGGCAGAGCAGTAAACATAAATATTGAGTAGAATAACTCAGAGGGACAGGAAAGCAGTTCAATATTTCTTTTGATTTCTTACTTGCTAATTCAACGATGTTAATGCTTTGTCTTTCAGATGCTGGGCTCCAGGCAGAGCAGATTACTTGTATGGGAATCACAACCATGAGGGCTACCTTTGTTACCTGGGACAGGTAAAATGTTATTTAACCTTGGTTAGGCCAATAATAGAATATGCATCCTCCATTTGGACCCCTCAACTCAAGAAAACATTAAGAAACTGGAACAGACACAAAATAGAGCAGTGAGATTCATAACAAACGAATATTCACATTTAACCAGAGTAACACCTTTAGTAAAATCACTAAATTTAGAAAGCCTTCAGGATAGAAGACGAAAAAGTAAAGTAGCAACTATACATAAAACACTGAACCATAATCTTCAAATACAAAAATAAAATTTAATAAAATACTCAGAAAGACACAAAGATAAAGGCACATTCTTTGTTCCATTTCTAGGACACATTTGTACAAATACTTCTTCTTCCCTAGTGCTATTAGAGCATGGAATGGGTTGCCTGAGCTAGCCAGGAAAACCAGTGACTTGGCAGAACTTAAGTCATTGGTTAATATGCATGATTAAATGCATGAACCGTTGGACGTAATCATCTTCTTTTTTGAAGTAACGTCTGTATTATTTAAAATAAGAAGATAAGGTCAGTTGGTTGAGATTTGTTAACTATGGATCAAGTACAAGTATCTAGTGGGTTGGTGACTAAAGTTTGTTGTTAGGGCAAGGAATTCAATATCATTTGTTTTTTTAATTATTTTCTATCAGATGTTTCATCTAGGCATTGGATTGATTTGATTTTCTAGACATTGCTAGAAAGAGGAAAGTGTCGTCAAAATTGACTGGATGAAAAACATAATTAATCATTCCCAGGTTCAGAAGAATGTTTAGACATTAACATATTGAGGAGAGTTCCTAAACATTAACCAATTAGGATAGGATCTAGACATTAAATAGTTGAGAATAGCATTTTGACATCAATGAATTGAGAAGGGTGTCTTGTTAGCCATGGACGCAAAGAGTAGAGTATTTATACATCAAAACATTGCAACTTTTTTTTTCAGTGAAACAGGCATACCATTCCATAATTTCATCTCATGGCAAGATTTACGAGCCGCTGATTATGTGGCTATATGGAACAAGTCATACACACTTCGAACATTGAATGCTGGTGCCAAATTTCTTCATTTCTTTCTAAGAAGGAAGCGTCATCTGGCAGCTAGTGTCTTAAAATTCATGTCAAAGCAAGTAACTATGAGACTATTGTGGGCACTTGATAAGTTTCCTCAGGTGAGTCTAATAGTCTTGTACATAACTTAACATGAGAAAAAAAAATTGTTTTACAGTTTTTATTGTGGCTAAGGGGTGCTTGGTTTTCGAACTGAGGGGTTTTGAATTTCTGAATAACATGTACCTGACATTAGTTGGGAAAAGTAAAGTCTGTTGGTTGTTGAGCTGGCCACGACTTAACTGTTGGCCATAGAAACAGATGACTTTTACTTCATCTTAACTATAGATTGCAAGGCCTGACAGGTGTGCTTTACTCCTTTACTTAGTTTCAAGGTACATTTTGCTGGTAATGTTTAATTACAAAAAAAAATGTTGACATTAATTCTTCTTTTACACCAGTAGTGTTATTTTAAATATTTTATTATTATTATTTATATCTAATATTTTTATTTGTCATAGAATTGTCTGAATGACATTGATGTCTTTAGGCAATGATATGTCCTGATCAATAGTACCAGGAAAAAAACATTTTCAGAAAAATTAGTTATAAATATCACTGTACTAAAAAAAATGTTGCTGCCTTAAGGATTTGGGTCTTTCTTTGTCTTGGAAAAAAGTAAAATAGCCTTTAATCGTGCTAGTAAAGACATGTGTGAAGCCATTTGATCTTGTAATGTACTTTGACAATTGTTGACATTATTTATTACTCACTGAAAATAACAACATTCCTCTCATGATACTGGTAGTTTGGTAGTGATAGAATCAATGTGTGCTTAATTAAGAGCTTCATATTAATGACAAAATATATCAATAAAAATCATCATAGCTCAAGAGACTGATAGAATGTATATTGTTGCTTTGAGAGCTGACAGAGTAGAATATTTGTGTAATTATTATCTCTCAATTTAGCTGCACTTTATTCTACACTGAATCACACAGTATTCATCTCATCTCTCCCTAGACTTTCTACATAGCGCTGCTGTGACAGTTTGCATAACCAAATCCCTCCTATTTTTCCCTGTCAGCTGCTGTTTTTAGTAGGATATCAAGAGAGAGGTGGTCCATTCTTTTACATTGTCCAGCCAGCTTTTCTTTGAACAACCCCCTTCTTTGTGCTTTTCTCCACTGTTCCTTGAAGGGTGACTTATGACAGTGAGTCATGTTTACAATATGACCCAACCAGCTCAGCTTTCATCTCTTCACAGTATTGAGTAGTGTTGTTGTTTTGCCAGCCACAGTGTTGACTTGTAACAGTACAAACTCATTTGTCTTCTTTTCTTGGTATCTGATACCCTGCATATTTCTCTAGCCTTTACTTCTGTCTTCTTTTAGCCTCAGCATTCAGTGTCCATTTTTCACAACTATATAGGAGTTCAGAGACCACTAGTGAAGAATACAGCTTTAATTTGATGTCCCTCTTCCAGATTTTCCACTGTCTGCTCATGGCAGCGGATGCCAAGCTTAAACACATTTTTATCTCTTTTATTGATCCTCCATCTTTTGTAATGGATTATTAAGCTGCTTGAACTTCCATCCTTTCAAAGTCAATCCACAGGAAAAGAAATAAATCCAAACTTTGTTTAATGTGAACTAAGTATTGTATAAATAGTAGTACAAATTATTTACATCAAAGTGAAATACTTATCTTATCTTATCTTATATAATACAGACGTTACTTCAAAAAAGAAGATGATTACATCCTACGCGTCATGCATTTAGTCATGCATATTAACCAATGACTTAAATTCTGCCAAGTCACTGGTTTTTTTGGCTAGCTCAGGCAACCCATTCCATGCTCTAATAGCACTAGGGAAGAAGGAGTATTTGTACAAATTTGTCCTAGCATATGGGACGAGGAATGTGCCTTTATTTTTGTGTCTTTCAGAGTATTTTATTAAATTTTGTTTTTGTATTTGAAGATTATGGTTCAGTGTTTTATGTATTATTGCTACTTTACTTTTGAGTCTTCTGTCCTGAAGGCTTTCTAAATTTAGTGATTTTACTAATGGTGTTACCCTAGTCAAATGTGAATATTCGTTTGTTATGAATCTCACTGCTCTATTTTGTGTTTGTTCCAGTTTCTTAATGTTTTCTTGAGTTGAGGGGTCCCACACGGTGGATGCATATTCTATTATTTGCCTAACCAAGGTTAAATAACATTTTAGTTTTATGTTCTTATTTGATTTATAGAAATTTCTTTTAATAAACCCTAATGCTTTGTTGGATTTTTTTTATAGTTTCATCAATATGTGGATTCCATGACAGCTTTTCATTTATTATAACACCTAGGTATTTTGAGTTTTTGGTCTGTGTTACTGGTTTGCCATGAATAAGATAAGTGGAATTAATTTGTTTTAGTTTTTTTGTTACTCTTAACAACTGACATTTTTCTGGGTGGAAAGACATGCTCCAATTTGATTCCCATTTCTGTAATTCATCTAATTCTCTTTGTAAAATATCTGTGTCTTGCTTTGTTTTTATTGTTCTATATATTATGCAATTGTCTGCAAATAATCTGACTTTTGTTCCTGAACTAATGCAATTTGGTAAATCATTTATGTAAATTAAAAATAGTAGTGGACCCAAGACTGTTCCTTGAGGTACACCTGAGTTTACTGTTATTGGTGTTGATTTAGAGCCATTTATTATTACAGTTTGTTCTCTCCCTATCAGAAAATCTTTAATCCACTGATGCAGTGGACCGTTAATGTCGAAATATTTTAATTTTTTAAGCATACTATGGTGGTGAACTTTGTCAAAAGCCTTGGAAAAATCTAGTACGATAGCATCTATTTGTTCACTATTATCTAAACCTTTTGAAAAATCATCAATTAGTCCTATTAGTTGTGTTTCACATGATCTATATTTCCTAAAGCCATGTTGGTATGGGGTGAGGCAAGGTTCACTGGAACATATATAGAACTGATGAGATGATCTTTTAGTGTCTTAATTGTAAATGTTGCTTTGTTGTTTAGTTGCTCAATTTTGTCTATCTTCTCATCTTATATAATACAGACGTTACTTCAAAAAAGAAGATGATTACATCCTACGCGTCATGCATTTAGTCATGCATATTAACCAATGACTTAAATTCTGCCAAGTCACTGGTTTTTTTGGCTAGCTCAGGCAACCCATTCCATGCTCTAATAGCACTAGGGAAGAAGGAGTATTTGTACAAATTTGTCCTAGCATATGGGACGAGGAATGTGCCTTTATTTTTGTGTCTTTCAGAGTATTTTATTAAATTTTGTTTTTGTATTTGAAGATTATGGTTCAGTGTTTTATGTATAATTTGCTACTTTACTTTTGAGTCTTCTGTCCTGAAGGCTTTCTAAATTTAGTGATTTTACTAAAGGTGTTACTCTAGTCAAATGTGAATATTCGTTTGTTATGAATCTCACTGCTCTATTTTGTGTTTGTTCCAGTTTCTTAATGTTTTCTTGAGTTGTCTAGAAAGTCTTTAGTCATTGTTTTTTGTTTTAATATTTCAGTAATTCAAAAAAAAATTTACAAATCTTCTATTGACAACATTTTTTTAAATTTTGGTTTAGATCCGAAAGAGAGCAGCAGTGGGAAAGGCCATGTTTGGATGCATTGACACCTGGTTGCTATGGAAACTTACAGGTGGGAATATTCATGCCACTGATTATTCCTGTGCCAGCTCTACTGGCCTTTTTGATCCATTCCAGGTAGCAAACTTCTGTTATACTAGTTAAATTGATCCTAACATATGAAAGTGTTTTGTTGATCATTTAATTCTCAAACCCTAGGGGCTAAATAGCTACTAAACTATTCTGTATCAGACCAATCTTCTTTCCCTGGCTATTGTTTAGGATTTGTAATGCAATCAATTTCTGGGTACCAACCACAGCAATCTTCTTTCCCTGGCTTTTATTTAGAGTTTGTATTGCAATAAGATCCTGAGTACCGACTAAGCTATCTTCTTTCCCACCAATGCCTTTTGATTTAATTATAATGTTAAGTTGAGGGGGTGTATAGCCTACATTCAAAAGTGTCAGTCATTGTACATGTTTCTGAATGCTAAAAAGTGTACTTCTGTTTCTTCATTGTTTCTGACTGCTTCAATGTCTAGATGAAGTAGCAACACACTCCCATCTTAAACTCAAAAGTGTCAATCTGTAAATCATTTTTCTTTTTCATTTTATTAAATGTATACAACTTGAATAGCTAGTAGAAGTTGCCTGAATGTGGCATTGTCATGTAACACTCTCACATTGTACTTTCAAAAGTGTCCTTCTGTCTGTCTTCTTTCTTTGAATGTTGAACTCTAGACATGACCTTAGTTCATTTCTCTTTTGACACCATTTAATATTTGCATGTTGTTTTCTTTGCTTTCATCTCACTCACTGGGGCCGGGGTTTGTCTATCAATGATTATGTTTAATAGTTATGTGAATAAGTTTTCTATGCATATCAATAATTGTGTTCTCATTGTAAGTCAATAATTGTGTTCTCATTGTAAGTCAATAATTGTGTTTTCCAAGTACAGCAATGAGATCATGTTTTCCATTTAAGTGAATGATTTTGTTATTTCTGTGTAATGATTATATTATCTATGTGTAATGATTATGTTATCTATGTGTAATGATTATGTTACCTATGTGTATTGATTATGTTATCTATGTGTACAGATGGAATGGAGTGGTATAGTCTGTGGTCTTCTCAACATTCCCATGACAATATTACCAGTTATCAATGACACCAGGTCAGTGTTTGTGCCTATATTTTGTGACATATTTTATTAATATATTTTATTCTGCACTGGTGACTGCATTGTTTGACATTTCCTAATTCACAACAAACCAAAAAGAAAGATTTAAAAACCAACATGAAATCATCAGCCATTCCTTTTTTTCTTAATTGGATTTTGAATAAATATTTAAATATTTTTTTCAAGATATTTAATGTTTTTTTTTTTATAGGATCAAATTACCATTTTATTAACTCAATAGTAACTAAGCACATACCTAAGCAAAGGGAGGTAACTCCAAAACAGAAATAGATTGACTTTACAAAATATATTTTAAAAAACATAAAACAACATCTATCAATAACAAAAAAATATTTCTAAAAAAAGAGAAGTGGATGACCTTTAAAATGATGTATAATTTGAATAGGTTTTACAAGATTAAAACAATAAAAACAACAGGTAAAGACGAAAATTTGTTCGAGTGCCTGATTTTTTTCAAGACTGGTGGACCCCCCCCCCCAATCAAATCTGTAATTTTTGTAACCTTTAACATTTACCCAAAGACCAGTAATTTTTATAAGTAGGAATTTAGTAGGCCTATACAATAAACATTATGCTTATATATAAAATCTGTATATGTCTTGAGTATTTACTGACTTTCACTGGGTGCGCGTGAGGCCCTTAGTTGCCTGAACATGGCATCATGCTGATGTGGTTCTGCATGTGTCTCAGATTTCATTACTTCTAGCATGACAAAGTAAAAGTAATCAAACCATTGTCCAAACCAACGTTGTGTAAACCCCCAAATAGATCTATTTCATCAAAAGTTTTCATGTGGTAAATAAAAACTGTTCAAAATATCAGTCAAAGACATTGAAGATTCATTGACTCTAGATCCAGAATAGTCTGGATCTAGATTAGATGATAGATCTAATGTTTACTTCACTCTCTCTCTGAATCAGACAAGCTAGATCTAAGTCTAAATGTAGCGCTAAATTCTAATGATCAATGTCTTGATCAATATCAAGTTCATTATTAGCTGTATTTAGTGTATTATTTGCGATAATGGGTCTAAAAATGAAAGGTCATTGAGAAAAGGAAAATTGAAAAAAAAAATCACCGAACTTTGAAGGCCCATAGAAACTGAAGTGAAAGACGTAAAAACATCAGTTTTTTTTAAAGAAACGATCTATATTTCTACTTTTTAAAACACCCAGCCAGCTCAAAATAATACCACATGTCGGGCAGAAAAAAGGAGAGCTACACAAGTCACGCTGTGTGTGTGCTGTGGTGGGCGCATTAATAGCGAGGGGGGGATGGGCGCATTTGGTCACAATAGTAGCTAATGAGTTAAAGCAGTGTTTCTCAAATTTTTATTAGTGCTCATGCAAAGGAGGTCAATAAAATGAAGGTACATCACTTTTGAGAAACTTGACTGTTCTGATGTAAGAAAGACGGGTGTATATTAGAATCACTTTGGCAAAAACACAAGAACATTTTTGAATCAATCTTGTTACATATGCTTCTCTCAAAATCTGTAGGAATGTTTGAACTTAGAAGATGAAACAAGTCACTTAATTTAATAATTACATTTTTTAAGCTTTGATAATAATATTATTTTTATTTGATTAATTATGCTCAAATATGAATTTATAACTACAAAGCACATTTAAAAATGTTTCGCCCTTTAAAAAAGACAACTGCCTTTTCATCTCTTGTTAGTTAGCGGCCCCAAAGTAAGTAATTCTGCATTTTGTCATTTTTTCCTTTAGTGGTGACTTTGGCTGGACAGACATTAAAACAGTTGGTTTTCATATTCCCATCACAGCTGTGGTAAGTGGAAATAGGCTAAATCTACGGTATCAGAGTTCTTTTGTTTTTTGT
Source organism: Biomphalaria sudanica (assembly GCA_036873155.1). Taxonomy (NCBI): domain Eukaryota; kingdom Metazoa; phylum Mollusca; class Gastropoda; family Planorbidae; genus Biomphalaria; species Biomphalaria sudanica. Next base: position 307,482 of record JAZGLO010005396.1, on the reverse strand, counting down.
TTCAGGTTGGTGGAAAATTTTGATTTTGTTATTTAGTTCACTAGTCACAAGTCTTTCAGTCTTGTTTATAAATTGAAATTAGGATTAGCATTCTTACTGCTAAATTACTTTTGGAGAAGTGCTAATGTTACACAGTGTCATTTTATGTCGGGGGAAAATAAAAAACTGTTATTATTGTTAACTTTTGGCTACTGATAACAAATGAACTGTACATTTTTCACTATTAGGACACAAGGCCAATTGTGTTTAGAGTAGGCAACATACCTTTTGTCTCTTGTTGTGAAAGAATGATACTATATTTTTTTAAAATATAAAACTAGTGATTAAAATTAACTGTCACTTAGAAGTACAAAAAATATTTTTAATCCATAGGATTTTAGTTATAAGTAATTCATTGATTTTTCGTATTTTAGCCAGCATGTTGTTATGTTATATATATTTTTTTGCATATTTTTTGCCACAATCAAGACTACACTTACAATTATTTTTGGACCATTATGTCTTGTCCAGAAACATTAATTTCATGTGTGTGTTTTTCAAGAAAGAATTGAGTTGGATTTCCCAAACTTGCTTTGCAGGTTGCTGATCAACAAGGCGCCATGTTTGGTCAGTGCTGCTTTGAAGTTGGTGATGTGAAATGTACAATGGGAACTGGAACATTTCTGGATCTGAACACTGGAAACAAACCTCATGCCTCAATTGCAGGTCTGTAACAATTAAATTAAACTATAAAAGTGTGTGATTGTGTGTAATGGAATCTTTAGAAATCATCAATTAGACTTGGACAAAGCTATTTGTTCAATTAAAATGTTAGGAAATATTAAGATAGGTTTAAATATCTTATTAATTTGACTATATTAAAATCTGTTGAGATTCTTAGCTCATTAAAATAAATCTCAATAAAGTTAATTTTTTATTCAGCCATTTTGTTTTACTGTTGGATTTTCCTTTTTCTTATTGTTTTACTATTTCTGCTTGTTTGTTTTCTGCGATTTAAATTAAAATTGGGTACCTTTTTTTTTTCTGGTTGATCCAGCCCTCATAATTCTTTAAAAAAAATTTTTTTTGTGGCTGATTGTTACTTTTTTAGAAAGCGTAAAGAAGGAAGGCGTAACAGAGGTGCCCCTTGGAATCAGGCAACATTTAAATCACTTGCATAGAAGAAAGCAGTTGGCAGCGGGAAACAGCTGGATAACTCTCACGAAGGTTGTGGGGCACACATTAGAGACTAATGGCTGGGGCCCTTGCTGTAGATAAAAACGACAACAAATTGACAACTTAAGTAGACCCCCCGTGGATGACTTTGTATTTGGTGTGGCAAAATATGCAGGTCGCATTGGAGTTAGCGTGGTTATGTGAAATACTGCACTCCTTAATCTTTAGAATTGAATTGAGAAAAATGCTTTTATAGTTACTTTATTTTACTGGTTAGTATGAAGTAATAGTTTCTTGCTTTGTCAAGATTAAGTAAGTAGGTTTTTCTTTTATTTGACAGGCTTGTACCCACTTGTTGGCTGGAAAATAAAAAAAGAACTTGTATTTCTGGCTGAGGGCCAATCTGCAGACACTGGTAGTATTATTGACTGGATGAAGTCTTTAGGATTACTAAATAATGTGTCTGAAAGTTCGGTGCTGGCACAATCTGTCCCAGGTTAGAATTTTATCTTTTAGGACTCTTTCTGTCTTTTGGAAGTAATATTTTTGCCCTGAGAGTGTCCTCATAAGGATGCATATCAGATTCATAGTTAAAGGAATCAAGGGTGGCATATATGTTATGGTTAGCAGAGAGCATGATAGAAAATTGAAGGAATATTATTCAATAGCGTATGGGAAACTCCTCAGTAGCTTCAAACAATTTCTAAAAGAAGTTAATTTTCTCATTTAAAGTTTGTAATGATAATAATGTTCTCATGTTGGTTATTTTGAGGCCCTTGTTGTGTATGCAATGAAGGTATTAGGTTTTGTGTGATGTAATGAATCTTCTTACATATATATATAGCTCCTCCTTCGTGGTCAAAGATGAGCACATTTCTCATTTCCTATGGACTCGAAGATGGCTGTAAAGTCCAATCCTCACTTTAAAAAGCCAGCCGCATATGTGACATGGTTGGGTTATGTCAGTTGAAGATAGGCCTTCTTCTTCTCTCAGTTTTTTGTTGATCCGGTGCTCTTTCGCCCTGGCCACTCTTCTTGCTTCAAATCCTGAGACTCCGAGACTCACAGCTTCTCGCCATCGAGAGCTAGTGCTTCCTAGACGTGGATGTGGATATTGCATTCCTAGAAGGAGCTCTTGAGAGTGTCTTTGTAGCGCTTGTATTGGCCTCCATGGGAGCGCTTTCCTGCAAACAACTCTCCGTACAGAAGTCTTCTTATCTTCTTATGTTATATATTACAGACATTATTTCAAAAAAGAAGATAAATATGTTCTACACATTTCCGGTGTCATTCTAGTCTTGCATATTAATCAATGACTTAAACTCTTCTAAGTTGTTGATTTTGCTGGCTAATTCAGGCAACCCATTCCATTCTCAAATGGCACTAGGAAAGAAGGAGCACTTGTATGAATGTTTTCTAGCGTATGGAATAAGAAATGTGCCTCTATCTTTGTGTCTTTCTGAGTATTTCATTAGGTTTTGTTTTTCTATTTGTAAATTATGATTCAGTGTTTTATGTATTATAGTTAATTTACTTTTTATTCTTCTGTCTTGAAGTGCCTCAAAGTTTAGTGATTTTACTAATGGTGTTACTCTAATCAAATTTGAATATTTGTTTTTAATCTCACGGCTCTATTTTGCATTTATTCTAGGTTTTTTTATGTTTTCTTGAGTTGATGGATCCCAAACAAAGGATGCATTTTAGTGTGATTTGTAAAAATGTCTTTTAATAAACCTTAATGCTTTCCTTGATTTTTCAATAATTTCATTGATATGGGGTTTTCATTATAACTTTTCATTTATTATTAAACCTAGAGTTTTTAGTCTGTGTGATTGGTTTACCATGAATAAAGTAAGTAGTTTTTATTTGTTTCTGTTGTTTTTTTTTAACTCTAACTGGAGTTTTTCTGGGTTCTGTAATTCTTCTAATTCTTTTTGTAAAATTTCAATATCTTGTGTTGTTTTTCTTATTCTATATATTATGCCATTGTCTGCAAATAATCTGACTTTTGTTCCTGAACTAATTCGGTAGCTCATTTATGTAAATTAGAAACAGTAGTGCACCTAAGACTGTTTCTTAAGGTACGCTAATGCAATTTGGTAGATCATTTATGTAAATTAGAAACAGTATACGTAAGACTGTTTCTTAAGGTACGCATGAGTTTATTATTGGTATTGATTTGGAGCCATTCATTATGGTTTTCTCTCTTCCTATTTGAAACTATTGAATCTGTTGATGTAATGAACCAGTAATGCCACAGTATTTTAAGTTTTTTTAAGTAGTCTTCTCTTGCTGGTAAAATCCTTTGGAAAATAACTTCCACTAATGCCAAAGCATCAAAGTATTCAAGGTTATTTTGGATGCAAGACATTTTGGTGTATTATTTAGAGACAAAGGGAACTTCTCTCTCTTTTCTTTGTTTTTAACCCTAACCCTAACCCCTCTTTTCTGTTTGACTATGTTCTACTTCTAAATTAAAAAATCAGAAGAATTAAAAAACAACTGTAATTTCTAGTCATTTTAAAACAACCCTGTTGATAATCAATCATCATGATTATAAAATGCTAGGGAAATAACACATAAAATATTTCCACAAATATTTTTTTTGTATTATGTCCCTTTCTTAAATATGAGTGTGTAGGTTGTGAGATGTCTTGTAATGCTCTTGTAATGAGTTAATGTGCGTTTGGTAATGTATACTAAAAGAAATATCTGTCTTAAAATATTACTTATTTTACTGGTCAATATATGCTAACTAAACTGGCTAAACATGTTCTGAGCCACTATGTAAATACACCTAACTGCAAAAATAATAAAGGTTTGACCAGATTGCTGTCAGACAGATTACAGTATGGCACCTGAAGAAAAGTCAGAAATTGTGTGTATAGATTGTTACATTACTTGTTAAAATTTTATTTATTAACAAAAATATTTAATTCACCAACAAGCTAAATGATTTCAATTTTACTGAATTCAAATTTAAGATTTATTATTTGTAGAATTTTACAGAAATACCTTTAGTAAAATGAGAGTTTATCTAAACACATCAACATTTCACTATTTCCTGTGTGAGGTTTGGGCTAGGATGTAATAATCTTCAAACCTGAAGAAACATGAAATATGTAAAATGATTTACACAAGCGAAAAGGAAACTGCCAGATCTGCGACAACCACAGAGGAATATCTCTTCTCTCTATTGCTGGGAAAATCCTTGCACGCATCCTACTAAATCGTCTCATGCAACACATAGAATATGGTCTACTACCAGAAAGCCAGTGCGGCTTCAGAAAAGAGCGTGGAACCATTGACATGATCTTTGCAGCAAGGCAGCTCCAGGAAAAATGACAAGAACAAAATGCTGACCTGTTCTCAATATATGTCGACTTAACAAAGGTATTCGACACTGTTAGCAGAGAAGGACTCTGGAAAAGTATGGCTGTCCACAAAAATTCATAACCATGGTGAGACTATTTCATGATGGCATGAAGGCTCGTGTCCAAGAAAGTGAAGAACCATCAGAGCCCTTCGAAGTATCAAACGGGGTAAAACAAGGCTGTGTCCTAGCACCTACACTGTTCAGTATCATGTTCTCCGCTATGCTGACAGATGCATTCACAAATAGAGAAAACAACGGGATAAATATATCATACAGATTTGATGGTGGCCTATTCAACCAGAGGCGGCTTAAAGAAAATAAAAAACAAATGCAGCAGTAATCAGAGACTTGCTATTTGCTGACGACTGTGCCCTAAATGCCTGCTCTGAAAACGATCTGCAGAGCATCGTCAGTGACTTCTCAAGAGCATGCTCAGACTTTGGCCTTATCATCAACACGAACAAGACGGAAGTCTTATATCTACCTGCTCCTGGGAAAGCCTACTTGGATCCAAGCATCACTATAAATGGACAGGATATAAACGCAGTGGACAAATTCACATATCTTGGCAGCACACTCTCCAGAAATGGAAAAATCGATAGTGAAATCGACCTGCGTATCGCCAAGGCCAGTGCATCCTATGGCAGACTGTCTAAAACTGTCTGGAACAGACGTGGCATCACCACAAACACAAAGCTAGGGGTCTATAGAGCCGTCATCCTCCCTACATTGCTCTATGCCTCAGAAACATGGACAGTAAACATGCAAAGAAACTGAACCACTTCCACATGACATGTCTGAGAAAAATACTAAATGTCAAATGGCAAGACAAAATACCAGATACAGAAGTTCTTCCAAGAGCAAGTCTGAAAAGCATCCACACAATCCTGATGCAGTCCCAGCTGTGATGGGCAGGTCACGTCTACAGAATGGAAGACCACCGCATCCCTAAACGACTCTTGTATGGCCAACTAAGCAAAGGAAAGCGCTTGCAAGGTGGTCAAAGAAAGCGCTTCAGGGACACCCTCAAAGCTTCTCTGAATGCGTTCAGCATAGACCCAGGCACCTAGGAGACAGAGGCACATGACAGAGCATCATGGCGTCGCTCTGTGAAAACTGGCACACAGGTTGCTGAGGAAAAAAGTACAATGCTGGCAGAAGAAAAACGCCAGAAAAGAAAAGCAAGGCAAACAACACTAGCTCCAGCTGGAATAACCTGCCCAGTGTGCGGCCGAACATTCCGTGCTCACATAGGTCTCACTAGACACATGAGGAGGCATAAAACCCCAGTGCAAAGCCCTCAGACCCCTGGATGACAAAGTGGTCATCATCGAACCATGATGGACGAACTATATATATATATTAGAGGTGCACCGGATAGTACTTTTTGATATCCGGCCGGAGCCGGATATAACCGGATAGTAAAATTAGATATTCCGCCGGAGCCGAATACCTACATGAATCAGACAGCTCGTTTTACTGAAGTTTTTGCAAATCTTCTATATAACATACCTATATTCATATTATTTTGTTATTACTTTCTTACTTTAAACTCTATCACTGATTGATAAATTAAAATCAACAGCAATTTTTTTTTACAGATATGCTTATCATAAACTAATCTTTGTAACATGAGATGGTGTGTGCGTATGTATGAGGCCGCTAATTGTAAAGTAGAATGTGGGATAACTCATGCAGAATATATAAACTTATATGTAACTAATGTAAATCTTTCAAAGGTAAAGTTCAATCTTGGTTTTATAGCGTAAATCTCTCTTAAGTACAATCTAAGTTGTATAGTGGGTAGATGTTTGTGTTCATGTATTTTACACCATCAACTTGTCATTAGGCTCGTGTTTTAAAGGCCACAAACGGCTTCTGGTTTGTACCTTATACAGATAGTGGCTTAGTAAATATCTTAAGTAATTCCAGTAATAACGAAGAGTTACTTGACACTCTTAAATTTTATAAAGAATATTGTGATTCAATCAAGACACACACAAGAGTCAGATTTAAAGTGAACACGTTAGAAAACGTAATTCAAGTGATATTTATTTGCTGATTTCAATGCAGTCATTTCGTTGAATAAGTCTGGGTGTTTCGAGCGTAGATGACTAATCATAGTGCTGGTTGAGAAGTCTTTAGGTTTGCCTAGTTTACCACTTGACAGAACTATTTTACAAGCATTGCAAACTGCTTTAGAGTTGTCCATTTGTTTTGACATTAAAGTAACGCCATATAAGTGATGACTTTTTATCAGCCATTACTATTACTTTTCAATTTACTAAATGCCCTTGCAAGCCACTTTTATACCCGTGGCTTGTGTAAAAAAATACTTGTAGGGGTGTGTCCTGTAATTCAGCGCTCTAATTGACATTTCTCTCTAAGTAAACAAACTAAGTGTCATCATCTAGTGACCTCTATGTCTTAACAATTTGCGTTAATCCATTCTGGCTTAAGAATTGTCAATGTCTATATTCTCTATCAATACATTGTCATGGATTAAACAAATAAGAAGTTGGGGGTGTTGAGTCTCTTGAGCCCTCCCTTTAAAGATACCCTTGGTCAGTGTCTGTTTGGCTTGTAGTCTTGACTCACAATTGAGACTTAACTCAAAGTAAACAAACTTATTACCCGTCCAATAGTATAAAAGGTGTGGTTTGTGGTCCAGACCCTTGATTGACAACCTATCTCATAATAAACAAACTCATACCAAATTAACCTTATAGAGATTTGGCTTGTAGTCCCCCCCCTAATAAAAATTCTACTCCAAGTAAACAAACTCAGTTCCCTCATAAGATGTGACCTCTAGACAGTGTCAACACGTTGACATCTGGCTTAATGTGGTCAGCTGCCTATCTGTGAACTCAATGTTATGGACTAAACAAACAAAAGGAGGTGGGGGTAGCTCATCTCTACCTCTGAAGATATACCCGCACAGCTAGACAGACCTCTGGTCAGCATGACGTAGTCGAGGAATGTAACATTTTAACATGTTAACTAACTTACTGAAAGGTCAAGACAAATTGAAAAAAGTGCCAGCCATTGCATCTCTGTATGTAAAGCGCATTTATGATGTAAAGTTTCATCTCTATTTATATTAAGTTATTAACATGCCTTGTCTTTATAATAAACGATGTTTGGTGCATATTTATAATGGCTCTATTTTTAAGCACATTATTTTGTTTTCATATAAACATTAATACATTCTATAACAGACAGTAATGGAACGAGGTCCACTTTATGTATATTAAATAGGTGTATTTTTTACTATCCGGTTTACTATCCGGTAGTGATATCCGACCGGAGCCGGATAGCACCGGATAGTAAAAAATGCCGGATAATCGCCAGAAGCCGGAGGGACTATCCGGTGCACCCCTAATATATATATATATATATATGTAAAATGAACAAAACACACATGTATTGGACAAATAATTTTTTTTTTAAGGTATTGCTAAATTTCCAGATGAGATAATTAGCACACATTTTTAGGCTGTAACTTTAATTTGTTTTTAAAAGAATTTAATTTTCTGTCTTTCAGATTCTGGTGGTGTTGTATTTGTTCCAGCATTTAGTGGCCTGCAAACTCCGTTCAATGATGACAAAGCTGTCACATCTATTTTTGGCTTGAATCCCAACAACACCAAGGCCCACATAGTGCGAGCTGTGCTTGAGTCCCTGGCCTTCCGCTTTAAAGCTTTGTATGAGACAGTTCTTACAGAGACTAAGATTCCTTTTTCTCATGTTAGGTAATGTATTACATGCCATGATTTGTATTAGTTCTCAATGTCACAGATTATTGTTGTCACATCTTAATTATATTAGGTACCAATATGACCAGAATAATATATTTTACAGTAACTACATCTTTTACAAATAATTATTATGACTTTAATTGTAGGTGTCATTGTCAGTAACTATATTTTTCCATAATTTTTCAGAGCTGATGGAGGAGTGGCCAATAATGATTTTTTGGTTCAACTTATGGCTGACCTTATTGACCAGACCATTGACCGTAGCTGTAATGGTGACATGTCCTGTTTGGGAGCTGCTTTTTTGGCTGGTCTTGCTAAAGGTGAATAATGTTTTACATCTAGAATTAGATTGCAGTGTTTAGTGTAAATTTATAAAAATTGTTTGGTATACAAATAAACAGAAACTTTATCAGTTATTTTCTTGGTAATCATAAATTATAATGATGTCTGCACAATAATACTAATTGTAATCCTTTCTAATCTCAGTAGGATATCTAAGTACATGTTTTACCAATTCACTCAGATGTATAGCATACTGCACCTTATTATTTCATGTTTCCAGCATTTATTTTAGCATGTCTTCCTATTTTAGGCCTGACAAGATTTCAGGAGAAAATATTTTTTAGTCATTTTAGTCTTTAAGTTACTCTAGGCCTTAGAATGTGGCCCAAGAAGTAACATTCATGTTTTTTCTAATAATAATTAGTAAATTACTGTCAACAACCAGTTTGAATGAATAATGGCTTTCTTTACCATATGTGATAATGTTATTCTGAACATTGTAATTTTTTTGTTTGTTTTAAAAATTAAAAGATTATTATTGGTTTAAATTTTAAAAAAAAAGCAAGCATTGATCTGGAAATAATTTTAAACATAGCATATTTTCCAAAGGTGTTAATTTGGAAAACCTTTTGTAAATAATAACTATATTATTATATTATTTTTTAATGCTTTAAGACAATTCAAAACGAGTTGAAATCATTGCTGAAAGTGTTGTTTAGAATTAAAACATTTATTAACCTTAAATATTTCAGAGTTAACTCTCTTACTACATAAAGTGTAAATATTCTCTTTGGATCATAAGTCTCTTACTACATAAAGTTTAAATAGTCTCTTTGGATGATGTCTTTTCTTCTCCACTGTTTTTAATCGAAAAGGTTTGACTTATTTAATGCCCTGGTCCCTGACAGTCGCACAAACGATTGTACTTTCATGTGTTGGAAGCATGGTCGAGAGGCTAAGTACAGTCTACTTGGCTTGGCTGCCTATGAAGGGTGCTTGAGGTTTGACCCCGGATCTGAGCAGAGTTGTGTTTACTGAGCGCCTAAAGGCAGCATGAAAAACCTCTCCCAGATACCCCTCCTCTCCACTGGTCCACAAATGAGATTGGACCATAGCGCTCTGAGCAGCATGAAAAAAGCGCTATATAAAAACTATAATTATTGTAATTATTATTATTATGTAGAGTTGTTTATTGCTCTGGTTAATTATTTATACTCATTGAAAAGTACATAATTTGGTAAATCACAATAAGTAATAAGTCAACTAAAATCTAAACACCCCACGCCTGCAGTTACATTAGAAAGGAAGATACAAAGTGCAATGTTCAATCAGACCAGGGCCAGACTTATTTATTGCAGTGTATCCAGATACACATGAGACAAGGAAATAATTACATTTGTGTGTCCAAACAACCAATTAGTCTTTGTAAATTGTAAATGAAGCAGTTCTCTTCAAATCCTAAGACTAAGACTAAGACTGCTTTATTGATCCTTACGGAAATTTGTTGTGATTACAAGGACTCTTTTCTCATATAAAGACAACTGACAGTGGAGATTTTCATTCAGTCTTTTTACTATTTTATCATCACTATTGATATATATATATAAGAGTTTTTTTTTTTTAAATATACTTTTATGTGCTAAATGTTTGCCTTTGTTTGGAATATAAATTCTCATATTTTCCATTGCCATTGCTAGAATCTCTGGTGCACATGATTTGCCCACTGTCTCAGTTTAGACAAAGGCATGTTTATATTTGTGTTTTTGTTTAATTTTTATCAAGTTGTTAATTCTTTTATGAGGATATCAAAAGTAATACAATATTTTAGATGACAATCTGAAATAGTCTCTGGGTTTCTAATGATTATGCTTGTGAAATAAGTTTATAATCTCAGATGGTAGTCTGTAGTATGTGGATTCTGACACTCCACGGAAAATTTCCGGCTTCATTACATGGGGACAACATCGACAAGGCTGCTTCCTTAACATGGCTTAAAGCAGGTCATCTCTTCCCTGAAACAGAAGGCTTTGTTACAGCAATACAGGACAGAGTAATCAGGACAAAAAATTACGAGAAGCATATCCTGAAACTCAATTTATCGACAAATGCCGAAAATGTGGAAATGTGGGCGAGTCGATTGAACACATTATGGCAGGATGTCCAGCCCTATTAGAATCAGCCTACCTAGGTCGACATAACCAAGTTGCAAAGTTAATACACCAACACCTGGCTTTGACGTACAAATTGATCGGTAAGGACACTCCCCCTTATTATAAATACTCTCCGCAAGAGGTTCTCGAGTCTACTGAACATCTGCTGTACTGGGATAGGCCTATTCTGACCGTCGAAACGGTAGATTTCAATCGCCCGAATCTGCTGTTCATCGATAAAAAAGAAAAAAACGCTACCATTATCGATATCGCCGTACCACTGTCTCATATTTTAAGAAAAACTGAGATAGAAAAACAAAGAACATATGGGAACCTAGGCTTGGAGATTAAGCATCAATGGAAATTGTCCAAAATAACAATATACATCATTGTTATATCAACCCAGGGGATAAAAACAACTGACCTCACAGACACCTTCAAGGCCCTTAACATTCCTAGGAACATCTTCGTCGCCTGTCAGAGGGCGGTACTGCTGCAGACCTGCCACATCACCAGAAAATTCCTCAGTGGAAACTGTTAAAGGGACTACGATGAATTTTGTTTCTCTTTAGCGAAACTCGACCCTGGCAGCGCCAGAGAATGACTACTCGTTCATGTCTAACATAATAATAATAATCTTTATTGTCCGTATGGAAATTTGTCTTACAATTTGTGCATTACACCAAACAAAAAACATAACTATAAGAAACCAAAGTGTACATTCACACCAGACTCACTCATAATTTACATGTGACAAAGTTTATACCAGATTGTTTTTATTTAATGATTTGATTGCCAGGGTAACAAAAGAGTGTTTGTGTCTGTTTGTCTTTGCTATCGGTTAAGTAGCTGATTGATAAATAAAATGCCTTTACATGATCTGTTGAACAAGTGAGTCAGCTGACCAGTTCCATTTATTTCTCTTTGTTTGCATTCTGTGTCTGGTACTAAAAAAGTTCCCCTTTCAGACCTTGTGGTCTATAGGGCAGATGATGTAAAGGTCATCTGATTCTGTGGCCTACGGTTAACGAGGGTGTCATGTGGCCAGCACAACAACCAACCGCCTTTACTTTTCCCCAACTAATGTCTAGTACCCATTAGAGCTGGGTGGACTCAGAGGCGCCCAAAGATCCCGAAATTAAAAATCCCTGTCTTCACCAGGATTTAAACCCCGGACCCCGGTTCGGAAGTCAAGCGCTTTACTGCTCAGCCACCGCGCCTCCATGTCTGGTACTAGATTTGACCATTTTTTTCATGGCTTCCACACTTGTTTCTTTATTTACAGGTGTTTGGAAAGACAAGGATGAGTTGTTGGCCCTGCGCCAATCAGACAAGGTGTTTGAATCCCAGCACAACTGGTCCAGTTTAAAACCTCTCTACCACCAGTGGGAAAATGCCATTCATCGTTCCCAGAATTGGTTTCCTTCCAACTACTAATTGCTGCCAAGATAAAATGTTTTTAATTATTTTTAACATACACAGTGTATGTTCTGTTACAATGTTTGCTAAAGAAATCAAGATTGTTACAATTCTACGACAGCTACAGAGGAAGGCAGAAACACTAAGATTGCCTTAAATTCTTTGTTTAAAATAAATTTTTGCCTTACATTCTTTGTTCAAAATATACTTTTAAACAAAGAAGTCAATACAAATTTTTAATATCTGAACATTTGTTTGTAACTTCCGACCACAAAATGTACATAAAATTGAATCTATGCTTATGTTTTATGTCAATGTGAATGGTGTTATTTGATATTAACAGATTTATTTTTGTATCAGTATTTTCTTTTCATGTTTGTTTCAAATTGTTGACTTTGAGGTCAACAACAAATAATTAATATATTTTGCACAGATTTTACCTTTGTGGCATACATTCGACCACATCTAGCTAGCAAAGAGACGGTTGAATTGTTCTTATTCTACTTTATTTTTTAATAAGCCTTTTGGATAAGAACAAATTCTTTATGACTTAGTTATCTTATGCATTGTAAAGGCAGGATTGTAATAATTGATGGTTGAATGGTTCACCTTTTTTTTATTATGATGGGCCTGTTATCCTGGTCTAGCATTTAAACTGGCAGGCCAGTAAAAATGATATATTTCCAAATGTTGTTATATTAATGATAATCTAAATATTGTTATTTTATGCAAAATTTGTTTTATTCTTGCATCTGATCTTGTTCAATAACCCAAAACTAGGTTATTGACTTAAGACTGTGTTTGACTTTGTATCTGTTTCGATACTGTGTATCTGACTTTAAAAGATTTCATATTTGAGATTTGAATAAATCAAAATTTATATTTCTTTGAAATTTTGTATTACTTTGATCTTACTTTAAGACTTCGATCTTACTTTAACTATTGGCTGGATGTTATCACATGCACCGATAATGTCAGATGACCTTTCTGATGACCTAAAATCCATACTTTGATCTTCTTGCTATCTGAACACCAGCTGTTCTTGTTGATAAGCCCTAGACAACATTTTGGCATCACTGCAACAAACATTTTCAGCCTGCGGGACAAATAAATTCCCCAAATTCTTTTCACTGCCCAAAAAAAAATAGAGCAGATGCTATTTTTATTAGGAAAATGTTGTCTCCTAATCTTTCAGTAGTATCTAGTTGGATGTTTTGTTTTCTCGATACAATAATAACCTTCTGATTGTTTTGATTATCCGGCTATATTAAAAGTAGATGATGTTTAACAGTTTTCGCTCATTTTATAACTGAAAACACTTATATACTCACAATGAACTTGTAAACATCCTAATCAACCTAAATTTTTTGTTTAGAAAATTAGGAAGGTTTCTGCAATTAACGCAGCACAGAAAACAATTGTCACATTTTGTCAGATTTTAAAAATCAATGTCGTGGCACATCAACCAGACTTTCAAGTTCTTTCAGTCAAAGTATCGTTTAATAGCCCAGAAGTTAAATTATTGTTTCTTTGGGAAAAGAAATTCAGTTGCAAATCCATTCCGCCTACTAAATGTTACAGTTTCGCTTGGATGAATGCTATGAACGCATGTAAAGGCAAAATTTACTTTTTCTTTATTACTTGGTGTGGGCATTTGAGAAAAGCTGAAAGCTTCAACTTCTTCTTCCTCGTTCTCTTTTTTATGTTGGAACGTTCAGATGTAAAAAGCAATAATCTGTCCAATTTTGAAGAATTATATAAACTCAGAGCCAATTCTTCATTGGTTTAGCTTTCATATTTCATCTTCGCACACATTTTGAATAGCAAGACCATTAAAATGCTGAATCCACATGTCAAGGACACAGCCAGCGCCAATATCCAGAACTCAATCTAAAAATAGTTAGAGAATAAAAAAACTTTTGTGTGAATAGTAAAATATCACAAAAAAATCTGTAGACTGAGAAGTGCCTCAACTCTGAGATGTGCCCCTACTCTGAGAAGTGCCCCAACATTGAGAAGTGCCCCTACTCTGAGAAGTGCCCCAACTCTGAGATGTGTCCCAACATTAATAGGTGCCCCAACTCAGAGATGTGCCCCAATATTGATAGGTGCCCTAACTCTGAGAAGTGCCCCAATATTGATAGGCGCCCTAACTCTGAGAAGTGCCCCAACTCTGAGATGTGCCCCAACATTGATAAGTGCCCCAACTCTGAGATGCGCCCCAACATTGATAGTTGCCCTAACTCTGAGAAGTGCCCCAACATTGTTAGGTGCCCCAACTCTGAGAAGTTCCCCAACTCTGAGATGTGCCCTAACTCTGAGAAGTGCCCCAACTCTGAGAAGTTCCCCAACTCTGAGATGTTCCTTAACATTGATAGGTGCCCTAACTCTGAGAAGTTCCCCAACTCTGAGATGTGCCCCAACATTGATAGGTGCCCTAACTCTGAGGTGTGCCCCAACACTGAGAAGTGCCTCAACACTGCTAATTTTCCTTCCCCACCCCTCCCTGTTTTTTTTTTTTACATAATGAGTACTATAGACGGGCTGGATCGAGACCAATCGCTATAGTAGAACTGAACTGTGAACCTGAATTATGAACTGTGAACCTGAACCGTGACAGGTCTGTGGTCAGGTCTGCTCTAACGATTGGATAGATCTGCTTCGCGGGCTGAATGTTACCCGCGGGCCGTGATTTTTAGGTCTCCCTGTGTCATACCCTATTTAGTGTGAATAGCTTAGCTTAGCATGATAATTTTTATGGTACTTCTTACCATCCTGACTGGAACTTGTGGAAGTAAATTTTTCACTAACATCTTTCCTGTAGTAGTGGTAAGCTATCACAACATTTCTATGGTATTGGTAAATTCTGACCTCATACTTGGACTAGAATTAAACTATGAGATCATTCCCAGTTAGACCCGACCAGGACTAAGAAACCATCCATTATTTATAGCCCATTTCTTGGCAATATGATTTTTAACATGGTAAGTGCGCTCTAGTCCATATCTCATTCTTATCTTATATAATACAGACGTTACTTCAAAAAAGATGATGATTACGTCCTACAACATTCTGGAGATTTGGGTCTAGACAAAAAGTTTTAGCAGCTTTTAATACGTCAGCATTCTCAGCCCCAGGACACAAAGACATTTTGCTTGAGTTAAACTCCGAAAGTCCAAAACTTACGTAATTATAGACATCAGAAAAAAAGAATCCAGAAACTATTAACTGACATGATTTAAATGAAACCAAATAAAGCATATGAACGTGACGGCATCTTAACTAGATTTAAAGAACTTAACAACGAACTAGCGCCAGTATTCAAAATACTGCCTGGTCGTGCTCGGCTGTCGTTTTCTTCAACTCTGAAGGAACATCCGAAACATGCAAAACATTTTACAAACAAACATTTCACTTTTTCCATCTTCACTGAAAGTAGAGTAGGTCTACCGACTGACTGGAAAGTAGCTAATGTCACTCGTCTAAATAAATAAATAAATCTGATCCAGAAAACTACAAACCAGTCTCACTAGCATTACGTGCAGAACACTAGAATACATAGACTCTAGACTGTATGTAGAAACATCATAAACCACTTATAAAACATCTTTCTTTTTCCATACCAACACCGCTTTAAGAAATTTAGGTCATGTGAAACTGAACTAATTAGTCTAAAAACTCTAATTGATGACTTTTCAAAGGCTTTAGATAAAAATGAGCAAACAGATGTCATTTTATTAGATATTATCTAAAACATTTGAGAAAACAGGCTTCTAAAAAAAAAAAAATACTTAATCTTTACGGGTCCATTACAATGCATTTAGGATTTCCTGATAAGTAAATAAAAAACTATAATAATAAATGGTTCCGAAACAATACCAGTAGCAATAAAGGACATTCTTAGACCCACTTCTACTTCTGATGTACTTAAATGACATAGCCTTGATTTTGTTGCCTGGTCGTGCGGTAGGCCCACTGGATGCTGTCTCGAAATTCCATCCTTGTCGTCTTGCGGGACGTTTTGACTAGGACGTAATAATCAACTCTGACGGAACGTCCGAAGCATGTTGAACATACAAACAAACAAACAAACAGTGGTAAGTTAGGCGCGTAACTCATGACGTCATGAACAAAGAATTAAAAAAAAAACGCAGGCGCCTAGCAGGGGCGGGGTGCTATATGGGCATTCGGGCAAATGCCCGATGGGCAGTTAGGGTTACCTAAAGAGCCTCATGAATGCCAATATGGCATGTATTAAATTGTTAAAAGGTTTTATAATACTCTCTTATAAAAGTGGCCCTCTGATCGTCGTATTTAAAAAGAAAATCATTAACAGACTGCATTGAATGTCCTAAATATTTATAATACTTATTTAATTCATTTTCCTTTGACAGAACTATAGTTTTCATCTCCGCCCCTGGCGCCTAGTATTCAATATAGAACTAGATAACTTTCATAAAACATACACACTTTAATGAAACGAATGTAAATCTGATAGATCTACATACAGGTCTGTGATCTGCATATTTTGAAGGCCTATATAAACTAGTCTATAGCCATGTTTTTCCAAAACTGTGTTCTTCGAGATTTGAGTAATTTTTTATCCTTTTTCCTCGTATCTTGTCACAAATTTATTATTAAAAGTTATGAGATAAAAGTAGCCCGCGAAGAAAGTTAGATATAGAATTTTTGTTTTAATCTTCATTTTCAACCTCGGCATTTCACCATTTTTAGAATTAAATCTATATTGAGATTTGAATCTTCTAGATTGTTTACAATTACTGACACGACAACTTTGAACGAATTGACAAAGACGCCATTACAAAGCACTTAGACATTACTCTCATTAGAAAACTTTAAGAGCGAATTCGTTTTTTTTTTATTTGTTTTTTTTTCCCCTTTAATTAAGAGAAGCCGCAAACTAACAGAAAGAAATTTGTTTTGGAATCAATTAGTGAAAGGTGTATCGCAATCAATTTTACTTTTCAAAAGAATCACTGGTGAGCGAAATAAATTTAAAAAAAAACAACAACAACATTGCAAGAAAGAAAGACTCCATTAATTGGGTGTTTGCAATGAAGTGCTCACGTGCCAATGTAAAAGCTCACTTAGACTCTTCGGCGACATTCAACAAAGATCTTTGAGAGCGCATCTTTTCGCTTCATTTAGTCGACAATTATCTGTTGCTGTGTCTTCACATAAAGGATTAAACAAAGTAGATCTAGTTTGGAAGGTGAGTGGGAATATTAAAATACATCTAAAACATCTTTGGCATCTTGAGAAGTATCCAACGTACAAAAACTTCTATTGTGTGCTGTTGACCACTTTAAGTTTGTGTAAGAGACAAATAGGGCTTAGATGTAGGACGTAATCATCTTCTTTTTTGAAGTAAAGTCTGTATTATATAAGAAGATAAGATAAGATGGGCAATGTTAGTAACACATACTAAAAACGCAAAATACATAGGTCTTATAGTAAATGAAAAACTGTCATGGAATCCCCATATTGATGAAACAATAAAAAAATCAAACAAAGCATTAGGGTTTATTAAAAGAAATTTCTATAAATCAAATAAGAACAGAAAATTAAAATGTTATTTAACCTTGGTTAGGCCAATAATAGAATATGCATCCACTGTTTGGGACCCCTCAACTCAAGAAAACATTATGAAACTAGAACAGACACAAAATAGAGCAGTGAGATTCATTACTCAAGAATATTCACATTTGACTAGAGTAACACCTTTAGTAAAATCACTAAATTTAGAAAGCCTTCAGGAGAGAAGACTCAAAAGTAAAGTAGCAATTATACATAAAACACTGAACCATAATCTTCAAATACAAAAACAAAATTTCATAAAATACTCAAAAAGACACAAAGATAGAGGCACATTCCTCGTTCCATATGCTAGGACAAATTTGTACAAATGCTCCTTCTTCCCTAGTGCTATTAGAGCACGGAATGGGTTGCCTGAGCTAGCCAGGAAAACCAGTGACTTGGCAGTCATTGGTTAATATGCATGACTGAATGCATGACGCGTAGGACATAATCAGCTTCTTTTTGGAAGTAACGTCTGTATTATATAAGATAAAGTAGATGGATAATGAACCAACGGCGGATTCAGATATTTTTTTTTCTTTTCGGGTTTGTGTGTGTGTGGGGGGGGGGGGGTGAATATATTTAAAATCTTAACACTATCAAAAGAATATGAAGTGTTAAATAATACTGCTTTTTTAAAACTATTTTTTTTTTCCAAATTTTACATCCGGTGATTTTTTTTTAAAGTTTGCGGTTGGATTGGGGAGGGGTGATATTTTCATGAAACAGAGGGAAATGTACATCGTTTCCAAGCTATAATGTATTTAGTTACAAAATATCAGCATAACTTTATAAAATCAAGTACTGAAAACCAAATATGTTAGAATGAATTTAACATTTGTAACCGCTACAAACAGCAGAGTTTATTTACCAAAACAAAAAGTTTTTCTTATAGATGTTACAAAAATAAGCACTATAGGTAGGTCTATATTCATAGTAGATTCTAGATAGATTCGAGATCTGCTTGACATTCAGAAGAAAATTAAAATATTCTCAAAAACAAAAATTTTCTGTTACAAGACCCCTCCCCCTCCCAGCTTTATAAATCCCCTTGAGTTTCGCTATATCTGTATATACACTGACTACATGGACACACAGTTTCTGTCCATTTTTGGGACTCAAAATAACATAACATTAGCTTTCCTTTTCTGTTTTGTTAGCTCGATGAATTTTGTTTCCCTTTAACGAAACTCGACCCTGGCTTCGCCAGAGAATGACTACTCGCTCTTTTATAATGATAACATTCCTAGGAATATTCTCGTTGCCTGTCAGAGGGCGGTACTGCTGTAGACCTGCAGACCATCACCAGAAAATTCATCGGTGGACACTGATAAAGAGACTATATTGAATTTTGTTTCTCTTTAACGAAACTCGGCCTTGCAGTACCAGAGAATGAATACTCGTTCGTTTCTAACATAATAATAAAACAATGATTCGCTTTTGATCGTTGAAATATATCGACATATATTATACAAATTATTTGAGACACACGGATTGAAAAAGTTAACCGGGCTGGAAACAGACTCACGGGCAGAAATTGAAACTTAAAAAGTATGACGAAAACATAAGAAGCCAATTAAGACTTAAAAGAAAGTAATGACTTAACCGTAAAACAGTCACCTGGAAGCCATTTGCCAATTATGTCTATATCAAAAACCAAGATATGTATTTTTCTTTAGGAGACGAATGCCCTTTACAAAATTAGCCGAGAATGAGAGAAATGTGGGACATACAGATGTTGCCCAAGGGCCGCGGGGCAGGAACTCGTTTAAGTACTTGTATCGTGAGACTGACAACGTCTGTTAAACCCCCAGGCAGTGGTCAAATGATTATCTGCCCTTGCCGGAGCAACTTTACTGTTAAAACATTGCTAAAGATTTGTGTGTTTAAAAAAAAAAATAGAGAGAAACGTCATTAATGCGATAAATCTAACAATTTTTTGTTGGTATCTTATATTATTCTGAAAAAATATGATTACGTCCTACGAGTCATGCATTTAGTCATGCATATTGACCAACGACCTAAATTCTGCTAAGTCACTGGTTTTCCTGGTATCTTGTCTTTTATTACAGTCATTTGATGAGTACCAAAATATTTTGTATGCATGTTATGTTATTAAATATAATCAATTTCAATATGTTCATATATTTCTTTTTATTCAGAAGAACATTACATTGCCAAAAAATACTTAAGACAAAACCGTGCGTTCCATGTTTGCACAACAATTAAGGTCAACATTGTTCAGAAATTGTTCAAACTTGACGATTTGTCTATTGTCCTCTGTTGTAGACACTAATTGTACGTACACCTGTGTTATACATGCCAGCCGATAACGAAGTCCTTGAACTTGGGATTCTCTCGAAAGGAACTGTCTTTAGTTTCTATAATAGAATCTAACCAACAATAAACCATCAAGTCCAGTATTATAACGAAAATGAAAGCAAATTGTTTCCTGCCTTTATCTGACTACTATGAGTACTTTGATTGCTCAGCAAATTTTTGAATAAAAAGTAACTAACGCAGATAGGATATGTAGGCCTACGAGAGAAACATAAATGTCTTTATGTTTTCAATGATTCGATGTTTTAGTTTTCAAGTGATAAGCATTGTCGATATATTTAGTAAAAAGATATGATGTGATGTACGCGTCAATGCCTCATGGTTTGCGTCAATACTATGTTTATTACATATTAGCTTGGAAAAGATAATATACATATATATTGCTCACATCTGCAATATTTTAAGTTTTAATATGACTGCCTGGTATGGCAATCTGAACATTAAAAATAAAAATAAACTTCATAAAACCCTAAATGTTGCTGGTAAAATCATTGGCAAAAAACAAACCCCATTTGGGCAGCTGTTTGAGAATAACATCTATTTAAAAAAAAAAGCTTCAAAGATTCTAGAAATAAAAAATCATCCTTTGGGTCAGGATTTTGTGATTTACCATCACAAAAGCGATATAAGACACCGATAGCAAAGACACACAGACACAAACACTCTTTTGTTCCCCTGGCAATCAAATCATTAAATAGAAACAATTTGATATAAACTTTTTCACATGTAAATTTTGAGTGAGTCAGGTATGAATGTACTTTTTTTTTTTATAGTTACAATGTTTTGTTTGGTGTAATGCACAAATTGAAAGAAAAATTTTCTCACGGACAATAAAGATTGTTGTTACTGTTACTGTCATTGTCACTGTTACTGTCACAGTCACTGTTACTGTCACTGTTACTGTTACTGTCACGGCCACTGCCACCGTCACTGTTACTGTTATTGTTACTGTTACTGTTATTGTTACTGTTATTGTTACTGTTATTGTTATTTATTGCATATTATTCATACTAAAAATAATCAGATAAATTTTACATAGAAAAAAAAAGATTTCTAGCTGTTTCTCAGTGGGCGAAAAAGTAAATTAGATTTTAGTTAGGGTATACACAAGCCTCCCCCACAGTTTCAGAATGACAACACACCATACATAAAAACGTCTGTGTGTGTATGTGTCCCAGAACTGTTGGACTTTACTAGTAAATAAAGACATTGACCTTCAAAACTTCGGAGATCAGGCATTTCGCGTGAGATGTAAGCCCATGTGGATTGTATGTCTTAAAATGTATGCGGACCTTTATTCGACTAGGGCTGGAAAAAGGACAAGCAAATGAAAGCAAAAACTATGAACAATTTCTGAACAAAGCTTTTACATTTGTCAAAAACATTTAACCTTTCGAAAGAATCCCAATATCAAGGACTTCGATTGTGTCTACACTAAAAGACAATAGTCAACCTAATGATCGTCAAGTTTGCATATTTTCTGAACATATTACAATGAATAGTGTAAATGATCATGAACTATATACAATTTCTCCATAACCTTGACTGTTCAACAGTATTATATGGTCTGGTTGTGGATGCGTTAACCTGTTTGTCTTATCTGTTATTGTAAGGGAAATAAACCACGAAAAAAAAAGGTATAAACATAACGCTAAGCGTTTTCATGCAAAGTGCGAAATGGTTTCCCATTTCCTACTTATAGAAAATGTTGCTCATGTTTCAAATGTTCCTTCAGAGTTGAATTTAATCTATTTCCTAGTCTGTATTATATAAGATAAGATAAGAACCACAGGGAGTGGCAGCGAAAAGGGTATGAACCCGGGACCATCGAGACGACTGTCCAGCGCCCATACCGCACGACCAGGCGTTTTGGAGGATAAAAGAATACATACATAAAAATATGGTCCACCTTAGAACATAAATCAAACAGAGACTACAGTTTTAATTCTAAGACAACATTCAACTAAAGGGATGGGTCCTCTCCCCCTTACATTATTGTAATCATAGACAAATATTTATGTTATACTGAATAAAAAAACTTACTAATGCATTTTTTTATATTAAGGAAATAAAAAGATTTTTTTTTAAGCGTCCGTTCAATAACTTTTTAGTTTTTTTTTAGTTTTTCTTTAGCAAGAAGACATTGAGAGTGGGAAACAAACGGAAGTGAGTCGAAGCTTGAAATTACTGCAAGACGATTGAAAAGATTCATTTCCATGTTTCCAAGTTGTGCCTGGAGGCAATCGTAAAAACCGAATTACCGGAGAAAAGATTCCGAAAAGAAACTTCGTCCTCATGGAGGGTTGTTTAAACATTGGACTTGTTTCTCTCTAATGTGGCCAGAGGGGAGGCGGGAGTTGGGTGGTGGCGGGCATAACACACACACACAAACACACATACTCGGGATTGGGGCGTTCAGTAAGAATTTCTCTGGGATTGCTACATCGCCATGGTCAAGTGGGGAAGGGGTGCTGAGAGGCCTGAGCAGGTGTGCGGAATGTTTATGAAGCATGAAACACTTTTTAAAACTTGAAATGTAGAATCTCTCTCAAATTTTCTTCCTGATAATGTAAAGTGAAACTTTTTTCAAGTAGGCCTACATTTACTATGGAGTACTAAGACAAAACCTACGAACTGAAAGCAGACAATTTTTTAGCACTTGTCGAAAAAAAAATGTAGAAAAATTTCGCTTTGTAATACAGATTCCATTTGAAGAGCTGTGATGGGAGACTGCCTCTCGCAGACAAACTAGAAGAGCACCTGCATTACACTCTCTAGAAACTCTATTTTGGATTCAAGTTAGAGAGTGACGGGAAAGCGATCGAAACGCTAAAAATTAGCACCGCCCTGTCTTCTTTATGATTCCCAGCATTCTTTGTTTTATTTGTTTGTTTGGTTTGTTTGTTTTATTTGTTTGTTTGATTTGTTTGTTTTATTTTTTTGTTTGATTTCTTTGTTTTATTTCTTTGTTTTATTTGTTTGTTTTATTTCTTTGTTTTATTTCTTTGTTTTATTTCTTTGTTTTATTTGTTTGTTTTATTTCTTTGTTTTATTTCTTTGTTTTATTGGTTTGTTTTATTTCTTTGTTTTTTTTCTTTGTTTTATTTGTTTGTTTCATTTCTTTGTTTTATTTCTTTGTTCTATTTCTTTGTTCTATTTCTTGGTTTTATTTCTTGGTTTTATTTCTTGGTTTTATTTCTTGGTTTGATACGTTTCAAGCTTACTTTCAGAACTGAAGATTTGTCAACCTGGCCCTAAATCTCCGCAGGATGGCAGAGGATGGCAGCGTGCCTGGTTCGAATTCGGGACAGCCTCCTTCTTTACCTTGATTATATCTGCTTCATCCACTGTTTGGTTTTAACTCTTTCTCTCCGTAATTATTGTACCTCGTATCGAAGGATTTCTTCATGTTGATCATTACTATTTCTGTAGCATCCTTCTGTAGCATCTTTCTCTAGCAATAGCATCTTACAGAAAGATCCTAGGTGTCACTTACATCAGGAACGGAGAGATTAGAAACAGGATTAGTGCATTGATTAGACCCCACGTTGACCTTCTAATGACTGTAAAAAAACGTACAATCAAACTTTATGACCACATCACAAGGTCCTCGGAGCTCGCAAATACCTTCCTTCAGGGAACAGTAACAGGAAGAAGAAGACAGAGGAAACGATGGGAAGACATTATCAAAAGAATGGACGGGCCTGTTAATGAATGAAATTCTATCCAAGGATGTCATCGCTGATGTCATCTTATAATTACTGATGGAATATATAGATGTTAACATCACTATTTTTTTTTACTAAATACAATGCACAATATTTATATAGAAAGTAGCATACTCTCCAAACTAAACTAAACCGCTATTGTGTGCATTATGTAACACATGGAATAAGAAATGTGTCTTTATATATGTGAATGCCATTTTAAGTATTGTGTTTTAAAATTATGGTTTAGTTTTTTTTATGTATTTTTACTGAACTTGTTCTTGTTCTGTCCAGACATGTCTCTTCGATTAGAGATTTGGTGACCAATTTATGATACGTGAACCTTTGCTTTAGTTACAAATTATAAGATCGGGATATGAGTGATCATGCGAGATAATGTGCTAGGATATCTTATGAAAAGAAAGAGAGAGATAAATCGAGAGAGAGAGAGAGAGAATGAGAGAGATAAAGAGAAAGAGAGAGATCAGAAAAAAGGATGGTAAGAAGAAATTAAACGGAGGAGAGTGTGAGATAAAAGAGAGACAGAAAAAAGTAAAAGAGATTTTTAAAAAATGTATTTAAAAAAGAAAAAAAGTGCTTAAAAACATGAAGCACCCCGGATCAACAAACATTACGTGTAGCCCGAGGGCAACAGCACAAAGTGGATCAGGGCGCCACGGGGAGCCCTTTGTTACACATATTTATTTTTCCTTGACCAGGAGATGGTCTGAGAGAACCCCAAAAAATGAGCGGTATTGGATATTTGAGATGGAGAGAGGGGGCGTTAAGAAATTGGGTTTCATCTAACGAGGGAGACGAGAAAGGGCGGATGGAAGGGAGGGGGGAGTCGGTAGAACAGGGGGCTTCAGAATAATTCATTTTTTTACGTTCACGCGGAACCGTTTGAGAGGATCGAACTTATGTCAGCCAGGTTGGTCGTGAGCTTCATATGAGTCTTTTTTTTTTTTTACGATGTTAGCCAACGTATTTTACTAATTAATAACTGAACTCATTGGAGGATATAGCTAATAGATGAATAACTGAACTCATTGCAGGATCTAGCTAATAGATGAATAACTAAACTCATTGCAGGATCTAGCTAATAGATGAATAACTGAACTCATTGGAGGATCTAGCTAATAGATGAGCCTAGAACGTAAATTATCATCTCTTTCAAAAGAAACGTCTGTAATTTATAAGATAAGAAAGGAACTATCGTCCTTATCCTCAAAGATGCAGAGTGTCCGTTGCAGAAACTGAAGTATAACAATGACTATTTATTTGGGGTCATTTTCTGACAAAATTGCCTGAATGTTTTTTTTAATTAAAGGTTGATCTTTAGGTTATATTTGAGTTTGAATGATCAGATGTTCATATTCATGTGTACTAATATTACGAAGCAGTCGACACATCATGAATCAGTCGACACACCATGAAGCAGTCGACACATCATGAAGCAGTCGACACATCATGAAGCAGTTGACACATATAGAAGCAGTCGACACATCATGAAGCAGTCGACACATCATGAGGCAGTCGACACATCATGAAGCAGTCGACACATCATGAAGCAGTCGACACATCATGAAGCAGTCGACAAAATCATGAAGCAAATGACACATTGTGAAGCAGTCTACACATCATGATGCAGTCGACACATCACGAAGCAGTCGACACATCATGAAGCATTCGACACATCATTAATCAGTCGACACATCATGAAGCATTCGACACATCATGAAGCAGTCGACACATCATGAAGCAGTCGACACATCATGAAGCAGTCGACACATCATTAATTAGTCGACACATCATGAAGCAGTCGACACATCATGAGGCAGTCAACACATCATGAAGCAGTCGACACATCATGAAGCAGTCGACACATCATGAAGCAAATGACACATTGTGAAGCAGTCGACACATCATGACGCAGTCGACTCATCATGAAGCAGTCGACACATCATGACGCAGTCGACTCATCATGAAGTAGTCGACACATCATGAAGCAGTCAACACATCATTAATCAGTCGACACATCATGAAGCAGTCAACACATCATTAATCAGTCGACACATCATGAAGCATTCGACACATCATGAAGCAGTTGACACATTAAAAAGCAGATGAAAACATCATCGAAAAATATGACACATGAAGTAGACGACTCATCATGAGGCTGACCGCAACATCATGTAGCAGACGATACCATTTATGTCTGACAAAATGTAAGCAAAAGTCTACTTTCGTCTTCACCTATCCACCCAACCCTTTTTTTTTTTGTTTCAGAAATGAAATTCTCCTTGTGTGTGTTTTTGAGTCTTCTGACGGATGAAACTCGAGCAGACGAGCAAACAATGAGAGATGGTCTCCGGTATTTATTCCTCCTGGTCAAATCTTTTATGACATAGTCTCATATAACCTCTCCCACTTTCCCGGCTTCAACTTATACATCCTTATAGACATTGGCACATATTGTTTTAACAAGGGAGATAAGTCGAGTTATGTTACAATCACTTTTCACGTTCGCTTGTCTCCACTTTCTTTAGCAACACGCACTCACATACACACACACACGCACACACCAACCCACCCTTCCCACACACACAAGCATACATTTAAAGAATTAACTTTGCAACTCATTCTATGCAATAATTATATTATAATAGAACAACCGATGGATGAAAAAAAACATAAGTTTGTTTGTTTGTAAAATGTTTTACATAATTCGGATGTTCCTTCAGAGTTGAAGATAGTTTACTTCCTAGTCCAAACCTCCCGCAGGACGACGGGGGATGGGAGCGGGCAGGGTTTTAACCCTCGACCGTCGATAAATCCGAACGACAGTCCAGCGCGCAAACCGCACGAACTGGCAGCCATCTATCAATTCAAATATGAGAGCTTAGCGGCCAAAGAAAAGAAGCACACACTCTCAAGTTGTAAGTATAATGTATCTACCATCGATTTCTGGACCAGGAGGACTCGTCGTTGTGTTGTTGTTGTTGTTTTTTCCAGAGGATAAATACTTCTCATTTTTCATTTTAACAAGGAGGTGTCGAAAATATAAAATTACACAATTTATTAAAAACCTAGTGTACTCTAACAATAGCATTGGGTACAAGTTTTGCAATTTCTTCTTTAAAAAAAATAATTGCATCCCAGTGAGAGACTCCCACCAATAGGAGGCCCTAGGCGGCTGCCTAGTTTGCTTATGCCTCTGCCGGACCTGTTAGAGTTATTCGTATCCCAAAATAATTGTTTTTATCGGCTCTCCTTAACTTTATTGGCTCAAATGACTTTACATGCCAAAGTACATGGCTGCCTGGTCGTGCGGTTTGCGGTTTGCGCGCTGGACTGTCATTCGGATTTATCGACGGTCGAGGGTTCAAACCCTGCCCGCTCCCATCCCCCGTCGTCCTGCGGGAGGTTTGGACTAGGAAGTAAACTATCTTCAACTCTGAAGGAACATCCGAACTATGTAAAACATTTTACAAACATTTTTACATAAAACAAGAACAAGTATAACCCAACTATTTTCAATAGGGATAAATCCGATAAAAGACAGATATAATGCATGTGATATTCCTATAATGAATAACTAAGTATGTTTATCATATAATAGGCCTATATATACCACTATAGTCTCATGCCTCAACAAGCTTCAAACTATAAAAAAAATATGAGATGCCATTTTTCGTCGTGTCAGATTCAAAACCTGAGCACACACTTCTCAGCATTGTGTCAATACGCCTTGCTAGATGGCGTACTACTTCAGGCTCAACAAAGTAAATTGACAGAAGCGTGAGTCTACGGCAAACTGTTGTCGGCACATCACGATTAGCCCATCTCTTCCCTATTACTGTCACCAAAGAGAGGCAGAGAGAGAGAGGGAGGCATACTTTTTTTTAATACTCTTTACCTTCATTCCATCGTACCATTCACAAATATCATTATTGCTAATTTACATGTATAATAAAAGTAAGTTTGTTTCCGTGCCCAAGGGATTCTTAACATTTTTTTTTTGATTCACAGTTCTTACCTAAAGCCCTTTTCTCCTTAGCACACTGAATGAAGTATTGCTAAGATCAACTCTCGACCTCTTTCATTTAAAGATGTGAATGTCTGTCTTGTAAACGAGCTAGAGTCTGAATGTTGTGTGAAAACAACTGACTCAAGACTTGAGTTGTTTGATGGCTTCATTCAGACTCTTCTTATTAGGCCACGTTATGGGCTGACTTTTCGTTGGCTCTTGTTTGTATGGGGCCCTCTTAGTGTGAGTGTGTGTTTGTGTGTAAATACATGTCATGTATTATAGATGTGATATAGAATTAGATTGGTTGTAATTCTATAATAGAGCGACCAATTCATATTCCAGTATAAAAGCACATTCCTTATTCCACATACAAGGACAAATTTGTACAAAATGCCCCTTCTTTCAAAATGCTATTAGAGCATGGAATGGGTTGCCTGAGTCAGCAAGGAAAACCAATGACTTGCCAGAATGAAAGTCATTGATTAACATGCACTACTAGATTAACCTAGGAACACGCGTAAGACGTAATCATCTTCTTTTGAAGTAACGTCTGTATTTGATAAGATAAGATAAGATATCACTTAGTCTACAGTTCAATAGTCTCTTGATCTACCAAAGCGCCCTCCATATATATAGTAAAGTAAAGTTCCCCTTTCAGACCTTGTGGTCTATAGGGCAGCTGATGTAAAGGTCATCTGATTCTGTGGCCTACGGTTAATGAGGGTGTCATGTGGCCAGCACAATGACCAACCGCCTTTACTTTTCCCCAACTAATGTTAGAGCTGGGTGGACTCAGAGGCGCCCAAGGATCCTGAAATTAAAATCCCAATCTTGACCAGGATTTAATTAAACTCGACCCTGGCAGGGCTAGAGAATGAACAGTCGTTTGTTTCTAACATAATAATAATAATAATAATAATAATAATAATAATAATAATAATAATAATAATAATAATTGTCTTAATTATCCTTGAGAAAATTTCTTTCACAATTGTGCATTACAAAAAAACAATACATGGTGAGAGCAAACAATGTGTACAATAGCACACAAGATATAAGTTCATACCCCAGTTTCTCTTTAACGTTACATGCGAAATTTACAACATTAAGTTACATATTGTTCAATGATTTCAATTTACAACATTAAGTTACATATTGTTCAATGATTTCAATTTACAACATTAAGTTACATATTGTTCAATGATTTCAATTTACAACATTAAGTTACATATTGTTCAATGATTTCAATTTACAACATTAAGTTACATATTGTTCAATGATTTCAATTTACAACATTAAGTTACATATTGTTCAATGATTTCAATTTACAACATTAAGTTACATATTGTTCAATGATTTCAATTTACAACATTAAGTTACATATTGTTCAATGATTTCATTGCCAAAGGAAAAAAAAAAGATTTTTTTGTGACTGTTTGTTTTTGTAATAGGTGCCTTATATTTTCTTTGTGATGGTCAAATAGTTGTCCAAGTGCGGTTTGTTTGTTGCCTATGATCTTAGTAGCAGCTAATATACTTTTACAACCAAGACAACACACTAAGTAACACAAGTGCTATGTGATTTTTACAGTTACTCTTTGGATTCGGGAATTAAAATAAATGATAAAACTTGAGTTTTAAATTAAACTCCAATAGCGTAAATACATAAATCTGAAGATACAGCCGTTTTTCTATTTGTTTTGTTTATTTTCAACTAGTTTCTTTTCCAAATTTTTTTTTTGCTCCATGTTTTGTTTCGCTTAAAAACTACCAGTAGCAGACGATTGGAAGTGATGATTTTTAGTTTATTGACAAGAGATGATGGAAGAAGCGAAAAGAAACTATTGTTCAGAATTAAATCGGCTTTGAAAATCCTACCAGCAAATATTTGATTTGGCTTTCCGCGTGGGGAAGAATGTCAACAAATGGGAAGGGGGTGTTATGGCTACAAAAACTGAAAGGCGAAAATGTGTTGTTTTTTTTTTAAAGACATAGTTGGAATGCATTTGATGAAAATATGGAAAATAGAAAAGGGGGTGGCGTGTGGTCACTTATCAAGTAACTTTTGGAGAAACTGGGCATGTAGATCTAAACACAGGTTATGAAAATATTCAACTGAAAACATTGCCGATGGTCGACTATTTGCATAAGAATAGTTATGCCATAAAGATAAGATAAGATAATTGTTATTGGTCCAATCAAATGGAAATTTAGTTTGATTAAAAGTGACCAGCTAAGCGTAACTACTGTAACAATAACAATATAGATGCAAATACGATGATAATTTTATAAATGCTAATTAAAGACTGAATATTGAAGTCAATGCGATATGGAAATATTTCAGATACATTTTTTGGGCTATAAGTTTGAACCCAGACTTTGGAACATTGCCCAATAATACAATCTCCAATAATAATTAAAACTAATTAATTTATGATGATTGAATAGTTTTTATATAGATCTATATAGTTAGTTTTTTTTACTTGGTTTTTAAAGTAGAAAATGACTTGCCTGGGTTCACCAAAAATAGTTGCAAAAATAGTTTCGATCATTTTGAAAAAAAAAAGCAAATGAAAATTTTGCCTTACATTTCTCTGATATATAAATCGTCCATCATGGTTCAATGATGACCACTATGTCATCCAGGGGGCAAAGCGATTTGCACTGGGGTTTGGTGCCTCCTCATGTGGCTGGTGAGACCTATGTGAGCCCGGAATGTTCGGCTGCACACCGGGTAGGTTATTCCAGCTGGAGCTAGTGTCATTGGCCTTGCATTTCTTCTTTGGCTTTTTTCATTTGCCAGTGTTGCTCTCTTTTCCTCAGCAACCTGTGTGCCAGTTTTTACAGCGCGACGCCATGATTCTCTGTCATGTGCCTCATGTCTCCCAGGTGGCTGGGTCTATGCTGAACGCCTTCAGAGAATCTTTGAGGGTGTCCCTGAAGCGCTTTCTTTGACAACCTTGTGAGCGTGTTCCTTCGCTTAGTTGGCCATACAAGAATCGTTTAGGGATGCGGCGGTCTTCCATTCTGCAGACGTGTCCTGCCCATCGCAGCTGGGACTGCATCAGAATATCTCTAATAGCTTAGTGTCTTATCAAGTCTAAAACCATTTCTGAAAATTGGTTAGGAATAATTGTTTCTTTGTGTGTGAATTGTTTTCATTTTGGATAAGCGAAAATTTTAATAATATTATTATATCATAGTCAAACCTTATTTATTTTATTCGATACATTTGCACTTCACAGAGCGCCATGTGTTGAAGAGTTTAGATACATGTTAAATAAATCAATTATTATTCATTTTAAAGTTTATGCCTACAATTATCAACTTTTCTTATGTGGGTTCACATCACAACTGCTGTTCAACCAAGATTGATGACTGAGCCCAAGATGGTCATCAACTTAGCTGACTCTAGATTGATCCCCGATCCCCAGAGTATCAACAGTGCTATCTCTATTTTGATGTCACCTCCCCCACCCCAAGCGCGAATAAAAATTTGGTCATTTTACTGCTAGATATTTCCTGGCTTTATCTAGATCTGTCACAGCCCGTGACCTAGTTGGTCCTATTCACGGGATGATAATTTAATTTTAACGAAAATGATGGGTTACCTGGGAACAACGACTTGGACCAACCCCATAGTCTAGGGACACATCTTGGACTAGGTACCCCATCGTTATTTTCTGTTGTTATTGTTCATCAAACGGGTGCAATTTCAAGCTGATCTGAACAAAGATTAATCTCCAGAGATATTTTTATGCGCTCAAGGCGCTAAGGTCAACAAAAAGTTTTAATATCGGAGATGGAACCAATCAGAAAATTCATCTCTGTTATCAATGAGTTTCCTTTCTTGTCCCCCCCCTCCCCCTTTTTCAATTTCAAGCGCTCATTTCAAGTACTAGTCCCTTTCTGTAGGTTGTTTTTTTTACCCCCATAATTGGTCTCTGACGCATACTGCTTGCTCACGCCTACATTCAATGGCGTTATTTAGTGTGACCTGGCGATCCTGGAAGTTGTGCATAAATTCCTGTGAGTAGTTGACGATTTTTGTTTTTACAAAGCGTATAATAACTCTGTCTGTCTGTCTGTCTGTCTGGTACAAATTTTGTACACGTTTTTTTCTCCCTTTTCCCATTCTCGGGTCAAATTGAAATTTTGCACAATTATACATAGTCGATGACAATACATGAATCAATTAATTGTTAATTAATTAGTGGTCATTAATATTAATTTTGTTTTAGATAGAAAACTGGTGTTAAAATTTGCAGTACCGAGAGACGTGGCTGTGATCTTTCGATTCTTCCCCTTAGATAAGTTTTTTGTTTTTTTTCAGAATTTTTATATATTTTTGTATTAAGGTTTGAAGGTTAACTATATTCACAGTAAGAAAGAAGAGAACAAAACAATAGATGATCCTCCGAGACCCCCGAGCGAAGTCGTCACGAAGGAAAGTTCATGTAGAGCTTTAATAATGCCAACTAAACAGAGAAGATGAAATCATCCGAGAATTCTATTCAATAGTCAAATTTTATAACTAGGTGTCCGCTTCCAGGATATCAGAACAATTTCTGAAAGTCCTTGTTTGCCTACAGAATGTATCGCGTGAATTTCGTTTGCTGTTTATCGAACCTTTTTTTTTCTTTAATATTTATAAAAATAATAATTCATTTGTTGTTTTCTATCACTATATTGACCAATATTTTCTTCACCGATATATATATATATATATATATATATTAAATTCCAGATGTTCATACAATAGTAAAATTTAGTTTCGTCCCATTCATCTGCTGAAGTCTTTATTATTTCTCGGTACTGAAATGGCCCTGGTGTTGGTCGCTGCTGAATGGTCGTGACGGTCTTGCACGAAAAATCGCTACAGTAAATGAAGATTAGAGTCCGAAGCAACGATTCAATTAGCATCGCGCGGAAGATTTCCAGCAAATCCTCCGTCTTCGGTCGAGGCGCATGCGTCACCGGAAGTGGACGGTGCCTTAGGGACAGCGCGCTGGCACGTGCCGTGCTAAGGGAGCTCCGGGTATCAGATGTTAAGCCGCGCGATGCGCATGCGTGAGCCATTAATGTCTGTTGGCATCCTAGAATCGACTTGCCCAGATTGGGCAATGACAGAGGAGTGTGACTTTCTTCAAAAAGAGATACACAGAGTTTAAAGATAATACAAGATCAAAGTATAAAGTTCCGCCAGGAGGCGCTTTATCATAAATAGAGTTCAATGAAAGTTTCCAAGATTTCCGCTTTAAGTAGCATCGCTTTTTTTTCGGCACCGCAAATATCTGATAAATACACCAAGTTCATTGGGGGCGCAAAAGAGCTTGGCTAGCGAACGAATTGGTCTCGGTTTGAATCTCGATGAAGATTGGAATTTTAAATCTCGTGATTTTAAAGCGCCGAGACTCTAATGTGTATCTGATTAAAGGCGATGGGTCGTTGTGCTGATCACATAACATCCTTGTGTCCTCATTAACCGTCAGACACAGAAACAGATGACATGAACACAATCCGCCAGGTTTGAAAGTCTTACTAAACTTAATTTTTTTAATCAGTTCATAGAACGCCATAAACCTAAAGACTTTGTAATAAAAAGCAAAGCAACCCTTTCACAACATGATGTCAAGGACATCTGTTCCTATGGCTGAAGGTTAACAAGATCACAATGTGGCCAGCCAAACGACCAACTTTCCCCAAACCAAGGTCAGTTAGCTATTAGAGTTAGGTGGGCTCTGAAAAAGTACCCCTTTCAGACCTTGACGTAAATGTGTTC
This sequence comes from Biomphalaria sudanica, assembly GCA_036873155.1. Taxonomy (NCBI): domain Eukaryota; kingdom Metazoa; phylum Mollusca; class Gastropoda; family Planorbidae; genus Biomphalaria; species Biomphalaria sudanica. The sequence continues at coordinate 273,882 of JAZGLO010005396.1, read as the reverse complement.
TGTTTTTTTTTGTTGCCCACGGTTAACGAGGGTGTTATGTGGCCAGCACAACGACCAACCGCCTTTACTTTTCCCCAACTAATGCCTGGTACCCGTTAGAGCTGGGTGGACTCGAACCCAAGCGCTTTACCTCTCAACCACCAGGCAAACTAAGAAATCTAGACTTTCTACAGAATCGTTAGAACTAGTGTAAGCGCGGTATAAAATGTTCAATCTGAAAAGATATTTGTGCATCAATGAACCACAAATGCAGAAAGAGACCTAAAATAAACATCAGGATATATCAAGATTAAAAAAATGTTCTGTTTTCATTTTAGGTCAAATAAGGTCATTAAGCAAGTAGTCATATATTTATATACAAGTCTTTGAAAGAAGGTCAGTGATAACTAGAGCTGTGTCCAGTCTTTGAAAAAAGGTCAGTGATAACTAGAGATGCGGTCAGTCTTTGAAAGAAGGTCAGTGATAACTACAGCTGAGTCCAGTCAACCAATGGGGCACAACACAAAATCTGTTGGCAGTCGTTCTCCATTCATCTCTGTCTTTTGCAGGGTAGACGAAGTAAAATAAGGATTACTTTATTTTGTACTAGCCGGATTTAATCCGCGACCTGCGGACCTCAGTTCGGGTATTACTGAAATACTGTTTTGAATTTAGATTTATGTTTAAAATTTTTTTTTACTACGAAATGAAAGTAGAGTGTGAAAATAAGTTTAGCTGTTTAGCCAAATCATCGATATGAAATATACAATACTATGTTAATGGGTTTACCCGATTTGTTAAAAACTTTCATTCTTTTTTATAGAGATAGGTTAGGAGTTAGATTTCTTTTTTTTTTTTAGGGCTTGCCGGTTTTTGTAGGTGGGACATTAAACATACACTACAGTTTTCGCAATTATCTAAGGAAAATTTATGCCAAGTTTTATCACGATTGGTCAAACGGTTTGAATTTTTCTATGCAGGACATACATACAAACATACATACATTTATACATACTCCTTACATTCTACTTTATATATTAGATATATATTTTTTTATTTATGTTCCATTTCGGTATTTAATCTCAATATTTATGTCATGATGTGAGATCCATATGTCCCAACTTAATTACCCCACTCTTTCTATTATGGCCTTCACTGTGTTTGGCAGAAAGCGGGAGGTCCAAACAAAATAAATCAGACAATTCAATTACAATTAGAGGGGGACTGTAATTTCCCTTAACTGGGTCTGGTTTTAGTGGGACATCATCGCGACTCCGGCAAGGAATTAATTAACCTCCAAGAGTTGCCTTTTCCTGTCGCTAATGACGCTTCCGACTGTCACACGCCAGTCTCATCTTGCCATTCAGATGAAGTCCCTTTGTTATCGCGATCTAGATCTTGTTTCTTTTACATGTATTTCAAGTTGATGCTAGAAATTGGCATAAGCAAAGTATTGCAAAGTAATTTCATTTAATAGAAGAAAAAGGTGTACTAAATTTCTTAGTTCTATATTTTATCTAAAGCAACCTATCTTATCTTATAAAATACAGACGTTACTTCAAAAAAGAAGATGATTATGTCCTACGCGTGTTCCAAGGTCAATCTAATCATACGTCTAACGTGATGGAGTGGTCGGGAGGTAAGGTGTTCGACTATAGAAATGTATGTCCTGGGATTGAAGCGATTTAAGTAGTTAATGTCAATGTGCCAGTCAGAAAGCCCCCTATTAATCATAGAAACAAGTAATTTTAGGTATAACCTGATATTAAAACATTTCAAATGTACTAATGTTGTTCCAATATTTTGGAACTGATTGTGGAAATGGAAATCTTGGTACTTAAGAGGACACTTTCTATGAAAGACAATCGTTGGCCAAAGTCTTAATGTTGTTACTTCATCTTTTGTGTTTCATCCTTTGAGCGAGGATCTCTGCTGCATTGGTCAAGGCAGGGCCGCTCTTAGACCACTGCAACCTATGCGGTCACAGTGGGCAAGGCGCATTCATAGGCCCCGCGCTAATTCTAGGTGTAATTATTAAATTGCAAAATACATTCAAAAAATTCCTGGAAATTTTTCGTATTTTTTAAAATCTCCTAAAAAATTCATAAAAATCTCTTGAAAAATAGAGGACTTTGTCATTTGTGGGTGTCAATCATTGCGGCAAACGACAATCCTACGCTCGATAAAAGATAAAAGGCATTGTTAGCTTTCATGTAATAAAATGTAATAATTTTTAACTCAAGCGGAAATTCCAATACTTTTTACTTTTATAGTCACTGACATATAAATATGCCATAGGTTGCGAGGCTCGTATAGTTAAGTTAATTTGATCGCAAGTTTGTACTTAGTAAAGAATGAATAAAATTCAAAGTCGATTTTTTTTTCTAATACAAAATCTTAATTTTCACTTATTCCCACCCAGACAAGGCCCCGCACAATCAATTTCGCATAGAACCCCGCAACTGTTTGGACCGGCCCTGTGTCAAAGTATAAAACTTATTAAAATGTTGTTAAAATAGAATCAGTATGTGAACAGTAACAGTAACCATAACTCTTGTGCATTGCTTCATTAACGCTATGGCCAAGGCGGGCTTAAGTTGTCTTCTGTGAGTGGTATGAAGACAGAGAAGGGGGTTACAAGCCCCCCTTATAAGAACTTTGTTTGGACCATATTCAAGAGAGCCTACACTACAGTTTTAAAAACTTCTGAATGGATAACTGTACCTAGTCTATGTAGACAATGGACCTCATTCACCAAAACGACGGTCACGTGATAATATTGTTAAAGCAACGGAAAAAAAACTGTCACGTGATAACCATTGTTGATTAAAATTAGAACGTAATTTGTATAGAAGAGAAAGGAAAACACGTGGCTTAATGTTTTTATTTACGATTGGTGAATGAGATCCATTCTATGGTGTACCACGCACTTTCAACATTAAAAATTAGGAGCATATTAAAATAGATCACCAAGAAAGAAACAAAATAAATCAAATATATTTTCAGAACTACATTGTCAAGACAAAACTCATAAAAGAAAGAATGAATGAACACAGTTTCTACATAGACCTAGAGTTAAACTATATATTTATGGGTTATAGGTCAGTGCAGGGCTGGATTTAAATAAGTGGACGCCCTGGATCTATCTAAATAGGAATAATTACGATACTTATATTTGTGAAAACAATATTTTTTCAAGAAACTTCTGCAAATTTTAAGTCGACTTTTGTTCCTTTCACCATTAGCTAATGTCTACTTTCTCCAACTACACTTTAGCAATGAAGCCACATTTTTTCAAGATTCACATTTTTAAAAAAAGTGTATAAAGAACTGGAAGGGATGAGACGGCAACAGCCCCCCCCCCTCTTCATTGCCTCCATTGATGCCATGGTAAAGGCGGGGTGAGGTTGTCTTCTTGGAGTGCTGTGAAACCTTGGTTGGGATGGGGGGTTGTCGGAGGGGGGCAGGGAGGCTGTGCGCTATAACAACATTTACTCACTAACACGCCGCAATCGGCCAGCGCCATCTTCAACTGAATGGCCACAAGTTCGCCTGGACGACCTGGCTCATTTCCTAGCCTGGATGAAAGGAAAACATTGGCCTGGCCAGCGAGTGATGTCACCTCCAGGGGTCAGCACCGTACTTTGCGAAGCACACAGCGTTGCCCAACTCTGATAACATTGTCCCCTGCCATGGAGGCCTCCAGGAGTGTTGATAATGTCAGCGAAGTGTTTTCTTTAAATAATTTTATTTTTATCTTTTTCCTCCCATTTTTCTCTCTCTCTCTCCATCCCAAAATGTTTACAGGTTGATTCCAAGAGATCTAATTATACAGAGATTGCTTTAAGAAGTTAGATTACATTGCATCTTTGTATTGAGACAGAGCCCAGTAGAATTTATCCTGATAGGACGTTTTAACCAATAGGCACAATCTAGGTATTAGCTACCGCCAACTTCCAAAAAAAAAATCGCTAAGGTTCAATAATAAATAAGAGAAGAAAGTGAAGTAAATAGGGTGAGAATCTACATGAATATAATTCATAAAAACATAGTTTGTTGTTTTAGGCTACACGCTTCGGACGTTCCTTAGAGATTAAGGATTATTAATCCTTCCGAATGTAATAAGGCGGGCAGAGTTCGAACCAGGGACAGTCGAGACGACAGTTCATAGCGCATACCACTTGACCAGGCAGCCATCCTTAAGTGAATTTGGACTTTTAAAGAAGAAATTCATATGGAGATTTCCATACGTGAAGGCTAATCCAATAATAGCGAGTTATTTCGGTGTTTCCATTGTACAGGATAATAAAATATTATTGTTAAAATAAAAATTTTAATAAATCATTGAAATTTTTGTGTGTGCACTTTTCATAACTATACAATCAAAATTAGAAAACTTAAAGAAATTTAGGATTTTTAGTTGACGGAAATGATTTTCCGATTTTGCGTCTTTGACATTGTGTATTATTTTTTTTTATTTATGAAGAGTTTATTTCGAAATTTTCTTTTTTTTTTTTTTTTTTGGGGGGGGGGGGGGGTCCATTACTCCGCTACCACATTTCTTGATATCACTTTCTCTTGGAGTTCTTTCTGACCGAATTTTATTTCATTCTAGAAGAACATACCACGTGATCTTACAAATCAAAATGTAAACAAAGGGCAGATTACTCTGATTAACTTTTAGTTTAAGATTCCCAATAAAAAAAAGAATCTAAAATCAATGGATAAAAAGGTTATGTTATGACGAGGTTTACCGTTGTATTGCGTGCAAGATTAGTAAACTAAATATTTATTATATGCGAAACGTTTTCAAATGCAAACTTTTTAACACTTAGAACAAAAAAATCCTGAAACACTTGAACATGAAGACTATAATATTTACATACAATGTAATTGTTTTTCAAAATTTAACTTTGGAGAAAATTGTATAAAAAAACAGATTAAAAAAAATTATGATTATACACCAGATTCACTCACTTTTATCGCATGTAAAAAAAAAAGCATATTCATGTATGCTTGCAAAATCTTAGACACTGTGACACTCGACAACATTAAAATGTTTGCAAATTTAATAGTAATTTGAGACGAACATGAATACTAATTAGAAAGTTTGTAAAAAAAAAAAAGGTCTACATTCGTTACCGTACATTCGTTCTTCAAAACTGTTCTTGCCACAATTCAAGATAACTTTTGGTTTTGATAGGGAAGTGAATAAGAGTTGTCTACTACATTAATCCCCCCCCCACCCCCTAAAAAACAACTTCTAGGCTAATTTTTTTTAACCAAATTGTAACCCAAACTTAACATGTAACCTAATAGCAATCTATTTACCAGTACAAGCAGCAGCCTGGTCGAGTAGTGCGCACTCGAGCTGTCGCACGTTAGTCCCAGATTCGAACCCTGCCACTGTCTCTGCCCGCCTTTCTGCAAGGACATTGTCGTGCGCATCTAGAGTTGCTTCTTGCTTGATGTTTTCTTTTATGCACCATAATAGTTCCTAAGGACGCGCTCTGTTGGTGTCATTTGCTCTGTTTGTTTTTGCTGGTTAGCAGTCGCTCTGTTGTTGTTTTCTTCCCCAGTGATGGGCAAGTTAGTTTATTTTACTTTACTCTTCACGTTGTAGAGTTTTAAAATCGTTAGTAATATAATCTTATGAATGGCGGTCTAAAGGAATGCGTATTTTTCTTGTTTAGGGACACAGGCTTGGTACTCTGTTGGAGTCAAGCCTGATTTGTTATGATATGGCCCTTACATCCATGGCATTGGGTGTGGGCTTCGCGAGCCCTGATCGAATTGTGGTACTAAGCCTAAGGCGTGATACATCTCTATATATAATTCTCTTATTCCCTTAAAGGGAAACTCCGATGGTTTTGACAATTTTTGATATAATATGTGTTTTGATTTACAGATAATGAATATATGATTCTTTTTTTTTCTTTGCAATAATAACTTAGTAATTAATGTTTTTCCGACGTAATTTTCCTGCGCATCCCAAACAGTCAGACTTTCACCGGGTTTCTATTTGACGTCACAAATGTGTTTTAATCTATTGACTTATTGTATAACAGGAGACCAAACAGCAAAGTTTACATTCTCGTACAAGAAATATATCTTGGTCTATGCAGTTAGATCTTGGATCTTGTAAGCAAAGAAAAAATGCGTATTTAAAGTAGATTTAAATGCTTGACTAACCACGGCAGTGTGTATTTTCTCGCCAGACCACTCAACACACAACAAACACTATCGCTTGGTTGTCTTGTCATGACCGACTACACGTAGTCTCGACTAGCCTTACACTGACCAGTTTGTTCAAATCAGTCAGACACACGATCTTTTTACTTCTTGGGACAGAGAGAGGTTTAGATGAAAATGCCTTTTTTTTCTAGAGTTGATTATCCTAATGCTTTTATATATATATATATAAGTATCATAGCTCTGGACTAGGCCGTCACTAAGCCTAACAGCTACTGTAAGAATGAAGCGATACGATTGGTCAAATCTAGTTTCTCTTTCAGTATTGTTTAGGGAAGTGACGTATGAAATAGCTTAAAACAAAATCTCATAGAACCCCGTTTTTTTTTTGAGATGTCAAGAATTTACTGACTAATTTATTCAATAGAAATGTTTCTAAGCATTTAAATAAAAAATGGTAAAATGTTTACTATTACAACTTTTTACGCAGAATTTAAATATGTCAATAACTAAAATTTGAAAAACCATCGGAGTTTCCCTTTAACAGTTTAAGCGAGAAGAAGTAAAGGAAAGATCACTCTCTTATTTCTGCGGATAGTCCACGAGAAAACAAGAGGGGATGAGAACACGTAGTCACAAAATAGCAGGGCCGGACCGTTGTAACCAAGAAATATCACTCTTTTTTTTTTTTAATTTCTACCTCACGTTAACAAAAAAAGGGGAGGGGGGGAAGTAATCTACTCTGTAGTAACTATTGAGGTGACAGAGCTTAAGTAATTTGATTATGTGTACTTGATTTTGTAAATACTGTAACGAATCTCAATATTCAGGCTCTCTGCAACTGCACCAGACGACACTGCCAACATAAAAAACTTGACAACTCAGGTCTCCAAATTTACGTAACAGTTTTATATCCAATACATAACAGCCAATATTGTACAACTGGCAACACGTAACAGAGACTGTACAATGTTCCAGATGTCTGAACCGTCGTATCAACTCTGTACTGTCGAATGAACTATATTGTCTTCCATTGCACTCTGCCGTAACTTGGTGAACTGACTCGTAGATCGGAAAGTCGTGACTGACTCGACTCTAATACCTCCGCTCTTCTTATAGAATCCCTGCTGGCCTTCTAGAATCGGACAGAACATCGCTCGACCATTCTAGGTTGTCCGATGACTACATCCCTCGTGACGCTCCTGAGCTCTACTCACGAGGCCTATCCTTCCCGAACCGTCATGTTGTAACTCGTCTCGGCTGACCCTCGTAGCTCGTCAAGGTTGACCGCTCGTCTAGCGCTGGCCTGGGGCGATTTGCGTCGGCTGACTACTAACTCACCACTACCCCCATCTGTGCCACGACCAGGTTTATTACAATACTATTGCTACTAGTCATCATTCATGTAGTAATACTTCATTTATTCCTAAAATTGATGAACTTACACTCTTGTTGTTAACTAATGTGTTAACTTATCGTTATTAATTATTGGCATAGTGATCCACTTATTTAAGTAATAAACTGTCAAGGGTGTCCGGGCAGCCGAGCCACGGCCAAAGTACAACCCCGGCAGGAGGTTAATTAGCAGCGTAAGGTGGTGAGCCTGGGAAACTATATCATACCCTAGATACACCTGTAAACCCACCTGACAGACGTGAGTTCATTTCTTAAGGAACGTCTGAAAACGTTTAAGTCCTAGGTGTGAGTCAATGTTGAAGCAATAATAATAATAATAATAATCTTTATTGTCCGTAAGGAAATTTGTCTTACAATTTATGCATTACACCAAACAAAACATTATAACTTCAAAAAAAACACAAGATTACAAAGACAGTTTGTGTGGAAACACAAACTCAAAATCGGCCCCCGAAGTGGTCCACCGAGGCAGGCTTCAATATTTTCAGAAAGAACATCCAAATGAAATATATCAAAGACAAATGAGAGATAAGAATGGAGAAAGAGGGTTGACAGATCTTGTGAAGTGCCCCAACGGTACAGCAGATCAAAGGATAGGTGCAAGTGAATGCAAAGTTAGATGTGAACCTGGCCGAACTAGTTCCCCTTTCAGACCTTGTGGTCTATAGGGCAGATGATGTAAAGTTCATCTGTTTTTGTGGCCTACGGTTAACGAGGGTGTCATGTAGCCAGCACAACGACCAACCGCCTTTACTTTTCCCCAACTAATATCAGGTACCCATTGGAGCTGGTTGGGCTCAAAGGCGCCTAAGGATTCCGAAGTTGAAAATCCCAGTCTTTTTTTTTTTTTTTTTTTTTTTAGTAACAGAAACATTATTTAATATCAAAGACATACTACCTAACCATCCTGGCCATTGAATCCATAAAAGACACAACAATGATACAAGTATCCTCTACCCCAGAAATATCAACACAATATCAAATATCCCTGACCCCCATCACCCCATTTCTGGAAAACTACCTGAGCATTGTACAAGTATATGAAAATCAAACTAGATAATTCTCTACCCTAAAATCTATTATTTTTCTGAATGTCAATTCTAAGTGATTGGGATGAAAAACCTTATTATTATGTAGAGCTTTGAGCCAGCTAGCCCAAACAAGGTTCCTGTATTCGGAAACAATAATTAAGTTAAAGTTATGTATCATTTTATTTTTTAGTTTTGGCAGCTTGTTTAATACAATTGACAAGTTAACATTTACATAGTTGCCACAGTTTGCTTCTAATAAGTTCCTTACAGTACTTCTAACTTGAAGGAATAATGGACATTCCAAATACATATGTTTCTCATTGTCAGCATTTTCAAGAAGGCATAATATACAGGCACGGTCATTTGCTCGTCTTCTAACCATAGGGGTCATCCCAAAGATAAGTCTATAACTTATCTCTCTAGCTTTTGGTGGGATATGCTTGCTGTGTAGGTTTATGAATGTGTCCTTAAATTCTGTCACCCCAAGAACTCTCCCCCACTTAATCCTATTCACCTGGATTTTAATTGATCTATACACACTGTTTGACAAATTCACGAAAATGAAATTTAGAAGATTAGTATTCGTTTTAATTTAGGTCTAACTTATAATGCATACTAATTAGCTTTTTCTCTTTAAAAAACTGCTTGCTTTCAAGGTTAGGGTTAGGGTCAGTCTTGGAGCAGATTAGATCATTCTTCATTTTGTCTTGTTAAGTCTTGCTAGTAAAACATTAATAGACCTCATTCACCAATCGTAAACATACAACATTTTGCCACGTGGTTCTCTATCTCTTCTATACAAATTACGATTTAATTTTAATACACAGTGGCTGTCACGTGACAGTTTTTTTTCGTTCTTTTATCAATATGATCACGTGACTTAATATTGTTTGTTTACGGTTGGTGAATGAGGTCCATTCTGACTTCAAGGTTCCCAATTTACACTAACTTTGTTTACGTTTTCCATAAACCTAGTGTTCCCTTTACATCTGGCTTTACTTGGGAACAATATGTAAGAAGGAACACATACAATCTCTGACACGCATGAATTAATTTTGATTTTTCTTTTTGTTTATTTCGCATAAAAGAGAGGTTGGAGAAATAATGTGTTTGTTTTTGAATGCACCAATCAAAAGCTTTAACTCTTTGCGCAAACCATAGGTACCGAAGGTAAACATAAGAATGTTTCCGATTGGTTGAACGACTCGGCTCATCAATCAATGACATTTCACTGCAAATTTATTTTTGATGAATGTTTTCAGGTTTATGCAGGTATTGGCTGAGAGAGACCTTTGGGGTGGGGCTTGCCAAGGGCGGGAAAGAGAGGTATGAGGGCTTTGAAATGGCGACAGGAGGACAAGCGGGGGGGGGGGGTTCGTTGACAAAAAAGCACTAAATAACCTTTGTGGAAATATGAAAAAATTAGTGCGTGTGTGTGTGAGAGAGAGAGAGAGAATGAAGAAGGGGAGGGTAAGAGAGAGAGAATGAAGGGGGGGGGGAGTGGAGAAGCAAAATAGAAGGGAACGTCAGGGAATGGAGAGGGGAACAGAGTGAAAGAACGAGTTGGTCTGGGAACTATGGGGGGGGAAGAGATTGCGTGCATTTGTGTGTGTGTCTGTGTGTGTATATAAAGGGAGAGAGAGAAAGAGAAGGATACACACACAGATAGAGACACACATATATATATATATATATATATATATATATATATATATATATATATATATATATATATACAGAGAGAGAGAGAGAGATTAGAAAAACAATGAAAGAAGATTTTTGCTTAGCAATTTTCTGAGATACTATATTTTTTTTTAGTTCAAACTGTTAAAGAAAGTAAAAAAATATGTTCTCTCTCTCTCTCTCTTTCTCTTCACCGCATCTCTCTTTCCAAAGCCAAGCACCAATGAGAACGTTTATAGTTTGTTTTTTTTTTCAAAAGTATCATCTAATAAGAAAATGTCCCAATCATCCTAAAGCTACTTCAATTTTACTCCAAGCTATTGGGTGGTATTTTACTACCCTAATTTGCTGTGTGATTGACAAGTACCAGTATCCATGTTGCATGCTTAAATAGTATCGATCTATGATCTATGATATGATTAAGTAACACCAAGCTCATTAATGTAGGATTTGATTACATGATCTCAGGCTGAGTTTGTTTAAAAAAAAACACAAAAACAAGTAAAATAAACCCTACTAAACCTAGCAGCTATGTTAGTGCTGTGGAAGAGCTGTTGGTGCTATCCTGGTGTTTTCGAAGTGCTATGTTAGTGCTATGTGCAATGCTAGAGGAGAGAAGTGCTAAGACATTATAATCATAGCTGCCTATTTATTTCGTGATTTTATAGGTCCTGTGACACGATTTGTGCTGAGTCGTGACTTTATCTACTATTTCTATAATTGTCCTATATAACACCGAAGTTACTAACTCAAATGAAGCTATTAACTCTACTGAATTTACTAACTCAAATGAAGTTATAACCTCAACTAAAGTTATTAATTTCAACTGAACTTACTATTAAGTGTCTTTGTGTCTGGTCTGCTTGGATTTAAAAAATTGAAGTTGCTTCATTTTACTCCTCACGGTAATTCGAACCCGAGTTATCATCGAAGGGGAGATAAACAGCTAGATGTCCAAACTCCCGCGAGATGCTCTCCCTTCCATGCTTAGAAATCTCAGACCATATTTAAAAGTTGTTCTTTCTTTCTTTATATTAATATTTGTGTTACTTTTTCTAACCTCTTGTATTTTATTTTTTTATTAGGAAATTTTTGTTAGTGATTGCTAGAAACCATCTAATTAGTCATACAGACTATTGCTGTACAGATATCATACTTATAATTTAAAATGAAAGATCGCAATAGGTTAATGTATATAACAAGTGTCCAAGAACTTATCAGGATTTAGAGATCCAAAGATTAGTTAAAGAATAATGAATCATTTTTTATAAGCTAAAGGAGACGCGGTGGCTGAGCGCTTGGCTTCCAAACCAGGGTCCGGGGTTCGAATCCTGATGAAGACTGGGATTTTTAAGTTCTGGATCTTCAGGCGCCTCTGAGTTTACCCAGCTCTAATGGGTACCTGACATTAGTTGGGGAAAAGTAAGGGTCGCTGTGCTGGCCACATGACACCCTCGTTAACCGTAGGCCACAGAACCAGATGACCTTTACATCATCTGCCCTGTAGACCACATCCAATAGTAGTGGTTATTTTTTTTTTTTTTTTTTTTAATGTTATAAGAATAATGAATGATTTGTTATAAGTTAAAGAATAATGAAGAATAATGAATAATTTGTTACTCCTTTCTTGTATTTCTTTTTTCTCACTGCGGCTGAGTTACGATCACGGCTTCTGAGTACTTTACACCTTTGTCCTCTCCGCTCGACATCACACCATCCTGCAACCATCTTATCCCTGGAGAGCTCTTCACGCCAGGTGTGTGGGTCGTCGCTGGGAGGAATGTCTGAAGAGATCATTTGCATAATGTATGCATAAACAATACGCCGCGAAGAGCTTTCCGGTGAATTTCTTTTTTCCCTGTCTTTAGTCAATCCTTTTTTATTGCTTGTCATAAGAGTGGAATTAAGCGAAGTTATCGTTGGATACTTTTGTCCCGGGTATTTAGCTCATATTTTAAACCCAGTCACTTTTTTTCGGGATTGGTGAGGCTTTGAGGCGTGTTCAGTATACTTATAATGTGCTCTCTTGCTCTCATTAATGTGTGTTCACAGACATACATTATACCTATACTGGACATTGAAATCTCTAAAACTACACAAAAAAATGTGAAAAACTTCAATATCTTCTTATCTTATATAATACAGACGTTACTTCAAAAAAGAAGATGATTACGTCCTACGCGTCATGCATTTAGTCATGCATATTAACCAATGACTTAAATTCTGCCAAGTCACTGGTTTTTCTGGCTAGCTCAGGCAACCCATTCCATGCTCTAATAGCACTAGGGAAGAAGGAGTATTTGTACAAATTTGTCCTAGCATATGGGACGAGGAATGTGCCTTTATTTTTGTGTCTTTCAGAGTATTTTATTAAATTTTGTTTTTGTATTTGAAGATTATGGTTCAGTGTTTTATGTATAATTGCTACTTTACTTTTGAGTCTTCTGTCCTGAAGGCTTTCTAAATTTAGTGATTTTACTAATGGTGTTACTCTGGTTAAATGTGAATATTCGTTTGTTATGAATCTCACTGCTCTATTTTGTGTTTGTTCCAGTTTCTTAATGTTTTCTTGAGTTGAGGGGTCCCACACGGTGGATGCATATTCTATTATTGGCCTAACCAAGGTTAAATAACATTTTAGTTTTATGTTCTTATTTGATTTATAAAAATTTCTTTTAATAAACCCTAATGCTTTGTTGGATTTTTTTATAGTTTCATCAATATGTGGATTCCATGACAGTTTTTCATTTATTATAACACCATAGGTATTTTGCGTTTTTAGTCTGTGTTACTGGTTTGCCATGAATAAGATAAGTGGAATTAATTTGTTTTAGTTTTTTTGTTACTCTTAACAACTGACATTTTTCTGGGTGGAAAGACATGCTCCAATTTGATTCCCATTTCTGTAATTCAGACTTGAATTATTTCCTCCTTGGATTTTCGAAACATTATCTCAATGCAAACCATCGGGAAATAGCTTCTTTGTTTTATTTCATAGGTTTGAGTGAATATATAGTTCTGTGATTAATAGACCATTCTATTACAAAATCCATAAAAATGGTATTGCATCATTTCTTAACTTCCGCATTTTCTATCGTCCTACTTAAAGACTGAAGCACCCACTTCATGGCACCTAATTGTACTTGTAATTACCAATATCTACAAATCTACAGATCTGCTTAGTTGTTGTCTTTGATTAAACGCTATGGTGTAATAGTTGTAAGTTATATTGATGGCATTTTTGTATAGCGAATAGTATGAGGAATTCCAAAATAAGATCAATATATATATATATATATATATATATATATATATATATATATATATGGTGACACAAGTTCTTTAAGTCTTTAATTGCAAGAGTTTAATAGTAGTATATTGTACAAAAGGCTAACATTTATACACAAGCAAATCCACTACATGTTTCAATCTTTCTCATTGATCACTACACACACTCGTGACTGGCCTCCATTCCACTAACTGTCCAGGCACACACACTTGACCGTGTTACAGTTGGCCACACATGCCGTATAGTAACTCTGTCACAACAATATATATATATATATATAATATATAATATAATATATATCGCCAACGACTCTTCTATCTTAGAAAGCGAATGAAATTTAGCATTGATAAAACAATAATTAAACTTTTCTATACAGCAACCATCAGTAGTCTAATTAACTTTGCCATCACCTGCTGGTATGGTAATACTTTACTGGCACAAAGACATAAACTAAATATACTAATTAAAAAAGCATCGTATATCACTCGAACACAACTACCACCTCTTGCAGAGTGTTTTCATGAAAGATGCCTTTCCAAATCTCACGATTTTTTAAGACAACCTGTACCCGTTAAACCACTGTTACATAAGATCTGAACAAAGTGGTCGTCTCCTTTCCATTAGAACTAAACCAGAAAGATTTAAAAACTCCCTCATCCCACTGTCGGTCAAAGTGTTACAAGATCATCTGTCGTCATCGAGAAGTACATAGAAGTCTAATTCATAAAGTGCTGGTTGTGTGTTTGTGTGTGTGTATGTGTTTTTGTGGGTGAATGTTGTTGCATTTGCATCTATATTGTTATTGTAAAGTAGTTATGCTGAGGTGGTCAATTATAGTCAAACTGAATTTCCATTTGATTGGACCAATTAAAAGCATCTATCTATCTATCTATGTGTGTGTCTGATCATTATCGAATAAGAATTTGTTTCCTTTTTCCAGTCTTGGTATCATACATAAAGGTCTATGTGTGATAGATAGATAGATATAATAATAATGGACAATTAGTACATAACTAAATAGATTTCCCATGAATGTATCTATATCCTCTTTCACATAATAAACAGCTACTTGGAACATGTAGGGTCAGAGGCTATGTAATCTCAAACAGTGGACAGTAGAGGATGTTTTGGTATTGTCCTGTCCGGTTCAATGTGTTAAAACGTTTGGTGTTAAACACAAGGCTTTTTGTGTGTGTGTGTGGGTTTATCTTAACTTTTTCGGATGTTCCTTCACATTTACAGCCAAGCCCAAGTCTCCAACAGCACAACGGGGGTGACGGCGGGCAGGGTTGAAACTAGTGCATACCATAGCCATTTTCACTAAAAAGACATTATTTAAAAAGATATATAAAATTAAAACAGTGTAGGATTAACGGCGTAACAGGCTCTGTCAGCAATGTGTGCTGCAAACTGCCTAAAGTTCGCAGACTCCTGAGTTTTCCTAAGGGTTGAATCCCGAAGCCTTTTCCGTATTTTCGTATATCTGCAGAGGTTTGAATTCAAAAGTTTTCCTTTCCCCTAGCGAAAACGCTACAGTTTATATTCTCTAACCACGGAGAGTAATGCAGACAAGACAACGTTTCGTGGCCAGGCAACGAAACATGGATCATAACAGATTACGTACGCTAGAACATATTCGTACAAGTGCTCCTTCTACCCTAGTGCCATTAAGGAATGGATGGGTTGCCTGAATCAGCCTGGAAAATCAACGACTAAGCAGAGTTTAAGTCATTGATTAACATGCATGACTAGATTTTCTTACGGATATCAAGATTTCCATGAAGAATTTCACAGCTGATAGATTTAGATCTTATAGTAACTGGCCTTGCAGTCACCGTCCAGTGGTCGCAACGTGGTCACCACGAACCTGGTCGGAGCTTGATTTTTTTTTCTTCACCAATTCTGTTTATTGTACATCTTTTTTATTTAGTTCTGTCATTAATATGTGGCATGTATTATAAATGTGTGGAATTTGTCAGGGCTGAACTACAGTGTAGTCATTTATCTACCTTACAATCCTGTAATGTAGTATTTGCTTACATTGAAGTATCCGGTCTTAGTCAAGATTTGTGTCCTTTGAAAAGGTCACTAAAAGCTACGATTAGTGACTGAAGGTTTCCGTAGGTCAATAGGCTGTGTCATATTTTTGTACAAGCCTGCAAGCCCATCCCGGGACAGCTCCATCAACAATCACGGACGTGGTAGGCAAGCTCTCCAAAACTTCAAAGCAATTTTCTTTCTTGTGCTCTGATCAAAGCAATATTGGAATCTCACTTTCCGCATTTCTTGTTAGTTTATGGAAATAAGAAAGGGATGGTTTTTGGAAAGGATAGTTTTTGTTCTGTAACCTGGACAGACTTTTCCATGCTTTTTACATCTCTCTGCATCTCTCTATTTCTCATTCATGCTACATATATTTGCTTTAGTTTGGAGACGTTTTAAGTGATAAGAATTAGTTTTGAGACCGGTTTTAAGTGATTATAGTTTGTCTCTATGTGCTGCATTGGAAAATTAATTTACAAAATGTGATGGCGGTTGGAAATAAACCTAGCGCTTGGACTAGCATTAGTCTACAATTCTACAGGAATACAATTTCTATTCCCACTTCAACATTTTATTTACGCAACTAAGCAAATAAATCCACTTTCTATGTCGTTTGGCAGCAATGGATAATTTCTCGAGTTATGACAGAAGCGGGGGCTTCTATTGATGGCGGATATTTTTGAATGTTGCATTCCCCCCCTCCCCCACTATAGTTTTTTTTTCGGCATTCTTCATATCTTTCCTATCGAGGGTGTCCTTAACGTAAACTTGTTACTGCTGATTCCTCCACGCATGACTGAACCCTAATTAAGCAACGCCAATACGTTTCAGCGGATTAAGTCTCGCACTGACAATTACTCCAGTCAAGCAGAAATAGAACTAGAACTTGAATATTACCCCCCCCCACCCACTTCATGGGCCCCCGCTTCATGGGCCCCCATCCCACCACGGCCCTGACATTCCCACAAATTTTTATTTTGTATTCTTTCTACCTCTGGTCTACAAAATTTCAAGTGGTGGCTACACCCCCTCATCCCGCCCCCCTTGTGTGTCAAAACCGAGGTGACAATTGTCAAATTATACTCCCCTCTAGCCTCATGGGGGCCCTTTCAGTTGCTCTAACAGGGGGCCTGCCCTCAAATCCATAAGAGAAGACAAGGAAGAGACGATAGAGTCCCCTGTCAACCAGCTATAGAAAGTACTCTTTAAAAAAATTAAAACTGGTCGAGGAGTATATTCTTACAGGGGAGCGGCGGTGGGCAGGGGTTCCCTTCTTTCAAGCTAGAAAACTTGACAAGTAAAGGAAGATCAGTCATGGAGACTTCTTACAAGATGTGCTATTATAAAACATACAACTTCGGATTGCATGTTTCTCCTAGGAAGAAAGCGCTGTCGTTTTTTTTTTTCATTAATTGTTTGGCTTTTGTAAGGATTTGTCTTTGGTCTCAGTGTAAATAGAATGAAAGCTTAGTTTCTGTCTACTTTAAGGATGAACCCCGATAATCCATATGCCTTTGTCTCTTGAGCAGATTTTTCTTCTATAAATGTAAGCATTTTAGTAAAGGAGTTTCAATTTTTCATAGCATCACATAGTGTGACTGCATTGTTTAGGTATTATCAAATGTCTAAAAGGGTCAATGCGATGTTGTAATCCAATCGATTTTAATATACAGCTAGTTAGACGGAGTTTGAACCTGAAGTGTCAACTCATTTGTGAGAAGAATGAAGAGCTGGTTTACTAAAACAAAATGTAACTACTTTAATACAAAAGGAGATTTTCAAGGGATGGCTTCCTAGCCGTGAGGTCTGCGTTTCTATTGTGGTGATAGTCCAGAACCCTGACCGCTTCTTTCCCTTGCGATTCCCTAAGAAGCTTTGTTCCACAAGGTAATGATCTTCATGTAGCGAAACAAAAAACAACAACAACAAAACCCCCCCCAAAAAAAACACAAATTTAAAAGTTTTACAATTAAAAGACAGACATAATAATATGAGCAGACATTTCGGCAGCTGTCATGTGACCACCTGAACACCCAACCTGTTCATTTCCCCAACTGATGTCAGGTGCCCAGTAGAGTTGGGGTTGACTCGGGGGCGCCCTAATTGTCCTGAAATAATACTCTAGTTTCTACATTAAAGAATATACCCAATAAATGAAAAAAAAAAAGAATGTATATATGTTTTATTTATTGGTTTATTTGTTGGTTTTTCGTACAAAGCATATATCAACTCACTCTGTCTGTCTGTCTGTCTGTCTGTCTGTCTGGTACAAATCTTGTACACGTTATTTCTCCCACTTCCCATATTAGGGTTAATTGAAACTTTGCACAGTTATTGATTGTCGATGACAACACATGTATCAATAAAAATAATTAACCAATTAGTTAATTAATCAATCAGTGGTAATTAATCTATTGTGTTTCGTAAATAAAGGGAAATAAATATTGCAGTATTGAGAGACATGACATCCATTTGCGGTTTTCCCCCTTAATAAACTTTGCTTTTTAAAAAAAAAAAAAAAGTATTTGTATATTTTGCATGTTTTAAGTTTCGGGCACTGCTTCAGTACTAAAGATTACTACATCCTAACATAGACCTTCTGCACGGCGGCCGGTTGTGGAGATGGGCAGGGTTCAAATCCCGGATGCAATACGATCAAACATAAAGCCATATTTGTCTTTCCAGTTATTAATTTCCTTTTCATTTTAAATCGCTAAAATACTACATAATCACTGTAATTTGACTACTATTTGACTACAATATCACTATGATTTGACTACTATATGACTACAATATCACTGTGATTTGACTACTTTATGACTACAATATCACTGTAATTTGACTACTATATAACTACAATATCACTATGATTTGACTATTATATGACTACAATATCACTATGATTTGACTACTATATGACTACAATATCACTATGATTTGACTACACTGTTACAACAATATCACAACGGTTTGACTACACTATCACCATGAAGTCGCCTCCTACCAGTTCCTATGTGCAGTCTCACTGACTTACAGCTCGTTTCGTATAACAGCACGTACGACTCACCCCACCCCCAAACCTCATCTACTCTCGTGTCTACTTCGTGAGCGAGCGAAAGTCCAAGATCTCATAAAACCTCGAACCTGTTACATTGAAAAGCCTACCCCCCCACCTCATCTTACCCCCTACCCTCTTTGCCTGTGGAGGAGAGCACAGCCCATGAGCCCACCATAATGAGCCTTTCTTCTGCTCATGAAAGGCTAAAAAAAAATCTTTTCACGGCTTCAGATCGAAACTGTTTTTTTTTTCCCCTTCTTTTTATTTTTATTTCAGCCTCTGACCGAACACAGTCGTTCCCCCATCCCCCCTCTTTTCTCTTCAATCTATTCTTTCTTCTGTTCTTGACAACTTAAAAAATAGTTCATTCTATCGGATTTATAAAGCTTGGGGGGGGGGGGGGGGGAAGTGGTGAGGAAAAGATTGAAAAGAGAAGGGAGATATAAAAAAAAAATTAAAGGAACGAATGAAAGAAAATGAAGAGAATAAAGTAAAAATGGTGAGAAAGAGAGTGTTGATCTGTTAAAGTCAGAGTTTTGTTCCGAGTGTCGGGGTGTGTAGTCTACAGAAGACGAAACGCAGGGATGTGATCTATAAGTTCCTTATAGTGTGATGGCTGCGGCGGTTTAGTGATGCCGTCGAGGGGGGAGACGACAAAAAATGACTGTGGATGTAGCAGTTTTTGGTGGCGACAGTGTGTAGTTCGTCAGGGGTGTGTCAACACATGTGTTTAGTGTGTACTTCCGTGTCGTCATTAAGCATGGCCCAGTGTGCTCACTTCATGACACAGGCGTAACACGCCAGTCACAAGATATCGGGAGTAAAAACGAAAGTGTCCTGCAGATAAATGTTTTGGATACGCCCCAGACAGGCTAGGTCCTTATGAGAGGATGAGTGGCGGAGTGTGAGGAGGGACTCTGTTCTGTCCCCCCCCCTCTACCCTACAGATTTTTCCGCCGTGTGTACAAAGGTAAGAACGATACATCTTCTTACAAGATCATGTGTTATTAATGTGTTAGATCCACAACTTTTTACAATCAACAAATCAAAAAAGATGTTCGAAGCATAGGGTGGCCCCGCTCTGTACTGTCGTCTCGAGTTCGAGCCCTGCCCGCTGCCCCCCCCCCCCATTCCTCCGCCTTCCTTCGGAAGGTTTTGGGCTAGAATGTTATAATCTTTAATTTTAATGAGTATCTGGAACATGTAAAATAATTATAAAGGGGTCATAACGATTCTATAAGATTTTGATTAATTCTTAAGTTTGTAGAACACAGTCTTGTTTTAGTTTTTTGCTTTCAGCCAGGGAGCACAAAAAGAACATAGTAATTATAGAACAGTACAAGAATCATAAAGTTGAATGTAAATATTTATTTATCTATTTATTCACGTACCAAAAGCTACTTCAAAAAAATATTGTAATTGTTCACAAATTTATAACAAGAGTTTCAAAACAAAATCAAGTATATGTTGATATGAATATAAGCATAATCAAAATTATTTTCAAACCGTATCGAGCCATTAAAGATATAAGTTTCTTTAATCAAATTGTAACTTTTATATATAAAATTCGCTTTAACCAGCTAACTTCTGAACGACAACATGTAACAAATAATTTCATGCGAATAGCGTTTCACAATTAATTGTTCAAAGAAGGTTGTTAATAACAGAGGGACTGGCGAATAAGAGGGAAAGATCATAAACATTTCATTTCATTTCAATGTATATATATTGGATATGATGAACTCTTCCTGTACACGCTTACATACATTACGAGTCATCGATCAAGTTTACTAGGTTATTTTTTTTTATAAATATTTTTAAATGCGTAACACAGTTATTATGGTTATAATTGAGCTTAAGACTACATTCATCTAAACATTTGTCCCAAAATATGTTAAAATTATTTTCATTTATCATTCACTGTGTAATGTATTATATGGATATATACATTAAAACTGTAACAAAATATTTTTTTAACAATAAACTATTAATTGTGTATATCGTTCGAGTAGATTGATCGAGGAATTCTTTGGTAGCCGAGGCTTAGACTTAAGAAGGTTTTGGTACTTACTTAGGTTACTGATATCAAGAGGATGGAATGAAAATGGTATATTGAATACAAAGTAATATATGAAATGAGTGAAGATAAGGTCAGAACATTGGCAATAATTAATTAAATATTATATTGTTAAAAACATGTATGCGAAGGACAGAGCCCTAGCCATAGAACACATATACCAAACCAACTTCGGACTAAACTATCTGTGACGCAAGTGTAATTAATTGTTGTTTTTTTAAAGCGAAGAATGAAATTGACACCTAGCACCTACATACATTGAAAATATTTATATTTATATCTTTATTTTCTCATATTAGCCTTGATGGAAATGTTTCAATGAAACTTTTTAGCATACTTATCTAGCATATTTTTTTTATCTAGCATATATTTATCTAACAAATTTTTATATATCATATTTTCATCTAGCATATTTTTTTTATCTAGCATATATTTATCTAACAAATTTTTATATATCATATTTTTATCTAGCATATTTTTTTATCTAGCATATATTTATCTAACAAATTTTTATATATCATATTTTCATCTAGCATATTTTTTTATCTAGCATATATTTATCTACATCAAAATGCAATAGTCTAAATCTACATCAAAATGCAATAGTCTAAATCTACATCACAATGCAATAGTCTAAATCTACATCACAAGGCAATGGTCTAAATCTACCTCACAAGGCAATGGTCTAAGTCTACATCACAAGGCAATGGTCGAAATCTACATCACAATGCGATGGTCTAAATCTACATCACAATGCAACAGTATCTACATCAAAATGCAATAGTCTAAATCTACATCACAAAGGCAATGGTCGAAATCTACATCACAAGGCAATGGTCGAAATCTACATCACAAGGCAATGGTCGAAATCTACATCACAAGGCAATGGTCTAAATCTACACCCCTTTAGCGATGGTGTAAATCTACATTACAAGGCAATAGTCTAAATCTACATCACAAGGCAATAGTCTAAATCTACATCACAATGTAATGGTCTAAAGCTACATCACAATGCAATGGTCAAAATCAACATGAAGTCAAGTTTTTTCAAGAATATACATCGCAAGTAAATATGAATGGACATTTAAAAAGAATATTTCGCTAACAACATCACCACTAAGTAGTCTAGGTTGCATTTTTTAAGAACCACATAACGTTACAGATTTCTCTCTGTAACGAGGGTAGAGAGCACAACCACATCTTTAGATTACAAATAATGTATATATTCTTATTGAACTATAATAAATAATATTTTTTAAAATCAGATTAAGGATTTTTTGTGCTACAGATTGTTGGACCACTCTTGCGTTCAGCTGCTATGGTGTACGATTTCCATCGTGGGGACAAAATGTCATCCGAATATTAATTGGAACAGCCTTTGTTTTAAGAAAGATTCAAAATATGTGCATACAATTTGCGTTATGTTTTTAACTCTATATATGCAAAATAACGATACGCATAAGAGACACATATTTTAACATTTCCAATTGTTTCATTAGTTGGACAAAAGTCTTTCCTTAAGCCTTTAAGAATAACAAAGTTGTTGGATTATTTCCTCCATCCATTATACACATTAAACTTTAATAATGATAATAATAATAATAATAATAATCTTTATTATCCATATGGAAATTTATCTTACAATTTGAGCATTACACCAAACAAAACATGATAACTATGGAAAACCAAAATATACATAAACACTAGACTCACTCATTATTTACATATGAATTGCTTTTATCAGATAGTCAAATTGTATTTCATGATTTGATTGCCAAGGGAACAAAAGAGTTTTTGTCTGTTTGTCTTTGCAATCGGTGTCTTGTATCTCTTTTAAGATGATAAAATCACAAAATCCTGACTAAAAATGTATTAATGGTTTATTATTAACTATACAAGACCCTTAAAGTCTTTTTTTTTAAATGTCGTAATTTAAGAAACATTAATTAGCATATTTAATTAGTATATAGTTTATTTTAAGCACTGTACAGGCGATGGTGAATTTAGATCTTGTTTTATTGATCTAAGCGGGATAAACGGAGATAGATCTTAGCGGGATAAACAGAGCCATTGAGATTAGACAATAATAATAATAATAATATCAACCGAGGGGATAAAAAAAATATACGAAACTACCAACTGAACACTTTTTGACTTATACTATTTCATAATCATTACGATTTAATGGTCGAATTTTCAAAATTTATTTTTAATAGTAGATTTTTTAAAGTACGGCTGTTTACAGTATTTTCCTTATAATAAAATTGCGGATTTTTTTTCTGCTTTGTTTCGTGATTTAATGCTTGAATTAAAAAGAAAAAAAAGCTATAAAAATATCAAACAATTAATTAAACTAATTTACACTCGTTAAGTGAAGAAATGATTTGTCTCTAAGAATGAAGAGGCATAGGAAGTGTGTATGTGTGTGTGTGAGAGATGGAGAGAGAGAGAGCGTTAAAGAGAGAGAAGGTTTTAATGTTTAATTTTACAAAGCGCAGTAATTATACAAACAAACACAGGAGTACTTAATTAGAGCATTAAAAAATCCGTGAAGTATTTTTTAAATTTTGGAAATTGTATTTCAAGTGTCAGTTTTACAATGTACAATATTGTATAATATTTTTATATTCTAATTCCTACAATGTTATATTCTAATTCCTACAATGTTATATTGCAATTCCTACAATGGTATATTAAAATTCCTACAATGTTATATTCTAATTCCTACAATGTTATATTCTAATTCCTACAATGGTATATTCTAATTCCTACAATGTTATATTCTAATTCCTACAATGTTATATTCTAATTCCTACAATGTTATATTCTAATTCATACTATGGTATATTCTAATTCCTACAATGTTATATTCTAATTCCTACAATGTTATATTCTAATTCCTACAATGGTATATTCTAATTTCTACAATGGTATATTCCAGGTCCTACAATGTTATTTTCTAATTCCTACAATGTTATATTCTAATTCCTACAATGTTATATTCTAATTCCTACAATGTTATATTCTAATTCCTACAATATTATATTCTAATTCCTACAATTTTATATTCTAATTCCTACAATGGTATATTCCAGGTCCTACAATGTTATATTCTAATTCCTACAATGGTATATTCCAGGTCCTACAATGTTATATTCTAATTCCTACAATGGTATATTCCAAGTCCTACAATGTTATATTCTAATTCCTACAATGTTATATTCTAATTCCTACAATTTTATATTCTAATTCCTACAATGTTATATTCTAATTCCTACAATGGTATATTCTAATTCCTACAATGTTATTTTCAAATTCCCCTAATGGTATATTCCAGGTCCTACAATGTTATATTCTAATTCCAACAATTGTATATTCTAATTCCTACAATGGTATATAGGAGCGAAAAAGCTTTATTGGGCAGACCGGTGTTAAACCGAATTGTAGATCTAAGTGACCTAAACTTGTTTGGTTATTTTCCCTTTATTCCCCATCGTATTGTGCGGGACTGTTATCTCAACATTAACATGTCTATTTTATTGTACGTCTTAGACTAGTATCATTTGGTTTTCGCTAACTAAGATACGGAAAAGATAGAGTTAAAAAGAGTTAGCAGTTTATGCATAGAAATACCTTGTGTCAATATAAGTTAATATAATTTAACGCGATGAAGTAAAAAGTCTCATGAGTCTACATGTACAGAGTTTATCCTATAAAAAAAAATATGTAAGCTGTTGTTGTTGTTTTTTAATACAAATACAACATTTTTTACAACAATTCAATTTAATAGTAAAAAAATAATAATAAAAAAAAAATAATACATTACAATTGCAGCGCTAAAGTAGAAATTTTCACTAAATATTTTCAAACATTTATCCCAACGGTTTTCTTAAATAGTGTTATATAAAAATATATGTATTATTAAACTAAGTGTCACAAACAAACAGAATTTTAAAGAAAGCGTTTAATTTTAAATAAAAAAAAAGATTGCATTTAATATGCAAGTAAAATATATTTTAAAAGATTTGCTAAGCATTATGTCAGAATTATACAGTACAGTGCATCCCATGACAGACATAATTCCTTTAAACACTTATCCGAAGGGAAACGCTTCTTTGAGGACTTGAATGAGACAGATTGACACTTAACAAAACCATCAATTAGATAATAAATTATTCAATAACACCAGTTAGGCCAGGCTTACACTGAGCCAATCTATCAATAATAAGTTCATTGATAACAAATGAATATTAACAATATAATAATAGTGATATCATAAAAATATCTCCGTACCCTTTGGTATCATGTCGTCAGTCGGACTAACATTACAAGAATATTGGCAACACTTTTGAAAAGTACAGGTCTCTTCTTTTTGTATGGACTGTGATGAGTTTCTGGTTGTTAGTAGTTTGTAGTTCACATTAGGGCCGGCTTTAGGTAGTGTGTGGGCCTATGCGAAGTGAATTATGCGTCCCCTAATAAGTGCTCAACCTAATTTAATCTGCAAGCCAATTTAATTTCCAACACTAGTGTCGCGGGTCACATGATGAAAAAGATACAAAAACTTAATGAAATTGACCTGGAACTATTTTATTTCAAACCCAAAGATCTAGTACTTACATTGAATTATTTCGATAGTTGAATTTTCTCTTTACCCTTCAAAACATTGGCGTAAAGGTCTGTTTATATTTTGTTGGTCTTGTTTTTTTAAAAACAGCCACACTTTCTTTATACAAACAAACATGTTGGCTAACAATGGTATCATGTTCTACCAAAAAAAAAAGAGAAGATCCGTTCACTTTTTCTAGTAGATTCTATAGTTCTATTTCGTGAACGAACAAATGTTAAATGCATTGGTAGTACATTCATTAGAAAGGAGTAAGTACCCTAACGTAAGTTAAGACACATTTTGAACATTTTTTTTTGGGGGGGGGCGGGAAGGGTGCTTTTCTATATTTCGTGCCGACGTTTTGGTGGGCCGGATGGAAGCACGTCGCAGGCCGGATCTGGCCCGCGGGCCGTAGATTGGGCATCACTGAAATAGATCGATAAGAAGACCGACAAATAAAAGTACGCAATGAATTAAAACCTTCCTGCTAGTAAATCAACTAATAGAATAAATTCATATAGCGCGACTCACGTAGCGTGCCGTATGGAATCTTGTATCATAGTAGAGACTTTTGAGCTACTCTAGTAAACGAGTCAGAGTCCTGCTGTTTGAGATTTGATCTCAATAGACAAAATCCAAGTTTCGTATTTTTTTTTCTCTTAATTTATTCTAGTTCAGTGCGAAGCCCCCACCAATTGGAGGTTCTATGCGGCTGTCTAGTTTGCCTATTCGTAAGGCAGGCCCTGTTCACAGCCTCTGACAAAATGATGTGGTAAATATTGAAAACTGCCTTTTTACTTGTCTGTGCACCACGTGGAATCCGATTCTGACTTTGGGTTTCCACTCATACCTGTAGCCTTATAGTTTCTTTCTTTCTTTTTTTAACTTTTTTTGTGGAGAAGGGTTTGTGTGTAGAGTGTAGACCTCAACGAAACGAACACATTATTAAATAAAGCTTCGAAACGGCTGATCTAGCCTTACAGACACATAACATATATTATTTAGTGTTGGGAAAATTTTGAGATTATTTCCCTCCTGTAGGCGTCGTCGAGATGACCTTAGGTCAGTGAACTTTGAACAGTATCGACAAATCGTTGTTCCTTTAATCTGAAGATGTTTTTAAAATGTTTAAGCTGTTCTTTAACAGTTGAAGATAATGTACCTCCCAGCCCAAACCTCCCGCATGACGACGAGGGATGGCAGCTGGCATGATATCAAACATCGAGACAACCAAAAGACTATCCAGCGCGCGTACCGCTTGACCAGCCTGCCATATCTAGAGTTCAAATACACATTACAAGAATACAACATAATGAGTCACTGTTACTGTACCTATCAATAGTGCTATTTGTGATAGTCACAAAAGCTATTGATATCATAGTTATAATTGTAATGATTCTGGTCACCGATGACCTCTGTTTAACCCACATTACGGGTCCACATTAAGGGCCCTTGCTGCAGAGCCTAGCTAGCTTTATGCAATAATTCTGGATTAAACGTGACGAAATCGATCGCAGTCTGATATTGATACATAAGGTTATCGATTATGCTAATAGAGGTATTGTGTCCGACTGTAGTAGACATCTGTCCATGCCCAAACTTGGTTTCCAATCTTTCGCTTTGCTGTAGACTCAAGCAACAGACTAATGTGTTATGAGTGTGTTGGGTTGTTTGTGTCGTGACTAAATGTTTATTGTCTCATATGTGTGTGTGGTGTGTGCTCCTCTGATTGATCACAGCTATGTTAGGATCGAAAGCATGCGTGGATCTAAACTTTTCAGCGCGAGTTCGAATACGGGGCTAGAACACACTTCTGTGTAACTTTAAAGGGCAACTCCGATGGTTTTTCAAATTTGAGTTATTGACATTTAAATTCTGCGTAAAAAGTTGTTAGTTTTTTTTTAAATGCTTATAAAAATTTATATTTAATAAATTAGACAGCAAATTCCTTTGATCTAAAAAATAAACCAACAACAACAACACTTGGGGTTCTCTGAGATTTTTGGGATAAGCATACGTCACTTCCCTCAAAAATACTGAAAGCGAATCTAGATCTAACCAATCGTCAGTGGCTAGTCCACAGCTAGGTTAGTCACTGGTACAGTTTTATATAGATCTAAAAACATTAGGATAACC
The DNA here is from genome assembly GCA_036873155.1 of Biomphalaria sudanica. Lineage (NCBI taxonomy): Eukaryota > Metazoa > Mollusca > Gastropoda > Planorbidae > Biomphalaria > Biomphalaria sudanica. The sequence goes on along the minus strand of JAZGLO010005396.1, from coordinate 246,369 downwards.
AACTCAAGAAAAAAAAAAAGATACATTCTCATCCACACCCCTCCCTGTCCAAAATCGTATCCGACTGATTCTAACTAACTGGTCAGTGTAAGGCTAGCCTAGAACTTTAGTAGGCTACTTGTAGTCGGTCATGACAAGACGATCACTCAATAGTGTTTGTTGTATATGTTGAGAGGTCAGGCGACAAAATACACACTGCCATGGTTAGTCACGAATGTAGATGTTAACAAGTATTTTTTCTTTTTTTTACAAGATCTAGATCTAACTGCATAGTTCAAGATCTATATCTTTTATGAGATTGTAAACTTTACTGAATGGTTTTCCGTTATACAGTAAGTCAATAATAAAAAAAAAATGAAGGTAGACACTTGTATTGTGCACAAAAAAAAAAGGTTAAATGTGGAACAGAATTGCTTTGAGGTATTTTAAAGCTAGTGGAAGGTGTTTGAAAGAATCTAACTTTGATTCATATTTCTGAATGGCAGTTGTCACATGTAGAAGTCATTTAAGTCATTGTTTAACATGCATGACAAGATTGACCTAGATTGACCTAGACTGACCTATCATACCAGACGGTACTGCTGAGATCTAGGACTACATCTACAATCATTTATCTTATCTTATTTAGATCTCAAAGCATTATAAGATCTAACTCTAGGCCCACTCTAGGGAGGAAAATCATTTTTCATCCACACTCCTCCCTGCCTAAAAAGTAAATAGGCTTCGTGTCCGACTAATGTTAACAACCTGGTTACATATATGCAGGCTACAGACTTGCGCTATTCTGTCGGTACATAGAAACCCAGTACAAATCTGATCGTTTTGGATGCGCAGAAAAATTACGTCAGAAAAAAACATCAATTACTTAGTTATAATTGGCAATAAAATGAAGAGAATAATATATTCCTTATCTTTAATTTTAAACACATTTTATTTCAAAAATTGTCAAAATCATCGGAATGTTCCTTTTAAATTTTATTACCCAGTCAATTTAGCCTACACAGTTTCTATCAACACTCTACTATCAACATTTAATATCAACATTTTATATCAACACTCTACTATCAACATTTAATATCAACACTCTACTATCAACATTTAATATCAACACTCTACTATCAACATTTAATATCAACACTCTACTATCAACATTTAATATCAACACTCTACTATCAACATTTAATATCAACACTCTACTATCAACATTTAATATCAACACTCTACTATCAACATTTAATTTCAACACTCTACTATCAACATTTAATATCAACACTCTACTATCAACATTTAATATCAACACTCTACTATCAACATTTAATATCAACACTCTACTATCAACATTTAATATCAACACTCTACTATCAACATTTAATATCAACACTCTACTATCAACATTTAATATCAACACTCTACTATCAACATTTAATATCAACACTCTACTATCAACATTTAATATCAACACTCTACTATCAACATTTAATATCAACACTCTACTATCAACATTTAATATCAACACTCTACTATCAACATTTAATATCAACACTCTACTATCAACATTTAATTTCAACACTCTACTATCAACATTTAATATCAACACTCTACTATCAACATTTAATATCAACACTCTACTATCAACATTTAATATCAACACTCTACTATCAACATTTAATATCAACACTCTACTATCAACATTTAATATCAACACTCTACTATCAACATTTAATATCAACACTCTACTATCAACATTTAATATCAACACTCTACTATCAACATGTAACATCAACACTCTTCTATCAACATTTAATATCAACACTCTACTATCAACATTTAATATCAACATTCTACTATCAACATTTAATATCAACACTCTACTATCAATTTTTAATATCAACACTCTACTATCAACATTTAATATCAACACTCTACTATCAACATTTAATATCAACACTCAACTATCAACATTTAATATCAACACTCTACTATCAACATTTAACTCGGTCACTCATAAACACACCTGGTCGTGCGGTTTGTGCGCTGGACTGTCGTTTGGGTTTATCGATGGTCCCGGGTTCAAATCCTGCCCGCTTCCATCCCCCTGCGGGAGGTTTGGACTAGGAAGTAAACTATCTTCAACTCTGAAGGAACATCCGAAACATGTCAAACAAACAACCAAACACACACACTAGATCAGGGGTTATCAGCCTGTGGGTCGCGACCCCTTGAGGGGTCGATTGACGATTTGTCAGGGGTCGCCTAAGACCATCAAAAATATGGATTGTATTTTGTGTATCCTTCTATTGCTGTGTATGTTATGGGGGGGGGGTCGCGGCAGAGTGGGGGATAGTAAAAAGGGGTCGCCAAGCTTAAATGGTTGAGAACCGCTGCACTAGATAGTTTACTCGTTCTAAGTGATAACAAGAACGGTGACTGTTGTGTTGTAATTCCCACAACAACGATACCGGGCCTTTCGAATGGTAACACACTTTTGTCCAATGTTTTACATGTTTAGGGTGTCCCTTCAGAGTTGGAGATTATCTTATTCCTGGGTCAAACCTCCCGCATGATGACGGGAAATGGTAGCGGTCAGGGTATGAACCCGGGACTATTAGGAAGGCCGAATGACAGTCCAGCGCTTACACCGCACGACCAGGCAGCCATACAGTACTTGAGGGGACTTTAAAAAAAATATGCCTTTAAAATGTTAAAAACAATGAGTATTTGACATAGTCGTGTCAAATTGAGATCGCTCAAAAATTGTTAACGAATCATTATTTGGTTATATAAATATTTCTAGTCTTGTGAATGTCAAAAAAAAAATTAAATGGTAAAAAAAAAAGTCTAGTGTGTCCAAGGAATCTTACGCCCAAACAGAATCTCTTTTAAATTCGTTAAAAATACGAATAGTTTTTTTTTTTTCTTTCGAAAAGTGACAAATGTGCTAAATTCATTTTTATACTTTTAACAGAAATATTTCACACTGTGCTAAGGTTTAAAAAATAATAATTTGGGTTCAAATCTTGCACTGTTTCATTGACTCGTAGTTAAATATTGTGTTTAAATTATGAATTCGACAAAAATTTTTTGCCAAAGTATATAAAATATGTTGCCCTATTACCTTTGTCTGTACTGTTTTCAAAGCCTTTTTAGGGGACGACACTCGGCACCGCTCAGGCCTTTTTGCAACGGCGTCTATTTAGTCTTTATTTATCAGGACAAACGAGTGGAAACACTCTCGACCAAACACGATACAATATGGGTAAAAACAATATATCAACAATTTGCTTATAATCCATAGTTTAGGAACTGCTTGGTTGTTGTGGAATTACACACACACACACACACACACAAAACAACAACAAAAAAAAACGAATGGGGATGTGGGCTGATCGCTCTTATTTCCCAGGTACGCCATTAGTGTAATTAAAATTACTTTATAACCAAAGTAATCATAAAAAATTAATTACAACAATGCTATTTTTTTTTCATTTCCTAGTCAAGAAAGATTATTGTCGGTTACTTCCGAAGGAGAAAATTGTTGTTTTTTTTTTGTATTTTTTTTTTAAACTACCAGGAGTCAATTGCCTGATGGAAAGATTTACCTTTAAACTAAAGATAGGTTTCGTTATTAAAATGACTAACTGGAAAGTGGGTGTAGCTTTTTTAATGTCGCATATGACAGTCGAATAATTATCTGTATGGCTGTCATTGTTGTGCTGTATGTCACGTGACGTAACGTAAGGCTTAACTGATTGGATGAATTGCAAGCGAATATATCTCTCTCTCTCTCTCTTTCTATCTCTCTCTCTCTCTGTCAGGTCATGTGGTATGTGCTCTGGACTTGACTGATGTCCCTTCTGTTCAGGGATCGAACTCGGGTCGCTGCTATTACCCGTAGTCCAGCGGGAGGTTTGGGCTAGCATGTGTTAATCTTCAAAACCCCTTGGAACATATAAAGCAGGTATAAGTAAACAAGTCAAATAATCCGACACCCTTTCTAAAACATCTTTCATCAATATACAAACATTCTTAGTAGCAACTAAAAGTAGGATTGCAGAATATAAAAACATACATGTCACACTTAGACAGAGATTAAGTTCAATAATTTATGACCTCAACAACTCATTTTCTTTAGTCTAACCTTTGAAATCATCCATCAATTTTTTCCATCCTTATAAATTAAACACCTCCAACAATCCCATAATTCCAATCGATCACGTGATCGCCTAATTAACAGCATATAAAAATAAAGCCGACAATTAGCTGAGGTGTAAACTTGTTGGCCGTATCAGCATCTTGTCACTTAATGCCAGACAATCTGTCTGGAGGGCGCGTGAATCCATTCATCTTACCTGTGCCTACGGTAACGATCGAACTAATTTCGTTGACTTTAAGTAATTCTAGCTATCGCATGAGCGAGTTATCTCTTGGTTGATTTCCAGGTTTCTCGATAATCGCCCTTAGCATTTAGCTTTTGTTTTTTAAAGCGGCTATTACATTTACATTGTAGATCGACTACAAATCTTAATTGTTAGTGAATTGTCGCTATTACAAATAAAGAGATTATCAGCTAGTTCTTGATGAATATGAACCTAAAGAAGTTTGGTACAGTCAATTCTCTCTACAATAGTAAATACCAACTTTTCAACACTTGATATAATGTTATATAATGGTTGAAAAATAACTTTTTAAATTTTGCATTTCTTTTATAATTTTTTTTCTTTTAAATCTATTTATGAATGATGCCCGAAATACAGTCAGCAGGATAGATCCGTCCCGCAACTTGCTTCCATCTGCCCCACCGAAACGTAGGCACAAAGTATAGAAAGTCCTCCCCCCCCCCCTCCTAAAAATGTTGAAAATGTATCTTTACCTACGTTAAGCCCAACACTTTATTTTTCTAGTGAATTGGTACCAAGGCATATAACATTTGTGCGTTTTTGAAATAGGACTAATGGAATATAGAATCTGACAGGAAAAGTGAACGGATCTTTACTATTTTTTTGTGGAACATGATAACAGACTAGCCAAAATGTTTTGTTTTTTTTAAGTTATTGTGGCTGTTTAAATAACAAGACAACAACAACAAAATATAAACAGAACTTACGCCCTTTTCTGAAGGGTAAAAAGAATATGCAAATATCCCAATAATTGATGGGAGTACTAGATCTTCCGGGTCTCATTTAAAATAGTTCCAGGTCAATTTCATTAAGTTTTTTTTTTTAAATATTTTTTTTATCATGTACACCGAAACACTAGTGTTTGAAATTAAATGCCCCCGCAGATCTAATTGGGTTGGGCATCACTGAATTAGAAAAATACTTTTATTTTTATGCTCTATGCGAAAGATATATTCATGTTGTTGTTTTTTTATGTAGGCTAACTTCTCACCCAAACGATTTCTAAGGCGTCCTTCAGTCGCGAAAAGACTTTGGATCATTTCATAGAACAAAATATAACACCTGGGCATTAGCTATGGTCGATACATTTTCAAACATCCAGAAGTTCTCACCCCCTCTCCACGCAGCTGATGTGTCCAAAAGATAGATATCAAACTGTATCGGCACTTACAGTAGAAGCATATTAGAGCTAGGCTAGTAGACACAGAGCCGTAGAGTTCTTATGTGTTTCAGATTTGATTGTGCTGATCCTTTTGATGTTACCACCAATTATGTCACTGCAGCTTTTATCTAATATTGAGCTTTTTTTGTGACTATTGAAACAAATCTAACCTTGTTCTCTGATCTTACGATGAAAATACTAGAAAAGATTTATTTTTAATACTGACAAAAAAAATAATCCTATGAAAGTAAAGGTTTTATGAGACAAAAAAAAAAAAGCCCCAAACAATAAAAAAAAAAAAAACATCAACAATTTAACGAAATATTTCTTTCATGGTATTTTGGAGTGTGTGTGTGTTTCTATTGTGATGATAGGAAGAGGTTAGCAGATCAACGACCATCCACAAGACATGAAAAAATGGAAATAAATTGTATACCATTGTTTATGAAATTACAACACCTGCATAGAATGTCAGAACTTTTTTTTTTTTAAATACAATTTTTACCCTATATGGCCTATAAATTAGTCTGTTGACTCTGTATTGCGTATTACAGAATTTATGTCACTATAGTGTGCTAGGTATATAGTATGTTGTGGTCAAAGAAGAATGAAATTGTAGAAATATTAACCAGTTCCCCACCTTGATCGATCCGCCTCTATACTCCAAGTCTTTTTTTTCTACCCGCCCCTGCCTTCTCCCCCCCCCCCCCCATCCATTCTGCAAGTAACAACCTGCGCCCTGCATCTGTCAAACACACGCTTATTAGCAGATGAGTTTTTACATTCCCCACCACCCCCAGCATCTTCCTCTTCCACATCACAGTTACCTCCTCCAACACACCCGCGCCCAGCTCTTTTGTTGTGTACTACGTAGAGCGCCGGCTGTCCTCCCCTCCCTTTTCTCCAGCCTCCACCCCCTCTTCCCCCCCCCCACACACACATCAACTACAAAATTCATAAAGCCTCCCCACCTCCCCTATCCTCGAGCTCCCCTAGTTCTACGGACACAGGAAGCACGTTGACAGACATCTTGAATTTCACTTCTTGCTTCACTCAGATAGAAATAAAACATAGTGTGTGGTCATTTAACTTGGACTAGGATAGTTTGGCATAATATCCGTCTAAATAGGCCTACAGCAGAATGCATATTATAATTTATAATGAATCTCAATTCAAGCCCAAACCTATCATTCTATATCCACCGTACACACTATTCTGTGTGCATTGTGTTAGGCTCTTCCGCGGTGACGAGTACTTGAAAGACACATAAAGTCAACTTGAGGTAACATCGAACTCAATACTGGAACAGTAACACCGACGAAAGGCCAGCAGTCTATAAAGGAATCGACGCTAATGTTAACTCTTTCTCTCCTAACTGACGATACCAGCGTTGATTCCACCAGAATGTGGTAAATAGTTACGTAGAGAAAGAGTTAAACAATAAACACTTTTAATACTCAAAGAGGGAACCGTCGAATTTCCTCTATTACTACCGTCTATATAATGCTTCTTATTCCAACTGTGATAAGAAAAGCGTCTTCTTTCTAGCGTCGCCTCGAGTGATCTTACTTTTTAACAAACGTTACGTCATCGTCGCTAAGTAAAACTTTCTCCTAATTCCCGAAACAAATAACTAATTCCTATTCGTGTCATAACAACTGACAGCTTATCTTATCTTATATAATACAGACGTTACTTCAAAAAAGAAGATGATTACGTCCTACGCGTCATGCATTTAATCATGCATATTAACCAATGACTTAAATTCTGCCAAGTCACTGGTTTTCCTGGCTAGCCCAGGCAACCCATTCCATGCTCTAATAGCACTAGGGAAGAAGGAGTATTTGTACAAATTTGTCCTAGCACATCTGGGACGAGGAATGTGCCTTTATCTTTGTGTCTTTCAGAGTATTTTATTAAATTTTGTTTTTGTATTTGAAGATTTACCTTAAAGAGAACCTTTACAGCATGTGCCTAATAGATCGCAAGGTTTGAAAGGGGAACTTTCACTACTTTACTTTACCTTATTCTAGTTGTTTTTTTTTTCATAAAAACAAACAAACTAAGATCTAAAAGAAAAAAAAAAACATGAACACAAATAATGTATGTGTAATTCAAAGTAATTAGTAATAATAATTTTGTTAATGTTTTATATTCTTGTACGAATGGATTGCACGAGATGCAATTCGCAACTGAGTTTGCGTAGTGAAACATTGCACTGTTCCTTAATCTCCGGAATTAACGACATTACCATTATATGAATAAAATGCAATTCTATATAGTAATGAGATAACTGAACCAACATTTAAATAGATTAATCCAAACTGGCCGGATTTAAGCTAGTGGAGACTGTAATTTTTTTTTTCCTGGAGGCTCTTAACCTCTTTTAAATTCTTTACTAAAATCGCAACTAAAAAAAAAACAAAGCTGAAAAAGAATATTTTGGAGGAAAGAAATAAAGTGCTTGTGAATTTAATTTTATTTCGTTTCTTTATAGACATTTTTGTTTGAGTTTTTGAAGATCATCTAGGCATGGCCGGCCTTGGATAATTGGAAGCCCTAGGCGGATGCCTCGTTTGCCTATGCCTAAGACCGGCCCTGACCCAGCCTTAAGCGGATGCAGTTTGCACTGCTGTAAATCCGAAAGTTACTTCTAGAGAATGTGTAAAGTAGCCTGCGCGATGAACATTATTTAACGCTACACCTATTGTTAGAATACGGTCCATACGACTTGTTTAGGGTGCTGTGGATAATTAGTGTGGATAATTGCATGTTAGATGTTTAATGAATTAAAAGTAGGTTGAGCTTGTTGACAGAAACGTATAAATGAATTTTATTATTAATAATAATTTTAAAAGCCAGCCAGCAACTGCACGGAACATATAGCAATAATTTCCTTCCCTTTCCAGCTTACTAGCTTCATTTCCAAATAGCTTTGCAGGCGTGATCTTAAAGGGTAAGGCAACTTAGACCTGATGATCTGTCCTAACTCCCCCAACCTCGTTGACTTCGACCATGGGCTCTGATATTAAGAAGATAGAGCCATTAGTAATATTGTCGTGTTCTACTTCCATTTATCGTCCACGTCATGAGGGCATTGTGGGATACCACGTGCCGTTTCAGCCCACAGTACCACTGACCATTAGGAGAATGATCTTCAGAAACCAGTTCTTTGCCAGGACTCTTCCCGATAATTTTACCCTGTTCCGTTTCACTGTGGCGTAGTCGCCCTGCTGCTCAAAGTATCTTCCTCACACCCAGCTCACTAGAGTTTGGAGCTCAACACGGCGCTCCAGAAAATTAATCTAAAAAAAATCTGATTATCTATCTATCTATCTATCTATCTATCTATCTATCTATCTATCTATCTATCTATCTATCTGTCTGTCTGTCTGTCTGTCTGTCTCTGACTGTCTGTCTATCTATTCGTCTGTCTGTCTATCTATCTATCTATCTATCTGTCTGTCTGTCTTTCTGTCCGTCCATCTATCCTATTTTAGGACTAGATAACAAAATTATAGTCAATACAAACCTTAGTCTTTATGGCATTTTACAATTTGTCACTTTGTGTAAAATACAGAGATAAATAAATCTGTCACAAATTAGGCGACGAACAATTGGCCAATCTCTATAATGTAAAAACTGAACATCGGTCTTTACTTCTAGTTTATAAATGTCAATGCATGACTGTCAGCTCAGTGCTGAACTAGAGGCAGCGAAGCCTCAATTCTAATTTTAATTTTATTTTAACATATTTTTATTTGTTTTCTCACCAAAGCAAAAACAACATTAATTTAAGCTTACTGGGACTGTTATAAAAGATGGCCGCCTCACTTCTCAACGAATTACTGACTTCCTGTTGATAATGTGTTCTTTGTATGTTTGTTTTACATGTTTGAGATGTTCGTTCAAATGTGAAGATAATTTCTTCCTAGTCCAAACCTCCCGAAAGACGACTGTGGGTATGAGCCTGGGACTATTGACACCATACAAGCGACAGTCCAGTGCGCATACCACACGACCAGAGAGCCATTCATTTGTCATATACATGAATTTATTACATAAGTAAATGTCATGTGACTAGAAATATGTAACTTGTTATATGTCTGAATGGGTCTATAACTTTTAAAAATGTCTCTCATTTGTCTTAATGTCCCTGACAATTTAGAATTCTATATTGTATTTTTTTTAATTTTCCCTTTTTTTTCCAGATTTAACTAAATGACAAAAGCTTGCAACATTCGAAGAATTAAGAGTATCTGGCTTGAATAAGTAAGTGTTTAATTTTGATTTATTGGCGACATATTTACATTTAAGACAGTGTTTCTCAAACTTTTATATCTGGCGCCTCCTTAGCCGAAAACATAATCTGTTGCACCCCTTCCTTCCTTGTAGAAAGCTGGGGATCTGGGGAATCCGTAGAGTTGCGATCTCCCACATTGGGTCCTTGGTTGTTCTAAGAATGTAATGAAAAACAAATTTTACCTTTAGATATATCATTCTTGCACAATTTTCCTGTTTTTTGTTTGTTTTGCATATATTTATAGTATGTCTAAAATCTAAATTGACGTAGTGAACGCTTATCAAAAGCAGTCCGTTACTCTTTTTTATAGTGTGTTTGTTGGGGAGGAGGGAGAGAAATAGAGTTCATTGTGTCTTGTATAAAAAAAATTGCTTTGGGGAAGTAGTAGGTCCCCTGACTAACCAGGAAGGCTGCTAACTTCAGAAACATGTCTTACCTTAAGTATATGTGGTACCTGACAAACCAACGCTAAGTAGATGTGGTACCTGACAAACCTACGCTAAGTAGATGTGGAACCTGACAAACCTACGCTACCTAGAGTCTAGGTCTGATATTTTCATTATGATCAAATGGACATTAAACTAATGACCTTTGGCATAACATTTCGGTTAGCTTTTTTAAAGTTGGTATTAAAAGTCAGTTTGGCAATTCATCGTTCAAAACTGTCAATCCAAGATAAATAAAAAAAAAAAAAAACCAAATAAGGAGTACTTTTTGTGATAATAGTCACGTTGTATTTCCCTTTCCCCAACATGAGTGTACGATTACATTATCACCAGTATTAGATTAAAACATTGAAACTATATATTGCGAAATAACAATTTTTGCCGATACAAAGTAATACAAAGTAATACAAAGTAATACAAAGTAATACAAAGTAAGGCCTTCTTCAGTCGTCGAAACGACCTACGGATCATCTCATTGAAATGAGATGAATGCCTGGGCATATGTTGTGGTCGGAACGATGTCGCCTACATTTAAAAAAAAAAAGACATTACCCCCATTAATTAGCTTGAATGTTTCAAACCGGGAACCGAACCAGTGATTCTGACACCTTATTTTGATGTTTAATTGCCAATTCACCACCGGAATTAGTGTGTGTGTGTCTGTGCGTGAATGTGTGTGTAGTTATTTATTGATATTTTCATTATATGGACATCTAGATCCAATACTAGACCTGGACTTCTGATTTAGAACTCTGAAGATCTAATATGTATTTGATGTACTTAAATATTTTTTTTATTAAACTTAGATATTCTTTCAATAAAATTAAAACAACTTTATATTTATTCTGTTATACTAATAGTATAATTTCGGTAAAAATTAGGCTGACGCCATGTTTTTTTTTTCTCTAGTCCAAACAAATTTGCATTGGTTTTATATTTTTTTTTACATTTGAAAAATTATAACGGTTCTCCTCATAAGGCTTCTCCTCACAAGGGTTCTCCTCATAAGAGTTCTCCTCATAAGGGTTCTCCTCATAACGGTTCTCCTCATAAGAGTTCTCCTCATAAGGGTTCTCCTCATAACGGTTCTCCTCATAAGAGTTCTCCTCATAAGGGTTCGCCTCATAACGGTTCTCCTCATAAGAGTTCTCCTCATAAGGGTTCGCCTCATAACGGTTCTCCTCATAAGAGTTCTCCTCACAAGGGTTCTCCTCATAACGGTTCTCCTCATAAGAGTTCTCCTCATAAGGGTTCGCCTCATAACGGTTCTCCTCATAAGAGTTCTCCTCATAAGGGTTCTCCTCATAACGGTTCTCCTCATAAGAGTTCTCCTCATAAGGGTTCGCCTCATAACGGTTCTCCTCATAAGAGTTCTCCTCATAAGGGTTCGCCTCATAGCGGTTCTCCTCGTGTTACCAACGTGCTAATAATTATTTTCCCAACAGTATACATCAACTGTTAAATTTATAGGAAAATCGTTAGAGGTGCTTTTGAGATAAGGTTTCTGCTGGATCCAGGTTCCACGAAGACGTGACTTGAATAGAGGTATGGTAAAAAAAAAATTTGTATTTAGCGACATGAAGCACAAGTCAGAAGATTGCAGAATTTTGTCTCAATTACGGAGTCACAGCGTGTGTGTTTGTGTGTGTATTGTGTTTGTGTGTGGGGTAGGGGGGATGAATCATAGTCTCCCTGTCGCCGTTTTGCGCCTGTCTTACGAGTCTTAAATCTGAGTTGTAGTCTTAACCTTGGTACCAACAATTTTAATGGAACGACTACCAGAGTATTGGAAAGAAATAAAAGAAAAGTAGGAGTATATTATAGACAGACAGACAGACAGACAACAAGTTTGAATCAAGCCAGTTGGCTAAAACCCAATCAAACGACCAATCATTACTATGATTTTGAAATTATCGTCATGTTAAACCAGAGTTTGACTTGACGTTCCTTCAGGATTGAAGATTGCTACGTCCTAACCAAAAACTCGGCAGGGGATAGCAGCGGCCAGTGTTCGAATCCGGGATCTTCGAGATACTCCAGAACGCAAACCACACGACCATGACGGGAGTTTCAAACTTTTGTTTTGATGGCACAAAGTAACTTATAACAGCATCGATACTACGTGTACACATTTTGCCACAGGATGACGCTAATGTGTAGTAACTTTAAGTAGAATTAATCACAGTATTGATACGGTGGTACACATTGAGCCACATGATGACGCCAATGTGTAGTAAATGGTTCTACACTTGAAATTAAGCTGGGCTTGTTAGGTTAGCGATACTACGTTAGACATGTCGTCAAACCAGTAGAAATCGATACCTATTTAGACTGATAAAAGTTATTTAATAAACAAGATTTACATTTTGCATATTTTGATTACCTCGGCCAATTAGCAGACAACAATTAGATCTATCCGAGTTTATCAGACATGACTTACTTCCCTTTGTCTAAATCATTAAGATTTCAGAGTAATCTCCCTAACAGACTTTTACTTTTTTCCCCAGCTTAATTTATCTGTGTTTATCTTTTAGCTAAAATCTGTGTTTTTTTTGTGTGTCTTCTAAATCTCTTTGTTCATGGCCATTAGAAAATGAATCAGAAACTATTGGCCGCCTCGGAATCCCCGTCTCTTTATAATTTAAATCAGAGCCAATGTCTTTCCACGGGGAGACTATTTGTCAATATTTAGACTAATAGAAGGAGTTGTGGATTTTGCTTTTATTATCTCAAGGTATTAGCCGACAAGTGACATAGTGTATTCCTTAATAGATTATGTGTCTCTAAGTGACATAGTGTATTCTGTAAAATAGTGATGCCCGAAATACGGCCCGGGGGCCAGATCCGGCCCGCGACGTTGTTCTATCATTAAATGGAACAAAAGATTGTTAAACTAGGTCTAGAGATTGGAGGGTTGATGAGACGCAAAGAAAATGAGTCCGTGGTAATTCTGCTGAAAGTTTAAGTAAAGAAATAAAACCATTTTTTCGACGCTTAAATGAAAGATAAATTTCCAGCTTTTTAAATTCAATTTAATATCTCCAAAAGGACAGTGTTCTGAGGTTTCCTTTTTAAAAAAATAAAAAATTTAGCATGCCAATCTGATTTTTTTTTTCTGATGGCAAAATAGTTGTGAAGAAATAGTCTGTTAGAATCTCTAATACGCTCTACATCAATGGCTGAATATGGAGACGCACGCTATCAACCTATTTGTATAGTCCTTCATAAACAGTATCATTGTCTTGTGTGCCATGCGCTTTGGACTGCCGCCAACATCTGCGGTAGATTTGGGCCACAATGTAATGATCTCCAGTTCTAAAGGAACAGTCGAATCATGTAAAAATAAACAAAGGCAATAAACAGTCATACAGATAGAGCATCACTACGTCCACGCTTGTAGATATATAAAGTGTTAACTAGAAATAATAGGAGACATCCTCTTTCTCAGCACCTCGTCAAAAAAGTATATTCTTTATTTGGTTCGCAATAACTAGTCAAAGGTAGTGACATGGGCGTAGATAGGAATTTTCCATCGTTTTGGGGCCCGGAGGCTTGGCCTCATTGGGGGCCCCTGCATTTTGCGTAATATTAAAATTTTAATGTAAAAAACAATCATTAGGAGGCCTTACTCAAGTGGGGAGCCGGGGGGATTCTCAGGTTCTCCCCCCTCTTCCTCCCACCCTAGCTACGCCGATACAAATTTGTTCCGAAGAAGCCTAAGAATCGAGAAATTCAACATCCCTGAGGCAGACGATATAAACACGTCATTAAAATGTCAATGGGGCGCGGTGGCTGAGTGGCTAAGCCAAACCCAGGGTCCTGGGTTCGAATCCCGGTGATGACTGGAAATTTCTTATTCTTCGTTTTTATTTTACATGTCGGAGGGTTCAGATCAGTAATCCTATATCTGAGGTGAACTGCGCAGTGGTTTTCAGGTCAAGCAAAATTCTCCGTATAGTTTTTGTTCTATAGGAAGGTTTTGGGGCCAGAGTCTTGTTGGGAATTTGAATTTCGGGATATTAAGGGCGCCCCTGAGTCCGCCCAACACTAATGCGTACCTGACTTAGTTGGGGAAAGTAAAGACGGTTGGTCGTTGTACTGGCCACGTGATACCCTGCTCATTAACGGTTGGCCAAAGAAACTAATGACCTTAACATCATCTGCCCTATACACCGAATGGTCTGAAAGGGGAACTTTACTTTTAAAATAACAGGTTGAAATAATGACTATTCTCAGCGCCTACACTTAAAACTTAATAGACTTTTAGAAACTCAATTAATTAGCACTTTATATCTCGTCATCTACCAATAATTAAAAAAAAATATTTTTTTTGTTAAGGACTTATACTCATTCCTACCAAAATAATTAAAATATTATTTCTAGTAAATTAAGCTTGATCTGTGGCCGTCTCCCAACCATTTCCCCGTCCCTTCCTCATTTCTCTATTAAGTTGGGAAGATTAAAAATCTCTTCCCCGTCGTCTGGCAAAGACAAGAGCACAGAGTTATCCCGCCCGTGTGTGGTGACGTAGTACGCAAGAGTTGAATACATCAGCAGGCGGGACGAATGAAACGTCTGCATTGATTCTTACAGTAAATAGAAATCAGATTTACTCCACCGAGAGAGATTTTTTTTTTCTATCCTTGTTCTCTCTCTAATAGAGCATTTACAAAATCATAATTGAAAGATTAGAAAACTAAGAAAAAAATTGCTAAGCAGATCAAGAGTAGAAAGAAACTAAAGATTAGAGGAAAAAAGAAGCGAAAAAAAAAAAAAAAGAAGCATTTAGACATGCCAGTAATATGCTAACATTTTTACAAAGGACTTTTAAGTTAGCGCTGTGAGAGAGAAATGAAAACATGAACTCACTTGCTGAGCTAGGAGAGTGTGTGACACCTCGGAATATGAGGGGAAGGGGGGAAGTGAAGGGTGTAAATAAAAATGGATGAAACCGTCGATTAGTGGGTCAAGGTCATTTTACAAAAAATACAAACAAAACAACAACAAAAAAAAAACAACAACACCTAAATAATGTTTTGATGAATTGAATCGTCGCTGCTTGTCTCCTGCTGGAACTAATTTGACAGATTACCACTGGAAGATATAACATTGAGACTATTCTATAGAAATTTTAATCTACATAATTTATTTTTTTTATCTTATATGATACAGGCGTTACTTCAAAAAAGAAGATGATTACGTCCTACGCATCATGCATTTAGTCATGCATATTAACCAATGACTTAAATTCTGCCAAGTCACTGCTTTTCCTGGCTAGCTCAGGCAACCCATTCCATGCTCTAATAGCACTAGGGAAGAAGGAGTATTTGTACAAATTTGTCCTAGCATATGGAATGAGCAATGCGCCTTTATCTTTGTGGCTTTCAGAGTATTTTATTAAATTTTGTTTTTGTATTTGAAGATAATGGTTCAGTGTTTTATGTATAATTGCTACTTTACTTTTGAGTCTTCTGTCCTGAAGGCACTAAATATAATAATTTAGTCCTTAAAAGTTAAAAGGTCAGTGTCTAGACTAGTCTAGAGTTGTTGTCATACCTTGTAGATCACACATATAATTAGAAAATAAAAAATAGCTTCCCATTTTTACTTTGGAAACTAGTTTGTTAAAAAAAAAAAAAGCATGTATTTATTAAATAATTCGTTTAAAAGGCAAATATTTACAAACTAATTTTAGCATTAACTAAGGTCAAGGTTGTTCGTACGGAAACGAGGACTTGACGTGTACATCAAATGTTTAAATTATCATTTCTCTCGTGTTTCTAAATATATCTACTATCAAGTTCAATCTGTGTCAATTTATAAATAAAAATTTTGTTTTAAAAGACGATTGTTTTTGTTAAGTTCTGCTATAATAATTACACCCATCTACATCGGTTTAGTTGTACTAACTGTCTGGAGCTACAGACCAAAACTTCTGAGTATTAACACATGTCCTATGCTTTTTAAACATGCAAAAGAGTTTGTCTTCGAGTCGAAAGTCAATGAGGAATGCAGTATTTCCCATGGCTACGTAGCCCCAGCTGTGACCTACATATTTTGCCACCAGAGCGCAGGCATAACTATTGTCCGCCGATGGTCAATTTAGATTTTCTTTGACTGTACGAAAGCAAACGTGTAAGATGAAACAGCATACAACAGTTTGTAATTTTAGATCTCAAAGATATCGTATAGTTGAAGCATTGTGAGCTCAAAAGCCGAGTTTATCCTTCCTAAGCGTAAAGGAATGAAACATCTACTTGAAGTTATTTAGAAAATTCGAAGTCTAAAATAATTTGTGAATTAGATTGAGGAATTCGAGAAGAAGTTTGAATTGGACCCCCCCCTCCCTCCCCCGGGCACCTAAATGTCTAAGAAAACAAAATGTTTCAATTTCATTCGTTTGTTTGGTTATGTTACATGTAACAAATGTTACTTCCGAATTGAATATTATTACATCCTAGCCCAAAATCTTTTGTTTTATTGTTAAAATTTTAAAAAAAAATTTTTTTTCATTTATTTCAGGCACTTTTGCTTTGATGAAAACATATGAGCTTTGATGTAGTATCCATTTACAAGTTTAAACTGCGCTACACTTCAATGCTATCAGTATGGTGATGCCGAATGACTGAACAGTGAGATCAAACCTTAAGCAGATAAAATAATTACAAAATAAGAGTGCGTCAACCATGTTGGATAAACGACGTGTATTGCGATTCTTAATTTAGTAACAGTTTGTAGCAACAAGGTGTCGGAAAATTTACTAAAAAAAAAAAAAATTACAATATTCTAATAAATTCTACCAGATCTGCTAGAAAACAAGAGATGCAATGTATCACAAATTTCTCACTGTTTAGAGACCGATCTCTGACCTTCGGGTGCCGATTTTTTTCTGTTTTATAAGTCTACAGAGTCAAAAAGTTGTTAGAATAGTGTTGAGAACAGAACTTGATAAAAAAGGCCTACTATTAGAACTTATTCTACATAGTAGAGCTTATTCTACTGTTACACCATATGGTCCTGATATATTTATAGTGCTTGAAAAAAGGAGATACATTGTTGGGAACAAACTGACCAGTGTGCTATTGTATGTGTACTGACTCGAATAACTAAGCTTTCGTCACTATAGTGACCTATAAATGTAATTCCGTGTTGACTTCTTGATTGACTGGACCAAGTGAATTGTTTATTTTTTTTTAAGAATAACTGGTTATTACTATAATATAAATGTGCTTTATGTTATAAATATGTAGAGCTACATACAGAAGTACTATTGCTTCAATAAACTAGTTGCTTAAATCGACCTATGATGACTTATGGTTTTCTTTATCTACGTTGAGTTGCTTTGTGTTAATGTGATTTTTCCCAATGTAATGTTTTTATTTACATAGTAATTTGAATTGTTTAAATTAATAAGCTAATTGGTAAAAATACTTGACTCTTTGAACATCATTAGGTTAAAACTTACAGGTACTTCATGTAGTTCGCACTTCATGTGAGAATTTTGTTTAGTTTATTCTTAACGAAGGGGTTGTTCCGAATCTCTGACCTACTTTGAAATAAGTCATGTGGTTATGGTCTTATACATGACAATAATGGCAATGTCTTCCTATGATAAGATGAGATCTAGTACTAGCATAGATATAATATATCTACTAAATAATCAATCATCTCGATTAGGGAATGGTTAGGGAATGATTGAAAGATGTTGACAATTTTCATATTCAAAGTACAATGAAACCAATGAGGCCATTAATGTAAACAACACTAGCAAGTGACATGGAAGAAATATGGAACAACCCCAATCATACAGGCAGCAAAACTTTAACTGCTAGTCGTTGGTATGCGCTCTGGACTGCCCTTCGATGGTCACGACTTTGAATCCTGCCCACAGCCATTCCTCACCTTCTAAAAGCGATTGGGGCTAGGATGTAATAATCTTAAATCAGAGCCGGCCTTAGGCATAGACAAACTCGGCATGGCCTAGGGCATCCGATTGGTCTCGCACAGGACTCTAAAACAATTTTTGTAGAGACGTATTAGTGAAACTTGTGCCCAATGTTATTATTGGAGACCACTAGGTTTTAAATAAAATGTGTATTTTTTTTTCGCTGATTATTTTATTTATTTTTCTATTTTGTGTGTGCCTCCAAAGTCACTTCGGTTAGGGCCTCATTATCTAAGGCCGGCCCTGGTTCAGTTCTGAAGGAACATCCGAAACAAGTAAAACAAAGCAAATCAAGAACTGAAATTTGTGTCTGCAGTGTAATTACTATACGTTGAGATTTTACACACACCACACTCTACAATCACTAGTAGATCTTCACACAGTTCACACATTTCTAAATGTCCAGCAGTCCAGTACTTGATCAGCTTGTTAGCGTGGAACTACTTTACAGATCACAGGCCATTACTGTCAACACACATGCAGATCTGTCCCTTAAAACGTTAACCTCGTTCACGTCATCAAACTGACCACAATGGAGTATTTAATAAAAACTAAAGTACCCATTTTAGACCTTGCGATCTATTGTAACGTAATCATCTTCTTTTTTTTTGAAGTACCGGTATCGTCAGTATTTTATAAGATGTACAACTTGAGAATATCAACCAGCCAATGGTTAATGAGTGTGTCGTGTGGCCAGCACAATGACTCACCGCTTTTACTTTCCCCAACAAATGTCAGGTACCCATGTGACTTCCTAAAAATCCAGAAATTCAAAATTATAATCTTCACCTTGTAATAAACATTAGACATTTTTTTTCCTTTCACATTTCTTCTAATAGATATACATGGAACCATTTAGGGGGACTCCCAGGAAATAAGGGGCCTATGGCTTGTGTGTTTGTAGATAAATGCACTACTGGGGATGCATCAAGCAATGTGAATGTCTATCAAGTTGAAATCTACTTCATTTCCTGTCTATATTTGAAAGAGCACGAGGCGCGGTGTCTGAGTGGTAGGCGCTTGGTTTCCAAAACGAGGTTTTTGGGTTCGAATCCTGGTGAAGATGGTCCGTTTTGATTTTCGGAATTTCCGAGCGCCTCTGAAATCACCTAGCTCTAAAGGATACCTGACATTAGTTGGGGAAATGTAAAGGCCGTGGGCCACAGAAACGTTGACCTTTACATCATCTGCCCCATAGATTGCAAAGCCTGCAAAGGGGGGCTAAAAATATTTTTTTTTAAGATTATGACTGTCACAATGTTAGTAAGTTGATCTGCAAGCAATATAACAAAGTGCCTTTTTTATCACGATATAACTGAAAGTCAATTAGATCTACCTGACAGCAGGTATTTGTAAAAAAAAAAATTCTCTATGCATCTCTATATTTTTATAAAATTTTTGAACCACTTTCTTCTGGCCTGGTTGTCACTGGCGATTACATAGTTTAGTGTCAAGACGAATATTAAGTTACAAGCTCTTTCAACATTCTGCCCTAACCTCAATGGTCCATGGCCCAAAGCGCCTCCTGAGTAAAACTGGATAGCCCTGATTGGTCAATAAGATAGACAAACTCGCTCTTTATTTTAGCACTATTACTCATTCAAACTTATCATTACTTTCAGGTCACGTGGTTTTTTTTTGGTAGTTGAAATAGTCTGGAGTCACATCATTTCATAACGTTTGAAATGTTGATTCTTTTAGAACTTTTTTTTTTTTTGAACGAAAGTCTTTGGTTTAAAATATATGTAGAAAACATTTTTTTGTTACCAGCGTTCTGTTAATTTAAAACAAAATAAAGTTTAACCCTGTTCGCTTGTAAGAATATCCTTATCTTGGCTCCTACAGTTGTCCTGGCTTGGGTTTTGTGCGTTGTCTGTTGGATATCATTTCACTTCTATACGCGAGTCCAAACACATCCAAAGGACACAACAATTAACAATATACTTAAACCTTGTGAAGACTTCAAACGATATTTATTTACAGATGGGGATGATCGTCTTATGTCTCTATCCGTCGTTTCAATTAACAGTCTATTCACTATCCATCTTTCTACAAGGCCTCGCCATATTCTTCTCCTATCATGAACCCGTATTCTGGAGCTTCATTTGTCTGACTACGTCACTACTTTTTACCGTCGCTAGTAACAAAGCTCTATTTGATGGCATTAAAGCGGCCCTGGGTCCAACAGTGTCTAAGCCTGCCCCCCTTCTATCCAAATCAGGAGAAAAAATTACAGATCAAACCAAGCAGCTAGAACGTTGGACAGAACACTACCTCGAAGTCTATGCCACACAGAACACAGTAGACGATGTCGCCTTGGCTTCTCTACCAGATCTTCCAGTACTGGAATGTCTAGATGATCTTCCGAGCCTCAGTGACCTTAAAAAAGCAATTAACTGCATAAAAAATAGAAAATCTCCTGGGAGTGATGGTATCCCAGTGGAAGTAATGAAAGTCAACGAATCACTCCTGCTCCCTGAACTCTATATTCTCCTCTGCCGCTGTTGGGAAACAGGTCATGTCCCACAGGACATGCGTGACGCAACTATAGTCACAATATACAAGAACAAAGGGGATCGGAGTGACTGCAACAATTACAGGGGTATCTCTCTCCTCAGTATAGTGGGCAAGATCTTTGCTAGAGTGGCACTATCCAGGCTGCAAGTGATAGCTTCTAGAGTCTACCCAGAGTCTTAGTGTGGATTCAGGAGTGGTAGATCCACTGTAGACATGATATCTTCTCTACGACTACTGCAGGAGAAATTTAGAGAGAGAGACAGACCCCTTTACATCGTTTTTGTTGATCTGACTAAAGCTTTTGACATGGTCAGCAGAAGTGGCCTTTTCAAACTCCTGAGGAAAATAGGTTGCCCTCCCAAACTACTGCAGTTCATTGAGTGTTTTCACGAGGAAACTAAATGCACTGACACATTCAATGGAGCCCAATCAGCACCTTTTGAGGTTTGCAGTGGTGTCAAGCAGGGATGTGTGCTCGCACCTACTCTGTTTGGCATATTCTTCTCCTGTCTACTGCATTATGCGTACAACGACATAAACGAAGGTGTGTTTCTCCATACAAGATCCTCTGGAAAACTATTTAATGTATCAAGGCTGCGGGCAAAAACCAAGGTTAGGAATCTACTCGTCAGGGAACTCCTGTATGCTGATGATGCAGCTATTGTGGCTGATTCTGATATTCAGCTACAGTGCCTGGTTGACAAATTATCTGCTGCTTGCCAGAAGTTCGGCTTAAACATCAGTCAAAGCAAGACTAAGATACTTGTCCAAAACACAAACACTGCACCTCAAGTAAGCATTAATGGCCAACCACTAGAAATTGTTGATCACTTTTGTTACCTTGGCTCCATCATATCCAACAACACTCTACTGGATAAAGACATAAACAACAGGATAGCCAAGGCAATGGCCACCATGTCACGGCTGCAGAAAAGAGTCTGGGACAACATATTGCTGACTAACAGTACTAAAGCCCTAGTCTACCGGACCTGTGTGTTGAGCACCTTGCTGTACGGAAGTGAAACATGGTCAACCTACTCATGGCAGGAAAAAAAGCTGAATGTTTTCCACCTCCGATGCCTAAGGCGAATCTTTAAAATAAGGTGGCAAGATAAGATAACCAATGAGGAAGTGCTACAAAGAGCAGGGTGCCAGGACATCCGCTCTGTTATCAGCAGCAGACGCCTTGGCTGGCTTGGCCACGTTCGTAGAATGCCAGACGGTCGACTTCCACAGGACATCCTGTATGGCGATCTAATAGAAGGCAGGAGAGCCGCTGGTCGCCCACTTTTACGTTATACGGATGTATGCAAACGCGACATGAAGCTCTTCAAAATCGACACTGGCAACTGGGAAGAGGTGGCACTGGACAGATCCTCATGGAGAGAGAGCATAAAGGAAGGGTCAAAGATTGCAGATGCCATACACAACAGAAGCAGAAAGAGTTGTGAAAATGCAACGGCGCCTGGTGATTATATATGCCCAACCTGCGATCGCAGCTGTGTATCAAGGATTGGCCTCTTTAGTCACACAAGAAGTTGCAAAGGGAAAAGATCGTCTCTCGAGACGTAAAATGCCACAGATAACAAAGCACAATATATTTATTTACAAAACTAAACTAGGTCATTAAACATTCTATTCTTCCGTGTATTTCACTCTAAAGAATGCCAAGGTCGGGTAGATAATGACACGTCTTTACCTAACAAATTCAGACATTCTATAGAATTCTAGACTTCCTGTGCTGGTAACATAAATATTACATGATATTTCATGACCTAATTTTCACTCACACGACTATTGACATTTGTTCAGAATAGCGAGAGAAAAAACGAAATTTAAATAAAAGATAGAAACAAAATTTGTATGTATTCCTAATTGTAGAAACAAATTCCATTGGTGTGTTGGAGAAGCCAGCATTCTGAAACATATTGTATTTAAACAATTATTGGTTGAAATATCTGTCAATTACGTCAGCTTCCGGTCTTTCCCTGCTTGCTTAGTTAACTTATTTCGTAATGTCGACGACAGTGAAGTCCGTGGATTTGTTAAACAACTAAACAAATGCAATGAAACCTTTTTTTTAAACCGATTTTGTACTGCAAATATTCCAGAAAATATGGTTAAAAGACATGTCGTATATTACTATATGGATTTTTAAAATATAAATGAAATTAATAGCGCAATCATTGATTAAATTGAGCTTATGTGTGTAAGTGTGTGTGTGTGTGACAGAGAGAAAAAGAGAGAGAGAAAGTATTATGACATCGCTGCAGCGGAAGGACGTCCTGGCATATTGAAATGTGTTGTACTTTAGCCTTTGTCTCCTGTTGGGAGAAGGGGAATGGTTGTGGTAAATGCGTCCTGATTGACTTCTGCTAGAATCACGTGACGTTAGAACCGTCATACACTAAACATCTTTTTTTTTTTACTCCGGGCTTTTGAAGTAATTTAATGGAATTGATTTAAGTAATAGGGAAAGCTCGCAGCAAGGAAAGTGACCCAGAGATGGAAGAATGCACACTCGCAAATACACACACACACACACATATACACATAAACAAAGGGCAGCTAGTGTGAAAGTTTAAAAAAAAAAAATACCTAACTGATCAGTAAGAAAATGTTTTGTGAAACCAAGTCAGATTTACACCGGTAAGGTATGCAAATGCGATATGAAGCTCTTCAAGTCCGACACTAACAGTTGGGAAAAAGGGGGGCACTGGATAGATTCACATGGAGAGCGAGTATAAAGGAAGGGTCCCAGATTGCAGATGGCATACACAACAGTAGTAGAAAGAAGGGTGAAAGTACAACAGCGCTTGGTGATGCCCAACATGTGACCGCAGTTGAGTATCAAGCATTGGCCTCTTTAGTCCACAAGAAGTTGCAAACGGAGAAGATGACATCGAAAGACGTAAAATGCCCCCCCCCCACACATATATATTATATTCAAACTGCTAAACTATTCATTAAAGTATCAAATGCGTCTATATTCTTAATTTCTCTTGAACCATTCTAATATATTGTCTTATAACTGAATCACTAACGAAGTAGGCACCACGAAACTAGAAAAATTAAAGCTTGCATTAACAGAGTCTGTCAATATCTACTAGACCTTCATCGCTTTGAAATGTTTCATAGCCTAGAATTTAGATTAAAATTCGGACCATCTTAAACGGCATCACCCATACCGCCACTGCTGTGTCATCCAGTGGCCTTGACACTGTCTTCCGGTCGTTTTGATAGTCTATTTTTCCTTCTCCAGAGATTGTCTCCCCTGAAAGAGGTAGTCGCAGACTCTTCGTTTTATTTTGCAATGTCACTTTGCGATATTTGTATCTAACATGTATCAACAGGTCATCGCGGACGTCTAGTGACTTTTTGATCTGCCATGTACCAGATCTACATATGTCCCCTGAACAGAATCAATTGAGCAATTTTCTAATGCTGTAGTAGGTCTGAAGTATATCTTTATCTTATATTACAATTATTAACATTATCTTGTTCTCAATTATCTTCTCCCCACCCCAACCAAAAAAAAAAAAATTAGTGAAAGAAGGTGATTTTCCTGATGTTCTATTTTCGCAATTCATTGAACGGCTAAATTTAGCATTTAATTTTCAAGGGAGACAACCATTAGCAATAAAATACTAAAAACAATGTTGATAAGGGCGCGTGAGAAAATAAAATAAATAATAATAAAGATAAGATAAAAAAAAAGGCAAGATAAGACAAGATTAGAAAGGTAAGATAAATTATTGATCTATGATGGAAACTGTAAAAATGGGAGGGGGGGGCGCATGTCTCATAAAGCTTCTGAAATGTGTACTAGGGTCAGCGTAAGGTACATGCTACTTGTGGTGTTCATAAGTATATAATACTGATGCATATCATGATGATGACTCTTAACTTGTAGAGTGAGAAAGGGAGGCGGAGCTGAAAGTGTCATCGCTGAATCTTTCAGGAGTTTTTGTCATTCTCACCTTTGGTAGGTGTCGGCCATACACACACACACAAAAACAAAAACACAAAAATACTTACACAAACACATACACAGTCGGGCTGTTAACCTAGCGTACTTGCACTACCCCTTCCATTAGTTAATAGCCATTCCTCCTGTGGGTATTCAGTGTGACATGGGTAAAAGGGGGAGGGGGGACGTCGACCAGAGTGAAGATACGAAATTTTGGTTGAGAGACAATTTAATCAAAGAAGAATATTTTTTTTCCGTATGTAGGTGTGTGTTTAAATGTTTGTATGTGTACGTTTAGTGGGGAAGTTTGTGGGCTACTTTGTAATTAATATCCTAAGAGAAACGTCGAGGTAAATGTAAACTAAAATGATATATAGTAAACCAAAAAAAAAAATAAGAGGAGTTTTTATTAAACATAAACTCGTAGTCAGCCCAAGTGGCTAGTCATACTCACATCTTTAAAAAAATTATCTTTCACTTTGAATATATAACAGCATCGAACACCCACAATCACAAGTCCTGACTATTCGTGCAGAACAGAGTAAATTCTTGATCTTGTGCAATAATGTTCCCATCCCGTTAATCGTATTTCCGAAACCAGGAATAATTTGAAAACTCATTATCAGTGTTTAAATTAGAGATTGCCAATATATTAAGCCTTGAAAGTGGGGGGGGGGCGCAATTAAATATAAGACACGGGTCACGTCACCGATAAAAATTAATCGAGTCTGATTCGAACCGATCACATCACTTTCATAATATCGGTAGTATTTTGAAGGATGGCAATCATTAAGTCATGTGCGTAGACATATTAAAAAATAAATAACAGGAATACTTTTTTTTTCTTAGTATCGAGTACAGAATTTGAAACTACTATGAAGACTACTTCTTAGAGTACTATGAAGTACTTTGAACTACTTTACATTTTTATTTTTCTAAATTAGTTAGTAGAGATCATATTTTGTTTTTACTATGGTGTATTGCTTTCAAATAATAATTTCGTGCTTTAAATAATTAGACAATTTTAAAGAAAAAGAAACATTCTAAAAAAAAAAATCAATAAAGTACAACAACATTTTTTTTGACATTTTTCTTTTTGATGTGTATACACATAGGGGCATATTAATTCAAAATGTGTCCCTTTTTGATGATATTTTATACCTAGCACGGGAAATACTGCATTCCTCATTGATCTTTGGACTCGAAGACAAGCCTTATTATTATTATTCTTAGCCTAAAGTAGCTTTCCATTGAGTATCTACGAATAGTGTGAGGTAGTGACTATTATTATTACCTACTTTTAAACAAAATATCAGGCATTTTTTTTGTGTGTGTGATTTATTCAGATTATACTTTCATTTACACTTACACACAAGACAAACAGGTTAACGCATCCAAGACTAAGACTGAGACTGCTTTATTGATCCTTACGGAAATTAGTTGTGATTACACGTCAAGACCATATAATTCTGTCGAGCAGTCAAGGTAATTAAAAAGTTGTAGGCTACATAGTTCATGATTGTTGACACTGTTCATTGTAATATACTAGCCACAGTTCATGAATTATAAAGTCATCGTCGCAAATGTAGGAGCATAAGAAAGTTGTCAAAATAAGATGAAATTTTCAAAGTTTATTACAAGGAACGAAAATCCAAGATTGTTCGTAGTTGCTGATTCACAGTTGTCCTACTGTTGAAGGCCAAAACTTTTTTTTTTTTCTGAAAAGAAACCTCAGAATTTACGCTATTCAATTTTAGCTTTATCATCATAGGAATTCTTGGGCCTTAGGCCTCTTTTCTTTGCCTCTTTTTTTGGGCTTTATGTGCCTCTTTTGTGGGCTTTTTTAAAATAGGTTTTTATTTGTAAGCTCTAATAATTCACAAGTATTAAATCATAAACAATTGAAAAGTGATTAACCTTAAAATTATACTGATATGAATGTCGGAATTTGTTATTGTAGGTCCGATAAATATGCTACTTATTATTTTGTTTAAAAAAAAGTTTAAACATATGTGCATAAAACATTCATAGCCTACTAAATGTTGTTTTTTTTTAGGCAAAAGTTTAAATTTTTCTTTTTTTTCCCCCCATTTATTCCATTTAGTTCTCAGTGTTATATTTCTGTTATATTTTTGTTATATTTCTGAGGAATGTAACATACTTAGACATTGGTAAAAGTTTGTATTTTGCTATTTCTTTTCTGACGGTGGGTAGAGCTGAAGCGGGGTGTAGCTAGTGCTAGGTGTAGCGGATGGTCAATGTGTGGCTAATGTAGCTATTTGGTGTTGTCCACAAAAAAATATGGCAACGACACTTAAGTCAAATAGGTTGGACATTTCAGTAAGCTTCAAGTGTCCAAACGACAGCCGGCAAACACGCAGACTCGCTTGAGTGATTTATACTTTTACTATGCGTTGTATTTGAGGGAGGAGGACGAACGGGGGGGGGGTAAAGGAGTGGATTGAGTGCGCCCAGGGAAAATAGGGAGGGGGAGAAATATTTCTTTTTATAACAAAACTTCCCCCAACGACAATCTTGCCTTAGAGTACGCTTGACAGTTGCACAAAGGATTAGGGAAAATCTCTTTGAAGACGTGTCCCTAGCAGTTATGTAAATAGCGGACGCCCGTATGAATAGCCGCCCGGGTACGCCTGGCTGCACAGCTTCGCGTAGCCATGGGAACCGGTCACACGGAAACTCAAAAAGTTGAACCGGAGTGAAAGGCGGGGAGCTCTTTGTTTCATGAAAATTAAAATTGAATCCGAAATAAAAAAAATAAAAACTTCGGGTGTTGGCATGTTTAACGCATTGGGAAGTTCACCTTCAAGCTCCTATCTACCCCCTTCTCTTCATCACCCCCCCCCCCACTCTGTTCACCTGGTCTATTCTTCTATACTTCATCTATTCCCTCACCAAAACCCCCTAACTTATATTATAAAATAATAATAATAATAATATAATAATAAATTCTTGTTGCAGACCCTAAAGCATTGTGGGATAATAGAACCATAATGTTGACTTTCTGATCAATTGAAAACATTTAGAAATTGAATTTTTAAAAAACAATTTGTAAGGAGAATTCCATAAAATAATAATCGAAACTAGAAATCGTTTTAATTCATGTACAACCACTGAGCTATTACCGATGTACTGGCGGGTCTACAATGTTTGCTTGTGTAGATAGCCTCAAGCTAGGAGGAGATGCGCGTTTTATTTCCGTTTCTCATGAATTATCAGGGCAAGACGCATTGAAATGTACCAGAAATTCTTATGTTGAGATGAATTACTGAGCTGCTGGGTTTGTAAGGAAAAACATTTAGGGCGGTAATCATCGCAAGATCTTCGGAAAAAGCAAAACAATGGCAAAACTAAAAAGTGTTAGGATTGTAAATATTTCTTTGATTTAATAAGTAATTAAAATAAGTTCTTAAAAAATGACTAAAGTATTACTATTTGAATAATTTTATAGATCCTATTAAATTTCTGGGACAACATACATAGACAATCAACCGCCCTTCTCGGTCTTGAGGTAATTAAATATTTTAAACACACATTCTTAATAATTTTTTTTTGTAGGGGTGAGGGCCAAATGATTTAGGTTTGATATTATTTGTGTGTGTGTGTGTGTATGTGGTTGTGTGTGTGGTTGTGTGTGTGTGGTGTGTGTGCCAAATGCTGATCTAAAACTTTGTGTAATTTTTCTTTCTATGGCCCCAAATACCTTCACGTAATGTTTCTGTCAAAGCTTTTTTTTTTAAAGATTTTTTTTGCTTTGTAAAGTTTCTAGATAAAAATAGGGGCTCAGGGGGAGGGTAGTAAATACATTATCTGAATTTTAAGCAATTTGAGCCTAATACTTGAGTTCAATGTCATTTTTTTATAATGGAAATATTGAGCAGAAGATGACCACAAAACGTTAAGATCCAAATGACCGAATCCTGATTTGGTTTTGATTAACCGGACTGTATATCTATGACTATGTACGTAATAATGTATGTTTAAATGTTGTTGTTTTTTTCTATTAATTAGAGATATAGTTATAAATGCGGAGTTCTTCCCCTTAGGTAAGCTTTTTTTTTTTTAAGATTTTTTTTTTTTTAGATGTTGCATGTTTTCTTTAAGCATTTAATGTAGCCATGGAATTAGATTATACAGAATAATTTTTCTTTTAAATCTACCTACAAACTCGAAACATTCTCTGACTGTGTTGAAGACAGAGAGATCCAGGCAAGTGGAGCCACTACTTAGAGGTCCGTTAGAATGAGTGCTTGAACTGCGCTCACCACTGCCTGGAGACAATCGCTCGTCCATACTCGATATCACCAGAACGTGCGCACACAATCAAAGGACATCACGTGTTAGAGGGAGTACCTACCACTTACAAGACTACTTCATTATAGTCTTCAGAAACTTTGGATACATTTGGGTTTTTTGTATTTTTGTTTGTTGTCCAAATACCTCCACTTTATAGAACCGCAAACACAGTCAATTACACGTACAGACAGTTGTTAAGAGTAAATTAATTCCACTTATCATATTCATGGCAAACCTGTAACACAGACTAAAAACGCAAAATACCTAGGTGTTATAATAAATGAAAAACCGTCATGGAATCCACATATTGATGAAACTATAAAAAAAAAATCAATCAAAGCATTAGGATTTATTAAAAGATATTTCTATAAATCAAATAAGAACATAAAAAATAAATGTTATTTAACCTTGGTTAGGCCAATAATAGAATATGCATCCTCCGTTTGGGAACCCTCAACTCAAGAACACATTAAGAAACTGGAACTAACACAAAATAGAGCAGTGAGATTCATAACAAACGAATATTCACATTTAACCAGAGTAACACCTTTAGTAAAATCACTAAATTTAGAAAGCCTTCAGGACAGAAGACGCAAAAGTAAAGTAGCAACTATACATAAAACACTGAACCATAATCTTCAAATACAAAAATAACATTTAATAAAATACTCTGAAAGACACAAAGATAAAGGCACATTCCTCGTTCCATATGCTAGGACACATTTGTACAAATAATCCTTCTTCCCTAGTGCTATTAGAGCATGGAATGGGTTGCCTGAGCTAGCCAGGAAAACCAGTAACTTGGCAGAACTTAAGTCATTGGTTAATATGCATGACTAAATGCATGAACCGTAGGACGTAATCATCTTTTTTGAAGTAACGTCTGTATTATATAAGATAAGATAAGAAAACACACAGACAGACATATTACACAATGCTCAAAAATTTTCGCGTTCCAGCTTTTTCTTGTTATCAACCATTTTTCCTATTTTTTCCCTTGTAAGTTTTTATTATCTAACTGTAAGTATGTGTGTAAAAGCATTTTAATCACGATTCTAAATACGTGGTGTTGAAGCCACTAGGTCATTTTAGAAACGTTTCTCATGTTGCAGGGCCGGCCTTAAGCATAGGCAAACTAGGCAGCCTCCAAGGACTTCTGGTTGGTGGGGACCTCGCACAGGAAAAAGATTTTTAGAGAAACAAATTGAGCAACGTAGATGAAATCACAAACATAGCAGAACTCTACGGCTCTATGTCTGCTATCCTAGTTCTTAGTCTTCGTTAAGATTCAACTTTTATTCGCGAATGTTTAGATCTACTTGTAAGACTACATATGTTAGAAGACCATTGTTTCTTTCTTTGATGAAATGTGGAGACATTATTTCTAGTCAATAAAACCCAGTCGTGCTATCGACGCAGAATGAATTTAACTTATTTGTTGATTGAGATATAGACACGGGGATGTTTTTAATTCAAGGCGTATTTATCGTTCTTAATGTTTTGTATTTTCAATTTTTTTTTGGTGGCCCACCCTTGTCACTTCGCTTAGGGCCTCCAATTACTTAAGGCCGGCCCTGCATATTGGTAGCAGTGAAGGTATCTTTCATTGTAGAATATAATTAGAAACTAGGTAAGTATTCACTGGTAATACTATTATTTATTTTGCTATCAAAGTTGGTTCATTCGACATTTATCCAGAAGAGTCTCCGGCTCATCATTTTCACCAAGATTGACTCCCGAAGCCTTTCTCATGTTTGGGTAAAGTTTTCCTTCTCCTAGGTGTGTAAACTCAAAATAATATGGAAAGACAAAGGCTTAATCCTCGGCACCAAAATCAGACTGATGCGCTCCCTGATCATGGCCACAAGCTTAAAATCTTTGGCCATATTACAAGGTCTTCGGGACTCGCAAAGACCTTCCCTCAGGGAACAGTACCAGGAAAAAGAAGAAGAGGCAGACAGAGAAAGCGATGGGAGGACAAAGAATGAGGTTCTAAACAAGACAAAAGACAGAGAGGAATGGAGAAGGACGGTCAACGAGTCTTGCTTCGCGCCCCAACGGACTAGGGGATAGGTAAGGGTAAGGTAAGGGGTGTGTAGCCAGCCAAGGCTAACTAGCCACTCCTGCCCGAAGCTTCACTGATTTACAGGCCAGTTACTCGCTTTTGCCCCTTCTGTTAGTGAAGACAGTTCCGCCGTACTCAACTCGTGAAGGCCAGGAGTTGGAATGGTTGTCAGAAGCTATTTGAAACGCATGCCGTTATAAAGCAATGTATAGATAGTGGAGTGCTTATATCCATTATCACTTCGTGCCATGGCAACCTTGAGGAACCAGTTACTAAATACAGATAACTTTATTGTTGCAAACACTAACATGGGTGTCCTTTGTAAGTACTACAGCTTCTTTCCAGTCGTACATGTGCTTTTCGTGTTTCTGTTTCTCACACTTCAGTGTGGGCTCTTGGCGACATCTCTATGCAACAATTTGCACGCCACACTTCTTTATTTCACTTGCACTTTGTTATTATGACACTATTATTCATTCTCCGAAAGCTTGAACACAGCATTTCAGCCGTTAAGAATTTAGAAAGCTCTCTCTCTCTTTATGCACATAACATATATTCCAGACTTTCTTGATTGTCAAAAGGTATTTATAGGTTTACATTTTTTCTTCCTCCTGCTGACATCACAGATTAATATTGGACAAATATGGATGATTTAATTTTCAAGATGAATTCAAACATAAACAATTGAGCATAGAAAACTGAAATGTAAAAAAAAAAAATTCTGACCCTAATGATAAGTTCACGATATCCAGTTTGCTATATCCATATTTTGTTAGCTCTTAAACTCTTTATCTCCTAATCGACGATACCATCGTTGATTTTGACCTCATTAAATTAAATTCATGTTTAATTTTTTAAACTTGACTTTGAATTATATAAAAAGAGCATCAATTCCCTCCCCTTTAATTATATACAAAATACAACATTTTCTTATAACAAACAACAAAGTTATTGAAGCCCAATCATAACAGGGAAGTGAAATAATAATGAGCGAAAGGAAGAATTCCTTCAAAACGTGGAAAAATAATTGCGGAGAGAAAGAGTTAAGTGTCATACTTAGACTTGTAAAAATAAGAAATTAAAATATTCAGAGTTTGTTATATTCAGAGTGCGTTATATCTAGAGTTTGATTAATAAGGTTTCAAGTTTCTAAAGACTTTCAAGTCTAGTTCTGTGATCAACCCAAACAGCGTGTCCGTTGTAATTGTTCAGGACGAGAAGATTATTTCTGAAAGTTTCTAGCTAGCAGACTTTAATCAGGCTACGGTCACTACCAGATGAATAAAATCCATTAGTTTCTCAACAATACACACAAGACAATAGAATATTAAATATTAAAAAGAAACACATAGTTCTAGGGTTTACGATCTAGATTAAATTTCTCTGTGGGCTATGATCAACACTATCATTGTTATAAACTATTATACTGATAATAATTTATTTGTGTACTTTTTATTTTTACTGTCTTTGTAAACTTGTTTTTCTCTCTGTAAATTATTTATCCCCTTTTATCTGCGTGTGTCTGGGCGGCACCTTCATCACGGAGGTCACGGTCTGGGCGTGAGGGGTAAAGGGGGGGGGGGTGCGAGAACATGGCGGTCGTGTATTACGCGCAATAGGCTGTGGTCTAGATGGTACCGAGCAAGGAGTTATCTTCAATTCCGAAGGAGAAAAAAAAACGAAACATGTACAATAGATAATGAACGTAATGACACCATTATCTTTTTTTAGTGTTGTCGTTATCTACGCATCTCAATGAGACCAGAATTTATGGGAACTGTATGTTGATTTTATGTTCAAATTGTTTTCTTTGGGGACATGTTTTCTGGGTAGCATGTTTCTTGTCTGTGTTTCTAAAAGCATTGTAAAATAGTGACACGATTACTTGGCTTGACTGGACTGGACATGCCACTACATCTCTATGACCAGTACAGCTAAGTCAGTGTCATAGTCTCACAGCGTATTGAGCCTCTGTCAAAAACAAAATACCCCCCCCCCCTTTTTTTTTTTCCTACGTACAAGTTCATGGACAAAGTGTGAAGTTCGTAGACAGAAAGACATCTTTATAACCGTTAAAGTGTGAAGTTCGTAGACAGAAAGACATCTTTATAACCGTTAAAGTGTGAAGTTCGTAGACAGAAAGACATCTTTATAACCGTTAAAGTGTGAAGTTCGTAGACAGAAAGACATCTTTATAACCGTTAAAGTGTGAAGTTCGTAGACAGAAAGACATCTTTATAACCGTTAAAGTGTGAAGTTCGTAGACAGAAAGACATCTTTATAACCGTTAAAGTGTGAAGTTCGTAGACAGAAAGACATCTTTATAACCGTTAAAGTGTGAAGTTCGTAGACAGAAAGACATCTTTATAACCGTTAAAGTGTGAAGTTCGTAGACAGTAAGACATCTTTATAACCGTTAAAGTGTGAAGTTCGTAGACAGAAAGACATCTTTATAACCGTTAAAGTGTGAAGTTCGTAGACAGAAAGACATCTTTATAACCGTTAAAGTGTGAAGTTCGTAGACAGAAAGACATCTTTATAACCGTTAAAGTGTGAAGTTCGTAGACAGAAAGACATCTTTATAACCGTTAAAGTGTGAAGTTCGTAGACAGAAAGACATCTTTATAACCGTTAAAGTGTGAAGTTCGTAGACAGAAAGACATCTTTATAACCGTTAAAGTGTGAAGTTCGTAGACAGAAAGACATCTTTATAACCGTTAAAGTGTGAAGTTCGTAGACAGTAAGACATCTTTATAACCGTTAAAGTGTGAAGTTCGTAGACAGAAAGACATCTTTATAACCGTTAAAGTGTGAAGTTCGTAGACAGAAAGACATCTTTATAACCGTTAAAGTGTGAAGTTCGTAGACAGAAAGACATCTTTATAACCGTTAAAGTGTGAAGTTCGTAGACAGAAAGACATCTTTATAACCGTTAAAGTGTGAAGTTCGTAGACAGAAAGACATCTTTATAACCGTTAAAGTGTGAAGTTCGTAGACAGAAAGACATCTTTATAACCGTTAAAGTGTGAAGTTCGTAGACAGAAAGACATCTTTATAACCGTTAAAGTGTGAAGTTCGTAGACAGAAAGACATCTTTATAACCGTTAAAGTGTGAAATACATTAAAGGAAAGAGAATGGACCTCATTCACCAATCGTAAACAAACAACATTTAGCCACGTGATAATATTGATAAAACAATGCAAAAAAAAAAAACTGTCACGTGACAGCCTGTGCGTATTACGTAATTTGTATAGAAGAGATAGAGCACCACGTGGCTAAATGTTGTTTGTTTACGATTGGTGAATGAGGTCCATTAGGAAACATAATTGAAACAAAATGATAATAAAGGAAGGAAAAAAATATTTAAAAAAAAAATTAAGCAGTCTTCAAAATATCTGTTAAAACATCTGTTAAAATGATTAGCCCAAGATTTAACTAATGACAAAATTTTGGAGTCGGCACTTATAGCGGCTCTTGAATATGGAAGGTTCTGTGATTTGTAAAAATGTGTTTAGTATTTACAACGCTTTCGGGTGGATGACCCGGAAGTAATGTTCTTTATTAGCATCGCAAATAAACGTACATTACATATATACATTCGCACAATATAACAATAATAAAAATGATAATATACCACAGTGGTCTACAAGAAGTTAAACATAATAGTTAACATTGTCAAATTTATAGCTAAACCAACTGTTATTTTTTGGAGGATTAAAAGTTAAAATCTTAATTAAAAAACAAACTAGCAAACTAAATCAAATGGTATGGCCAGGAGGAATGAATACACATGAATAAGGGACTTGTGAGCCGCTAACACGAAGAGTTCTTGAACCAGTAAATCTATCAAAGATTTGACCGCACAGCAAAATATTGGGGAAAAAAACAAATAACAACATGTGCATTGAATAAGATAATGCAAATATAATGATACTTGCACAACATCAAGCCTTCTAATCGATAACTCACTAAAATTTTTTTATTTTTTTTACAAAAGGTCGCCCGTTATAGAAGTTGATATATTCAAGGATTCCAACAATATTTGCTTGAGTCATTTCACTCTTTAACCAAAAAAAAAATCCATTTATTACGAATACAAGGTCTTAAAAATAATTAAAAAAAAAAAGGATCGCAAACGCAAACACACAACACACACACACACATACACACAGACAGACTGAGAGATAGACACACACACAGACAGACAGACAGAGGGAGTACTTGTATCGTACACTCCAGTGTCTGCCAAATAATTAAATGGTTTCTAATAATCGCAAAAATAACCCCAATTTACAATTAAGTAGATAATATAGGTAAATTCTAAAATGTTATGTGACTTGCACAAGATACATTGCTAAGACTGAAGGAGCCCAATACATTATATATCTTTGATCAATGTCTATCAACACCACGAGTGCATGCAATGGCGTATAGGTGTGTAAGGTGGCGACATATATATCTGTGCTACTGAGAGTCCCTATTGAGATTACACACTTTTTATTACAAATTCGAGTTGAGGTGGGTTTCCTGCAGCACACACCTTCGTCCCTCCCTCAAATATGAAGGTGGCATCCTGGTCGTGTGGAATGCGCTCTTAAATACCGTCTCGATGTTCCCGGGTTCTAGCTTTCCAGCCGCCATCGCTCGCCGTCCTGCGGCAGGTTAGGGATAGCATGTAATAATCTTCAATTATGAAAGAACACCAGAAACATGTAAATGAAAAAAAAATGTGTTGCGTCTATCATCATAAGATTGACTAGAGCGCAATGACAATATTATACCAGAGGTCAAAGTTGTGTTAGCTTGTACAACCAGACAGCAATTTATATGCTATAGTTATATATAGTTATATGCTATATTTATATATAGTTATATGCTATAGTTATATATAGTTATATGCTATAGTTATATGCTATAGTTATATGCTATAGTTATATGCTATAGTTATACATAGTTATCTATAGTTATATGCTAGTGTTATATATAAGTTATATGCTATAGTTATATATAAGTTATATGCTATAGTTATATATAGTTATATGCTATAGTTATATATAGCTACATGCTATAGTTATATATAGTTATATGCTATAGCTTATAACGGCAGGGAAACCAGGTCGTGCTGATCATGATATAACAGCATAGAGACCAGAACATGACGTATTTTTATTGTCTGTTATCTTCAATGTAGAGTGAAGGGAGCTCGAAGAAAGATCGTCCAAAGAAAACCTGGCTGGACAAAGGGATAGAATGGACAAGCTTTTCTCTGGATATGTTTATTAGTAAAATGTTTTACATGTTTGGATATTCCTTTAGAGTCAAAGACAGTTTACTTCCTAGTCCAAACCTTCGGCAGGACGAATGGGGGTGTGGGCAGGCAGGGTTTGAGCCCGGGAGCATTGATAAATCCGAACGACAGTCCATGGAGCACGCAAACCACACGACCAGGCAGCCACCTAGTTGAAGAAGATATAAGAACGGCTGCTGACCAGGAAGAATGGGAGGCTACGCGAACTGTTACAACCACCTTGCGACCAAAGTCATATAAGACAGAGGATAATGAAATAGTTCTTGCATTCATTTGGTATCATTTCAGTACAAATTATGGAGACATTCAAACGAAAAGAGAATTAAAGGTACAAAAAAAAAAAAGGAATTCACTTGCACATTTAAAAAAAATGTATTTGTTATTTGTTTATAAATTGTGAGTTCGTTTGTTAGTGTGTGTGTGTGTGTATATAAAATAGGCCAACCGTGTGACAGAGCGAGACCAATCTTTACGAAGGCCTAAACACTATGATGAGAGTTTTCTAGCGTACTGGATCGCTGTTTCTGCAATAAATTCTCAACAGAAGCACTTAAAGTAAGGGCCTAACTAGGTGAATTTCTGTGTTTCTCAGACAAAGGGGGCAGACTATAATGGGGAGTAGATATAAAGAGAAAGTTAACTGATTAAATTTCTTAGGGCCCTTATCACTGGTGGGCCCCATGTATAGAATTTTAGAAAGTGAAATAAAGAGGGAAAATACTAATCGAAAGAGGCTAGATAAGAAAATATATTAGAGGAACATTATTTGAATTTGCAAGGAAAAAAAGCAATTCGGTGCTACAAACAAGACATTGAGCCACTCAATAAACCGGCACATAAGAGACACACAAGACATTCAGACACTCAATAAAAAGACACACAAGACATTGAGCCACTAAATAAACCGGCACACAAGAGACACACAAGACATTCAGCCACTCAATAAATAGACACACAAGAGACACACAAGACATTGAGCCACTCAATAAACAGGCACACAAGAGACACACAAGACATTTAGCCACTCAATAAACAGGCACACAAGAGACACACAAGACATTTAGCCACTCAATAAACAGGCACACAAGAGACACACAAGACATTGAGCCACTTAATAAACAGGCACACAAGACATTCAGCCACTCAATAAACAGGCACACAAGAGTCACACAAGACATTCAGCCACTCAATAAACAGGCACACAAGAGACACACAAGACATTGAGCCACTTAATAAACAGGCACACAAGAGACACACAAGACATTCAGCCACTCAATAAACAGGCACACAAGAGACACACAAGACATTGAGCCACTTAATAAACAGGCACACAAGACATTGAGCCACTCAATAAACAGGCACACAAGAGTCACACAAGACATTCAGCCACTCAATAAACAGGCACATAAGAGACACACAAGACATTGAGCCACTTAATAAACAGGCACACAAGAGACACACAAGACATTCAGCCACTCAATAAACAGGCACACAAAAGACACACAAGACATTCAGACACTCAATAAATAGACACACAAAGACACACAAGACATTGAGCCACTAAATAAACCGGCACACAAGAGACACACAAGACATTCAGCCACTCAATAAATAGACACACAAGAGACACACAAGACATTGAGCCACTCAATAAACAGGCACACAAGAGACACACAAGACATTTAGCCACTCAATAAACAGGCACACAAGAGACACACAAGACATTGAGCCACTTAATAAACAGGCACACAAGACATTCAGCCACTCAATAAACAGGCACACAAGAGTCACACAAGACATTCAGCCACTCAATAAACAGGCACATAAGAGACACACAAGACATTGAGCCACTTAATAAACAGGCACACAAGAGACACACAAGACATTGAGCCACTCAATAAACAGGCACACAAGAGACACACAAGACATTCAGCCACTTAATAAACAGGCACACCAGAGACACACAAGACATTGAGCCACTCAATAAATAGACACACAAGATACACACAAGACATTGAGCCACTCAATAAACAGGCACACAAGAGACACAGAGACTCAAAAGACATTCAGCCACTCAAGAAACAGGCACACAAGAGACAGACAAGACACTAAAGAAACAGACACACTAGAGACACAGAGACACATAAGACACTCAGCCACTCAAGAAACAGACACACAAGAGACATACAAGAGACACGCAAAACACTTAGCCACTCAAGAAACAGACACACAAGAGACATACAAGACATTAAAGAAACAGACACACAAGAGACATACATGAGACATGCAAAACACTTAGCCACTCAAGAAACAGACACACACAAGAGACACACAAGAGACACGATAGACACAATTTTCTACACTAAATCTTAACACTTTTGAGAATATTCTTCAGAAAGAGATTGCTGCCACAATAAGTAGATTGC
Source organism: Biomphalaria sudanica (assembly GCA_036873155.1). Classification (NCBI taxonomy): domain Eukaryota; kingdom Metazoa; phylum Mollusca; class Gastropoda; family Planorbidae; genus Biomphalaria; species Biomphalaria sudanica. The sequence goes on along the minus strand of JAZGLO010005396.1, from coordinate 207,515 downwards.
CTCATCAGGAACGACTTCCGGTCTAGGACTCGTCTCTGTCGGTTTTCCGGCTGCGCGTGCGTCTGATGACGTCGCCGCACGTGCCTCAAATGGAGATTTCGAGTCGTCCCGGAGCACGTGTACTGGCTGAGTAGATTGAACAAGGGAAACGCCCAACGCATTTGGAAGGATTCGTCGGACGTGATCTGCTGAGAGTGGGTTCCTTGACTGGGGCCAGATGACCAGCAGAAGATGTGCCGAGCACTTAGTGACCATGACAAATAGTGCACATCTTTTAAATAGTATCCTTAACACGGACTGAAGCGAGACAAAGGCTCATAGCAGGACTCTATTGGATTTCTACTTTACTTTACTTTTCTCTCTCTCTCTCTCTTATTCTCTCTTATTTGTATCAAGATATAAAAAAACAAAACATAAAAATGTAAAAACAATACCCATGTCTTGAAGCCACCGCGTGGACAACGAAACAAATATAACATGTATCAACACTAAATTTAAAAAAAATTGAAATAACAAAAAAATATATAGATCTTTACCCTCCCTCCCTCCCTCTCTCTCATACACACACACATATACACACATGTAAAGAGGCAGTAGTCTTAATCATATTTAAGGAGGCGAAAAGTTAAGACGTATGTAAAATGGTGATCAGATTATTAAGTCCTAGACAGTCAACGATATGATCCATACGTAGATGAGTTTGTGGAATTATCTTATCTTATCTTATTTATCATCACATTACGATTCATTACAGAGATGTTTTATAGAATGGACAAACGTGATATATAAGACAAACAAAATGAATCGGAAGCACCCTCAATACGGAACACATGTGTTGTATTGGAACACCATCTACACGGAACATGCGGGATATAGGGCACACCAACTACACAGAACTTACAGGCTATAGGACACACCAACTACACAGAACATACAGGATGTAGGACACACCATTTACACAGAACTTACAGGAAATAGGACACATCAACTACACAGCACATACATGATATAAGACACATTAACTACACAGAACATACAGGCTATAGGACACACCATCTACACAGAACATACAGGCTATAGGACACACCAACTACACAGAACATACAGGCTATAAGACACACCAACTACATAGAACATACAGGCTATAGGACACACCAACTACACAGAACATACAGGCTATACGACACACCAACTACACAGAACATACAGGATATAGGACACATCAACTACACAGAACATACAGGTTATAGGACACACCAACTACACAGAACATACAGGATGTAGGACACACCAGCTACACAGAACATACAGGATATATGACACACCAACTACACAGAACATACAGGATGTAGAACACACCAACTACACAGAACATACAGGATGTAGGACACACCAACTACACAGAACATAAGGGATATAGGACACACCAACTACACAGAACATAAGGGATATAGGACACACCAACTACAAAGAACATATTGGATATAGGACACAGCATCTACACAGAACATACGGAATATAGGACACAGCAACTACACATAACATAAGGAATATAGGACACAGCAACCACACATGACACACGGAATATAGGACACAGCAACCACACATGACACACGGAATATAGGACACAGCAACCACACATGACACACGGAATATAGGACACAGCAACCACACATGACACACGGAATATAGGACACAGCAACCACACATGACACACGGAATATAGGACACAGCAACCACACATGACACACGGAATGCATAAAACACAAGAAGCTATATGGAACACAAATGATACAACGGTGGGAGCTGATTCCATTCAGTCTCTCTCTCTCTCTCTCTCTGTCTTTCATTCATTCTTTTACTTTTTCTTTCCTTCTCTCTCCCTCTCTCTCCTCCCATCCCGTGTTTTAAAGCCTTCACTTTAAGCCAGACATGCCTCGTTAAAACTCAAGACTCATCCAGATCGAGGCTTCCAAGCACTCAAAGCGAGGCAAGTGTCTCGTTGTCATGACGTTCCCATGGTCCGTAAACGCGCGTCTCCGCAGAGCTTCCGGTTTTTCAATTCGCTACCCGACTGTAAGATGCGAGACTTCCTCCAATCTCTTTCATCCGCCATGTTGCCTTTCCTCGTCTGCTCCCACTCGCTGGCCATGCTTTCATTGAAATCTATAAACGTCACAAAAATTGCAGTAGATAAAAAAAATATTTTAACGAAAGAAACAATCTACATGTAAAAATTATTTGTAACAACAGTTTATCTTTTTTTTTCAATACTATTTATAGTAATCAGGGGAATCTACTTGTTACATTTAGATGCAGACGTCCAGTTCTCAGATGTACACAAATACAAATAAAATTCTAGAGCAGCAAAAATAAAACCATAACACTGTTACAAACATGAAAGTCTTTCTCTCTCTCTCCCTCTTTATTTCTGCACTTATACTTTCTTTCTCTTCTCTGTATATCCGTAATCCTCTCTCTCGATTCTCTCCATCTCTTTCTTACCACCTCCTCTCTCTCCCAATCTCTCTCCCGCTCTCTTTCTCTCTCTTTCTCTCATTCTCGCGTATAACATACACACATCCAAGCTTACATAAACACGCACACACACATGTCACAGTTGTCTGCAAAGAGCATCAAGGATTATCTTCTCCTGCTGAAACATATGAATGCAAAAAGAAAAGAGTTGGGGGGGGGGGGGGAAGCTAAAACGAGAATTCCTTTACTTAAACATTCGATCGTTAAATGACAAACAGACAAACAAAAACAGACAAACAAAAACAGCCACCAACTTAGAAACAAACAACTAACAATCAGGGAAAAAAAACGAGCATGCGATCGTTAAACCTAGCAAATATAAAAAGCAATAAAAAATAAATAAATAGAAGGCCTAGATGCATATAGTAATGGGCAAAAGTTAACTAAAAAAATTAGGAACGTTTAGTTTTTAGCTAAAAAAAACAACAAAATTAAGGCCGAAGTTTAATTAGAAAAAAAGTTTAGTTAAATTCTTATTTTATTGAATGTTTTTAAAGCTACAAACTATAAAGTTCAGTTAAAATTTTTAAAACGTTTCAACAAGTGGTAGCTCTAAAACGTAAATCACTGTTTTCTGGTCACGTGATACCAACAACTTTGATTATCCAAAAAAAAAAAAAAATAATGGACCGGTAAAGTAAGATGCTGGTAGACGTTATGGAGTCAATATCTACAGTTCAACGTAGCAGCATTATAAAATCTTGTTAAAACATTTTTTTTGCCAAAAGCTTCTATGCAATGTAATGAATGGCGGTTTTCTACATTTCGCAGACGGCGAAAAAAAAATCTAAATCGACCACCTGTGGACAATGGTTATGCCTGCCTTGGATGTGGCAAATTATGTAGGTCACAACTGGGGCTGCGCAGCCACGGGAAATACTGCACCCCTCACTAATCTTCGGACTCGAAGACAAGCCTTATTATAGAGCTAAGTAGTGGTGTTCAATACCTGTTGGTTTATATTGGGAATATGATAAGCGTGTTAGATCAATATTTAGAGCTTTTAGTCAATTCATTTCAGCGATAATTTATTAACTGCAGGAACATTAACTTTCTGTATAGCTTAAACCTTAGATGATGCCGAAGCGTATACTAGATTCTAGTCTGTAGATCTTTTATTGAGATCTAGGTCTAAATAATCTACAGTTGGGCCTATATATAGATCTTAGAGCATTAAGATAATCCACACCCTTCTCCGTCCAGAAAGTAAATAGACTGTGTGTCCAACTGAGTTTAATAACCTGGTCAGATAGACGTACACATGTGGTCCTAGTGTACTGTAGTGTGTAGTCAATGTTAACAAGACAAGACTACTCTGCGCATTTCCTTTGCACTTTATGCAATAGTGTTTTTGTATGTTCAGTAATCATCACGCGTAGGACGTAATCATCTTTTTTGAAGTAACGTCTGTATTATATACGATAAGGTCAGACATCAAAATAACACATGGGCATGGGTAGTCAAGCATATATGTAGATTTACCTGTACACTAAAATAGTTACAAAGGTCAAATGTTTCTTACAACTCCAGCAATTTCGTTTTAATTTCTTTTGTTACTAGATCTAAATAAGATACTAGAACACATAATATGTAGCAACATCATAAACCACTTAGACAAACATAATGTTCTCACCCCATACCAACATGGCTTTAGGAAATATAGATCATGTGAAACACAACTAATAGGACTAATTGATGATTTCTCAAAAGGTTTAGATAATAGTGAACAAATAGATGCTATCTTACTAGATTTTTCCAAGGCTTTTGACAAAGTTCACCATCATAGTTTGCTTAAAAAATTAAAATATTTCGGCATTAATGGTCCACTGCATCAGTGGATTAAAGATTTTCTGATAGGGAGAGAACAAACTGTAATAATAAATGGCTCTAAATCAACACCAATAACAGTAAACTCAGGTGTACCTCAAGGAACAGTCTTGGGTCCACTACTATTTTTAATTTACATAAATGATTTACCAAATTGCATTAGTTCAGGAACAAAAGTCAGATTATTTGCAGACGATTGCATAATATATAGAACAATAAAAACAAAACAAGACACATATATTTTACAAAGAGAATTAGATGAATTACAGAAATGGGAATCAAATTGGAGCATGTCTTTCCACCCAGAAAAATGTCAGTTGTTAAGAGTAACAAAAAAAATTAAACAAATTAATTCCACTTATCTTATTCATGGCAAACCAGTAACACAGACTAAAAACTCAAAATACCTAGGTGTTATAATAAATGAAAAACTGTCATGGAATCCACATATTGATGAAACTATAAAAAAATCCAACAAAGCATTAGGGTTTATTAAAAGAAATTTCTATAAATCAAATAAGAACATAAAACTAAAATGTTATTTAACCTTGGTTAGGCCAATAATAGAATATGCATCCACCGTGTGGGACCCCTCAACTCAAGAAAACATTAAGAAACTGGAACAAACACAAAATAGAGCAGTGAGATTCATAACAAACGAATATTCACATTTGACTAGGGTAACACCATTAGTAAAATCACTAAATTTAGAAAGCCTTCAGGACAGAAGACTCAAAAGTAAAGTAGCAATTATACATAAAACACTGAACCATAATCTTCAAATACAAAAACAAAATTTAATAAAATACTCTGAAAGACACAAAAATAAAGGCACATTCCTCGTCCCATATGCTAGGACAAATTTGTACAAATACTCCTTCTTCCCTAGTGCTATTAGAGCATGGAATGGGTTGCCTGAGCTAGCCAGAAAAACCAGTGACTTGGCAGAATTTAAGTCATTGGTTAATATGCATGACTAAATGCATGACGCGTAGGACGTAATCATCTTCTTTTTTGAAGTAATGTCTGTATTATATAAGATAAGATAAAATAAATTGTCGATCTAGTTATTTTATGAGATTTTAAACTTTACTGTGCGATTTTCCATCTATATTATAAAGTAGAATGTGAGGTGTATGTATGTATGTATGTTACTTATAGACATCAAAACCGCTTGACCAATCTTGATAAAACTAGGCAGGAATGTTCCTTGGGTACTAACTTAGACCGTAGTGTGTGTATTGTAGCCTTAAAAAAAACTTAAGACCCTCAAAAAAAAAAAAAAAAGTTGTCCGACTCTATTACAGCTATAGTATTTTATGGATCTAGGTCATGGTTAACAATGTTGACATGAGAAAAGATCGAAAGGATTTAGACCTAGATCTAATTTTAAGAAATACATTCTTTCATTATTCCTAGGTCTAGGTCTAAAACTCTTATTGAACTCTAAGATGATAAAACTTCTTTTCGCAAGGATAGTTTTGTGCTTTAACACATAAACATACTAATTATTGTCCATTCATTTGATATTTTAATCAATTTAACATTCAAATTTGTTTTTCTAAAGCATTTTAATACATTCGTTCACTGTTCGCTAAAGTTGCGTAGCCGTGTTAAGATAAGCCTATATTCATTCATGAAAAAAGGTCACGCATGCGCAACACAGAATGAACTCTATAAAAGCCAATTTTTAACTCTATAGATTAGTGTAGACTTAGATCTATGTCTACCTCAAGATCTACTTTATACTCTAACACATGAACATACAAAATTAAGTCTATTCATCTCAAATTTTAATCAAATATATGTAGGCCTACAAGCAAATGTTTTAATTTGAAAAAATGGTCTTATCCAATTAGCTATTTTTATTTGATAGATTCATTCACACTATTTTTACATTGACACATTCGCTTTACTTATTACATTATTATTTCGTTTAATTGTGACTATATCGACAGTAATGCGCAACTAAAGACCCGCGGGTCGCGGGTAACATATGTCTAGTTATATAATAAATCAATATAATTTTTTCTTTTATAAAGGTTTTAATTCAAGGCAAAAATACACACTTCATTTGTTGTTGTTTTTTTTCAAAATTTATTGTGCAATAACATTTACATAAGAAACATCTTCCTCATTACTGATTTTATTCTGGAGAAAGATTTCTACAAGGTTAAAAGAATTAGATTGATTTGTACGTAGGCATAGTGTGGGATAGATTAACTAGGTCTAGATCACACCCCCATCCCCAAAACATTTATGAAAAGTTGTTTAAGCTGAAATGATTTTTTTTTTTTTAAACTACAGTATTTTAGTTGAAACTTAGTTTTGGTTTAACTTTTTTCAATTTAGTTGAGTTCCCATCACCACCTGTAGGCGGGGAGACCCGCTGGCGTATATGTTTGTTGAAGATAAAAGATAGTCTAGACCAAATTTATTTTAGAAGATAATATTTTGGAAAATTATAAACAAGAGTTTTTTTAATGGTGCTTATAAGCTAGAAATTCTCTTCCCCAAGATATAGGCCTACATCAACTGTGAAATCTATGAAAATGTTTAGAGTCGTTTTCGAGATCCGTGTCCATGAAGGTTCCAGTTTCAATGAAGAAGTTGCCAGCTGAGAAGAGGAACTGCAATGAGTAGCATAATTCGTTTAGCTAACTAATTATTAACATAAGTTGTGTAGCTTTCTATATGTACTAATTCTTATTCAACACACATTGACTCATAATCCGCCATTGGTGTGCTACAACCTTGACATTGCAACGCAGAAGTAGAACATCTAAGAACTAAATACAGTCATGGTGACAACAGAATCGTTTCGGATACTATTTCACCTTCAATTTCACCTATTCCTTAGTCTGTTGGACCGTTGGGGCACCACACATAATTTTTCAACCGTTTCTCTCCATACCTCTCTATCTTTGGCATTGAATAGAACCTCTTTCAATGGCAGGCCCGTCCATTTTTTATGCTGTCTTTAATCGCTTTCTCTATCTGCCTTTTCGTTTTTTTTCCTGGTACTGTTCTATGAAGGAAGGTCCTTGCAAGCCCCAAAGGCCTTTTAATATGACTATATAGCCTTTGTTTCCGTTAATACATAGATCTATAGTGCTATTAGAGCCAGGAAAACCAGTGACTTGACAGAATTTAGGTCATCGGTTAATATGCATGACTGAATGCATGAGGCGTTGGACGTAATCATCTTCTTTTTTGAGGTAACGTCTGTATCATATAAGATAAGATAAACAAATTAGCTTAGAAGTTTTTTTTCTTGTAATAAAAAAAAAAGGGGGGGTGAAGAAAAGAAGAATTTTTTTTGACCACACATTATCATAGGTGGTGGGGAGGGGGATAGACCTCCCTGCACAAGCTATTGCTTCATATATTAGCTACTGGTCCGATGTTGTCAAATGTCCCTCCTCATGATCAGTCTCATTCCGCCTTGAGTTTCCGCCCGGTCCACTTGTCAATCAATCGTTTCTATTTTCATCTTGTATTTGTCTCTTCTTGTTTTTTTTTCTCTGCCCCCCCCCAACCCATCTTTTGTGTCTGTTATCAAGACAAGATTTGAAAACCTCTTCTTCCCGCTCCGTCACCCCCTTCTCCGCGCTCTGTCACGCTTTAATCCGATTAGCTGGCTCTTCCGTCACACTCACGCACAAATACGATTTTTTTTTTATCTAATTCAATCTCTGAGACTTTCTCCACACAATCTCCGTATTCTCATTGACGACACACCACACACACACACACCTACACACACACACACACACACACACACACCTACACACATACTCTTACACACGTGTGGGGGAGGGAACGTCTTTCCAGTCTGTTAAATTACTAGTTCGCCTTCTCCTTGGACTACAACACAGAAGAAACATTATTCTTGACCGGAAATACAATAGCACAGACATAGCTGGGTAGTGGTCATTCTTTAAGTCTTGAGACTGTTGGCAGACTAAGAGAAGGAATTGTAATGACCTTGAATTATTGAAAGCTGTGAGGACATGGTCAAGCTGTGAGACAGGACGAAGTGGTCAAGACTGTCATAAACGTACAGTAGTAAAAGTACACAAGATGGCTGCATGTTTTGTTTTGTTTTACATGTTTCGGATGTTCTTCAGAGTTGAAGATAGTTTACTTCCTAGTCCAAACCTCCCGCAGGACGACGGGGGATGGGAGCGGGCAGGGTTTGAACCCTCGACCGTCGATAAATCCGAACGACAGTCTAGCGCGCAAACCACACGACCGGGCAGCCAATGTGTGTGTGTGTTTGACATGTTTCGGATGCTCCTTCTGATTTAAAGATAATGACATCCTAACCCAAACCTCTATCGTGACGGCGAGAGATGGCAAGGGTCAGGGTTCGAATCCGGAATCTTGGAAACCATCGAAACAAATCCAAGTAAGGCGCACGTCAGAAAAACTGACAAGACAATATTGACGAATGCGAATAACTAAAGACCTGGAGACGTTCCTAAACCTACGTGGGTTTATGGTCGTAACCTTCGTCAACGCATCGCTAAGGTAATGTAAAAAAAAGTTCAAATACAGATTTATTTAAAAACATAAACACCTTTTTTATATCAAACTTTTATTTATTATATTATGTAAATCCTGCCTTATTCACAAATGTGCAATAGTAGATATTAATGACCTTAATAATTGATGAAACTCCAACAGGTATGAACAATGCATTTGATCATGAACTATATAGAACTTCTCATTAACCTTGACTGTTCAATGTGGATTCTTTAACCTGTTTGTCCTTTGTGATATTATAAGTAAAAGTATAATCTGAATTTTAAAAAAAATCTCCTATCTTTATTGCTTACTAACAGTTACCGGACTTGGAACAAGAACATTTAAAATCCCCTTTTACGTTATACAATATTCTACAATATACAACAAATCGCCTGGGCTTGATGGACTATCATTTGGGTTTTATAGTGCATTTTTTTTCCTTTTCTAGGCCATCTTCTCTTGCGAATGTAAAGCGATGCGTTACAGTCTGGACAATTTCCTTCCCAATTTAATGAGGCTTACATTACACTAATACCAAAGAAATAGGAAAACAACACAACAACACCTCTGTTAACGACAAAATACATATTTCTTTATTGAATACCGATTATAAGTTGTTAATGAAAACGATCTTTCTTAGACTACAACCTCTGATTCCTCAACTCATCAGACAAGACCTATTCTGCTGTCATCTTGGAAATAATATTCTTGAAATAAATCACTTTCTGAGATATTTCATCAGTTTTAGCGAAGATAAAAACCTAAATGCTGCCCTTCTGTCAATTGACCAGGAAAAGGATTTCGACCGAGTTGACCACTCTTTTCTATTCCAGGTGTTGGTCAAGAGTAAAATAGGTTCTTTTTTACTGGGGCTTATTGGGCTAGCGTAATCGAAAGCAACAAGTAAATTGACTGGCTAGCGAGTCAAAAATTAACACAGAAAAATCCTCCATTATGGGGCTGGGTAGGTGGACGTTTAAAGCTGACGGTAGTGGACAGAATCAAGATCTGTGTCATAGTTTGGAATACTAAGGCACTATATTATTTCAAAGACCAGTGGGACAGTATTTATAATAAAACCTGTAACGTTATTAAAATGTATAAGCATACCTTGTGTACCATTTATGGAAGAGCGAGTTTGATTAATAATATGGTCATTCAAAGGGTGGTCTTCTTATCTTATCTTATATAATACAGACGTTACTTCAAAAAAGAAGATGATTACGTCCTACGCGTCATGCATTTAGTCATGCATATTAACCAATGACTTAAATTCTGCCAAGTCACTGGTTTTTCTGGCTAGCTCAGGCAACCCATTCCATGCTCTAATAGCACTAGGGAAGAAGGAGTATTTGTACAAATTTGTCCTAGCATATGGGACGAGGAATGTGCCTTTATTTTTGTGTCTTTCAGAGTATTTTATTAAATTTTGTTTTTGCATTTGAAGATTATGGTTCAGTGTTTTATGTATAATTGCTACTTTACTTTTGAGTCTTCTGTCCTGAAGGCTTTCTAAATTTAGTGATTTTACTAATGGTGTTACTCTAGTCAAATGTGAATATTCGTTTGTTATGAATCTCACTGCTCTATTTTGTGTTTGTTCCAGTTTCTTAATGTTTTCTTGAGTTGAGGGGTCCCAAACGGTGGATGCATATTCTATTATTGGCCTAACAAAGGTTAAATAACATTTTAGTTTTATGTTCTTATTTGATTTATAGAAATTTCTTTTAATAAACCCTAATGCTTTGTTTGATTATTGCGAGTATCATAGAACCTCCTCCCAATTTCATATTCAAGCTGAACACAATAATTGGAAGCTTCATTTTTAGAAACACAATTAAATGTACCAAGAATAACACTTTGATCCAAGATGAAAAATACGGGGGAATTAATTTACAGGATGTTAGAGTTAAGATCAAGGCATCAAGACTTCAGTTCTTGGGACAGATAGTTACAAATCCAATAAAGTTTCCATTGGGAGTGTATTATAACGGAATCAGATTGGGGCGATTTCTTACAATTCGGAATGATACCTCACATTATTTTGGTGCACTTGTTCACCCATTTTATAGATCGATTTCACGAATCCAATTGAATAGTGAACACTTAATGCATAATAAGCTCAATGAAAGTTACACGGCCATGAAGTGCACACTAAAAGAGAACTTGGGTCTCAGAATGGAGAGAGGAAAGAGGTATAACAGAGTTTAGGGATTCCTTTATAAACCTTCATAATAAGCACATTGTGCCCAAGGTTAGAGAAATAACCTATAGGCTTATTTTTGGCATGACATCTATTTGGGTGCTAGAAGGTCAATATTGTAGAAATCTGTGGTCAATGTAAACTATGTAACAGTTCAGTGGAAGTGGAAGAGAAACATCTATTTGGGTGCTAGAAGGTCAATATTGTAGAAATCTGTGGTCAATGTAAACTATGTAACAGTTCAGTGGAAGTGGAAGAGAAACATCTATTTGGGTGCTAGAAGGTCAATATTGTAGAAATCTGTGGTCAATGTAAACTATGTAACAGTTCAGTGGAAGTGGAAGAGAAACATCTATTTGGGTGCTAGAAGGTCAATATTGTAGAAATCTGTGGTCAATGTAAACTATGTAACAGTTCAGTGGAAGTGGAAGAGAAACATTTGTTTGGGTGCTTGAAGGTCAATATTGTAGAAATCTGTGGTCAATGTAAACTATGTAACAGTTCAGTGGAAGTGGAAGAGAAACATCTATTTGGGTGCTAGAAGGTCAATATTGTAGAAATCTGTGGTCAATGTAAACTATGTAACAGTTCAGTGGAAGTGGAAGAGAAACATTTGTTTGGGTGCTAGAAGGTCAATATTGTAGAAATCTGTGGTCAATGTAAACTATGTAACAGTTCAGTGGAAGTGGAAGAGAAACATTTATTTGGGTTCTAGAAGGTCAATATTGTAGAAATCTGTGGTCAATGTAAACTATGTAACAGTTCAGTGGAAGTGGAAGAGAAACATTTGTTTGGGTGCTAGAAGGTCAATATTGTAAAAATCTGTGGTCAATGTAAACTATGTAACAGTTCAGTGGAAGTGGAAGAGAAACATTTGTTTGGGTGCTAGAAGGTCAATATTGTAGAAATCTGTGGTCAATGTAAACTATGTAACAGTTCAGTGGAAGTGGAAGAGAAACATTTGTTTGGGTGCTAGAAGGTCAATATTGTAGAAATCTGTGGTCAACGTAAACTGTGTAACAGTTCAGTGGAAGTGGAAGAGAAACATCTATTTGGGTGCTAGAAGGTCAATATTGTAGAAATCTGTGGTCAATGTAAACTATGTAACAGTTCAGTGGAAGTGGAAGAGAAACATCTATTTGGGTGCTAGAAGGTCAATATTGTAGAAATCTGTGGAAAATGTAAACTATGTAACAGCTCAGTGGAAGTGGAAGAGAAACATCTATTTGGGTGCTAGAAGGTCAATATTGTAGAAATCTGTGGTCATTGTAAACTATGTAACAGTTCAGTGGAAGTGGAAGAGAAACATTTGTTTGGGTGCTAGAAGGTCAATATTGTAGAAATCTGTGGTCAATGTAAACTATGTAACAGTTCAGTGAAAGTGGAAGAGAAACATTTGTTTAGGTGCTAGAAGGTCAATATTGTAGAAATCTGTGGTCATTGTAAACTATGTAACAGTTCAGTGGAAGTGGAAGAGAAACATCTATTTGGGTGCTAGAAGGTCAATATTGTAGAAATCTGTGGTAAATGTAAACTATGTAACAGTTCAGTGGGAGTGGAAGAGAAACATCTATTTGGGAGCTTGAAGGTCAATATTGTAGAAATCTGTGGTCAATGTAAACTATGTAACAGCTCAGTGGAAGTGGAAGAGAAACATCTATTTGGGTGCTAGAAGGTCAATATTGTAAAAATCTGTGGTCATTGTAAACTATGTAAAAGTTCAGTGAAAGTGGAAGAGAAACATTTGCTTGGGTGCTAGAAGGTCAATATTGTAGAAATCTGTGGTCAATGTAAACTATGTAACAGTTCAGTGGAAGTGGAAGAGAAACATCTATTTGGGTGCTAGAAGGTCATTATTGTAGAAATCTGTGGTCAATGTAAACTATGTAACAGTTCAGTTGAAGTGGAAGAGAAACATTTGTTTAGGTGCTAGAAGTTCAATATTGTAGAAATCTGTGGTCAATGTAAACTATGTAACATGTTAGTAGAAGTGGAAGAGAAACATTTATTTGGGTGCTTGAAGGTCAATATTGTAGAAATCTGTGGTCAATGTAAACTATGTAATAGTTCAGTGAAAGTGGAAGAGAAACATTTGTTTAGGTGCTAGAAGGTCAATATTGTAGAAATCTGTGGTCATTGTAAACTATGTAACAGTTCAGTGGAAGTGGAAGAGAAACATTTATTTGGGTGCTAGAAGGTCAATATTGTAGAAATCTGTGGTAAATGTAAACTATGTAACAGTTCAGTGGGAGTGGAAGAGAAACATCTATTTGGGTGCTTGAAGGTCAATATTGTAGAAATCTGTGGTCAATGTAAACTATGTAACAGCTCAGTGGAAGTGGAAGAGAAACATCTATTTGGGTGCTAGAAGGTCAATATTGTAGAAATCTGTGGTCATTGTAAACTATGTAAAAGTTCAGTGAAAGTGGAAGAGAAACATTTGTTTGGGTGCTAGAAGGTCAATATTGTAGAAATCTGTGGTCAATGTAAACTATGTAACAGCTCAGTGGAAGTGGAAGAGAAACATCTATTTGGGTGCTAGAAGGTCAATATTGTAGAAATCTGTGGTCATTGTAAACTATGTAACAGCTCAGTGGAAGTGGAAGAGAAACATCTATTTGGGTGCTTGAAGGTCAATATTGTAGAAATCTGTGGTCAATGTAAACTATGTAGCAGTTCAGTGGAAGTGGAAGAGAAACATATATTTGGGTGCTAGAAGGTCAATATTGTAGAAATCTGTGGTAAATGTAAACTATGTAACAGTTCAGTGGAAGTGGAAGAGAAACATCTATTTTGGTGCTAGAAGGTCAATATTGTAGAAATCTGTGGTAAATGTAAACTATGTAACAGCTCAGTGGAAGTGGAAGAGAAACATCTATTTGGGTGCTAGAAGGTCAATATTGTAGAAATCTGTGGTCAATGTAAACTATGTAACAGTTCAGTGGAAGTGGAAGAGAAACATTTATTTGGGTTCTAGAAGGTCAATATTGTAGAAATCTGTGGTCAATGTAAACTATGTAACAGTTCAGTGGAAGTGGAAGAGAAACATCTGTTTGGGTGCTAGAAGGTCAATATTGTAGAAATCTGTGGTCAATGTAAACTATGTAACAGCTCAGTGGAAGTGGAAGAGAAACATTTGTTTAGGTGCTAGAAGGTCAATATTGTAGAAATCTGTGGTCAATGTAAACTATGTAACAGTTCAGTGGAAGTGGAAGAGAAACATTTGTTTGGGTGCTAGAAGGTCAATATTGTAGAAATCTGTGGTCAATGTAAACTATGTAACAGTTCAGTGGAAGTGGAAGAGAAACATTTGTTTGGGTGCTAGAAGGTCAATATTGTAGAAATCTGTGGTCAATGTAAACTATGTAACAGCTCAGTGGAAGTGGAAGAGAAACATTTGTTTGGGTGCTAGAAGGTCAATATTGTAGAAATCTGTGATAAATGTAAACTATGTAACATGTTAGTGGAAGTGGAGAGAAACATTTGTTTCTAGAGTGTCATTTGTTTTCTAAGGTGTAAAATACTGTTAAAAGTCTGTGAGATGCTAATTGTGACTCCAATGTGGATGTAAATCTGGCGATCCTTTTAAACAAGGTTCTCAAATTTTGTAATAAAGCTCTTGGGAATTTTAACCTCATTATTTTGGCAGAGTATAGGAAACTTGTTTGGAATACTAGACTGAAATTTTTGTTATAGAGAATAAAAAGTTGTTTCCTGATGGCCTTGACATTATGTTTAGATACATTTGAGACTTTTAACGAGAGAGAGTTGTGGGAATGTAAATGATGAAGGGAAGTTTCTGGGTTTGTATATTGGTGAATATGTGTGTGTGCTTGTGGTCAATGCATATGTATGTAGGTATTTGTGTGTATTTATGTATGCTGAATGATAGTTTGTGGGATATATATGTATGTATTTTTTTAGTATTACAGTAGTGGTTTTCTAATTGAACATGTATTGGACTTAATGGATTTATTTATGTAAAGTAAAAGTAATGCTTCTATTAGGATGTATTTATATGTGTTCTTGGGTAGTGACCTATTTTGATGGACTGCGCCCTCAGAAGTCTTCGTCACCTTGCTTGGTGGCCCTTTGGGTTATGTTGTGTGTAAGTATTGGTGTGTGATTACTTTTATTCTCGGTTAGTTATCCTTTAGATGTTGATATGCTAATCCTTGTATCATATTTCTGACTCTGATGGTTTCAATATAATTTAGCATATATTTGCTTGTAAATTATAACTTTTATTATTATTTGTATGATTTGTCAGATAAGGATTTGATTCAATGGAGGCGTTACATGGTGATGAATTTATTTTTTTTTTAATTTTCTTTTGTGTGAGATTTATAGTCAAAGCTGAAAGGCAATTGGAGTTTTATCCGCACTTGGACACTATTTAAAACAAGAATTACTCACAGATACTATATTTTATCTATATTTTATCTTTTCAGTCTGTGGTGATTATAACAGAACTCCAGGACCTCTCGGTATCAACTGATGGAGATTAGTTGTCCTGGGACTTCGCCAGATCAGACATACTAGAAATTAGAAAACATAATCAGCTTAGATTATATCTAGTCCTCACAATTTCTCATTAGCTCACTACAATGCTTTTTAGCCTCAATCTTGGTTTGATGATAAGTTAACATGGAAGCTGGTGCCGCTCAGTCAACTTGTGGAAGTTTCTCTACTAGTGATTTGGAAAAAGCGGTCATAGTAAAAGCGTGACTGAGTGATGTGCAGAAACATTTTCTGCGTTGATTAGCTCGGTTCTAAGTACACTTTGATGTACATAAAATCTGTTACAATAAGAATTCATGCTTGTCGGATGGTAAACGCACCTACAAAAACATTAAATTTTGGAACCTTTGAGCTTCCATAAAAACTAAAGACAGTTCCTTTCGAAAGAATCCCAGTATCAAGGATTTCGTTCGTGTACGTACATTTGTCTACAACACAGGACAATAAGCAACTTAATGATCGTCAAGTTTTGCAACATTTCTGAACGATGTTAAATTAATTGTTGTGAAAACATGGAGTTTATGGTTACAAAAAAAAATCAATAATTGCAAGTACAACTGTGAATCATTAACTAAGAACAATTTTGGATCTTCGTTCTTTGAAATGAACATGAAAAACTGATCTTGTTTTGACCACTCGCTTATGCTCCTATATCTGCGACTATGATGTAAAATAAATCCATCTTACACCCAAGTACAAACCGGTTTTAAAAACAACAAAACCCGAAGTACAGTCCATCCAGTCATGATCTGACGACGCTGTTCTACAGCTGCAAAGTTGTCTGGAGCAAACAGATTGGGGCATGTTTTTGTAAACAACTGCCCAGACAGATGAACTTACCACAGCTGTTAATTCGTACATCCAGTTCTGTGAAGACATGATTGTTCCAAATAAGAAAATTAAAACATTCAGTAATAATAGACCCTGGGTGACCAACATTAAAAATTAACATTCAGTCGTCATCGAGAAGTACATAGAAGTCTATTTATAAAGCGCTGGTTATGTGTATGTGTGTTTTTCGTGTGTGAATGTCGTTCGTATGTGCATCTATATTATGCATCTATATTGTTATTGTATAGTAGTTACGCTGAGGTTGTCAATTGTAGTCAAACCGAATTTCCACTTGATTGGATCAATAAAAGTTATCTTATCTTATCTTCTTAGATAAACTCCAGCGGGTATATTACAATGAACAGTGTAAATGATCATGAACTATATACAATTATCTCAATAACCTTAACATGTTTGTCTTGTGTGTTCAGAATAAACCAAGATGAAAAAAACACACAAATACTAGTCGTTTCTATCATATTGACCTTGACCTTGACCAATGTTCAAGTTAAGCATTTAATAACACTTGGGGCAAAAGAAACTAAGCCACATCAACATTGGAGATTATACAAACTATTTCAAAATAGCATATTTCCTGACAGCTGTTGTGTGTGATATAGTAAGCGCATCTATGAGCTGATGTGCGTGTGTATGTGTGTGTGAGAAAGGGAGAGAGAGAGAAGGCTGAGTGTATAGAGTCTGCAGATTAGTGACCTCAAATCTATCATATTTACTGAATGAAAGTCTTTATGCTAGAAATGGAGCAGGCCAATATGTTTAACAAGAGTCTTCAGAGTTTAAAAAAAAATGTAACACTAGTATTCATCTGTTTCTATGTCAATTCGGTTAACGAGCAGGGTGTCACGTGGCCAGCACAACGACCAACCGCCTTTACCTTCCCTAATTAAAGTCAGGTACCCATTAGAGTTGGGTGGACTCAGGGCCGACCTAAAATCCCGAAATTCAAAATCCCAGTCTTCACCGAGATTCAAACCCAGTACCCCATCTTCGGCTTAACCACTCAGTCACCGCGCCCCATTGACATTTTTACAGTTTTCCTGGCTGGCTAAGGCTCTTATAGCACTAGGAAAGAAGGAGTATTTGTACAAATTTGTCCTAGCATATGGAACGAGGAATGTGCCTTTATCTTTGTGTCTTTCAGAGTATTTAATTAGATTGTGTTTATGTATTTGAAGATTATGGTTCAGTGTTTTATGTATAAGTGCTACTTTACTTTTGAGTCTTCTCTCCTGAATGGTTTCTAAATTTAGTGATTTTACTAAAAGAGTTACTCTAGTCAAATTTGAATATTCATCTGTTATGAATCTCACTGCTCTATTTTGTGTCGGTTTCTGGTTCTTAATGTTTTCTTGAGTTGAGGGGTCCCAAACAGAAGATGCATATTCTATTATTGCCCTAACCAAGGTTAAATAACATTTTAGTTTTATGTTCTTATTTGATTTATAGAAATTTCTTCGATACGCTTAAAGTGCGGTGACACAGTGGTATGCAATCAATCTTAAGAGCTGTCTTTTATCGAACTAGTCTCACTATGTACATTGATGTTATTGATTTCCTTACTGTGGTAGTTATAGATAATTCAATAATTCTTTGTGTGCGTTTAGAAAGGAGAGTCTATAGTAGCCTGCTATGTCCTAGTGGTACATGTATTATTAATTATTTTACTTTCAATTGCAACTTTAAATTGTGTCTAATTAAGTCTTTGGTGCCAAACTTTTTTTTCTCAATGTCAAAACAATAGTTTTTTATACTTGGAGTTATGTGTACTGTATCAATAACAATATTGGTTGCCATAGCAGCCTGGCCTTAGGCATAGAGAGAGAGACAGAGAAAGAGAGACATAGAGAGAGAGACAGAGAAAGAGAGACATAGAGAGAGAGACAAAGAAAGAGAGACATAGAGAGAGAGAGACATAGAGAGAGAGACAAAGAAAGAGAGACATAGAGAGAGACACAGAAAGAGAGACAAAGAGAGAGACATAGAGAGAGACATAGAGAGAGACATAGAGAGAGACATAGAGAGAGACAGAGAAAGAGAGACATAGAGAGAGACATAGAGAGAGACATAGAGAGAGACATAGAGAGAGACATAGAGAGAGACATAGAGAGAGAGACAAAGAAAGAGAGACATAGAGAGAGACACAGAAAGAGAGACAAAGAGAGAGACATAGAGAGAGACATAGAGAGAGACATAGAGAGAGACATAGAGAGAGACAGAGAAAGAGAGACATAGAGAGAGACATAGAGAGAGACATAGAGAGAGACATAGAGAGAGACATAGAGAGAGACATAGAGAGAGAGACAGAGAAAGAGAGACATAGAGAGAGACATAGAGAGAGAGACAGAGAAAGAGACAGAGAAAGAGAGACATAGAGAGAGACATAGAGAGAGAGACAGAGAAAGAAATAGAGAGAGAGACAGAGAAAGAGACATAGAGAGAGAGACAGAGAAAGAGAGACATAGAGAGAGACATAGAGAGAGACATAGAGAGAGACATAGAGAGAGACATAGAGAGAGAGACAGAGAAAGAGAGACATAGAGAGAGACATAGAGAGAGACATAGAGAGAGACATAGAGAGAGAGAGACAGAGAAAGAGAGACATAGAGAGAGACATAGAGAGAGACATAGAGAGAGACATAGAGAGAGACATAGAGAGAGACATAGAGAGAGACAGAAAGAGAGACATAGAGAGAGACATAGAGAGAGAGACATAGAGAGAGAGACAGAGAAAGAGACATAGAGAGAGAGAGACAGAGAAAGAGAGACATAGAGAGAGACATAGAGAGAGACATAGAGAGAGAGACATAGAGAGAGACATAGAGAGAGAGAGACAGAGAAAGAGACAGAGAAAGAGAGACATAGAGAGAGATATAGAGAGAGAGACAGAGAAAGAGACATAGAGAGAGAGACAGAGAAAGAGACATAGAGAGAGAGACAGAGAAAGAGAGACATAGAGAGAGACATAGAGAGAGACATAGAGAGAGAGACATAGAGAGAGAGAGACAGAGAAAGAGACAGAGAAAGAGAGACATAGAGAGAGACATAGAGAGAGACATAGAGAGAGACATAGAGAGAGACAGAGAAAGAGAGACATAGAGAGAGACATAGAGAGAGAGACAGAGAAAGAGACATAGAGAGAGAGACAGAGAAAAAGAGACATAGAGAGAGACACAGAAAGAGAGACATAGAGAGAGACAGAGAGAGACATAGAGAGAGAGAGAGACAGAGAAAGAGAGAGGAGGGCAGGAGAAAGAGGACAAAGGGAGGGGAGGGGGAAATCAATAATTCGATATGTATCTTCGATTATCATCAACATACTCGTACCCAAACTGCCGTTCAGGTAACAGGTAAAGTTTAATGGTTCTCACATCTTTGAACTAAAAACAACGTTATAACAAATGACTATGTACCAAGAAGTGAGAAACTAAGCTGTAAACAAGGAAAATAAAATAATCCTTTAGAAAAAAGCAACAACAACAGACCTTTTCTGAAGGGAAAAACTCCACACTTACAATTATATCTCTGAATAAAAAGACGTTATTCCACTTTTTCGATATCAAATTAATTAATTACCAATAATTAATTGTCTAATTAATTAATTTTTAATTTGATTCCTGTTTTGTTTTTGGTACATTAAATGATTCTTTTTAAAGTTTC
Organism: Biomphalaria sudanica; assembly: GCA_036873155.1. Lineage (NCBI taxonomy): Eukaryota > Metazoa > Mollusca > Gastropoda > Planorbidae > Biomphalaria > Biomphalaria sudanica. The sequence goes on along the minus strand of JAZGLO010005396.1, from coordinate 187,387 downwards.
AACTTGATCCGAGAATGGGTGAAGAAAAAATAATGAGTTCAAACTTTTTTACCAAACAGACAGACAAACAGTTGATTCGTAAGACATACAACTTTAATCAAAGAACTCATGAAATGGATTGAGGAACTATAAAGCATTATTCTTGTCTTATGATTTGTTTGTTGTTAACATGTATCAAATTGTTTTCAGTTTCCCACTTCTGACTCCGGCTTTTTGTTTTAGTCAAGAAATAGTAATCGGTCACTTGAAATATGAAAAAAAAAATATTGCAATGTAAATTGGGTGGGGGCGGTATCTTAATATAAAGAAAAGTTATTATTACCACGTGATCAAACCTAGGGTGCTAAAAGGTGGGGGTGAGGGAGAGAAAGGCTCTGAAGATTTATTGCACGTGCACGATGACTGTTACGGTGAAACATACGGCGCTAATGTGCGTCCCGGACAGACGGCCACTGTCTGGCTAACGACGTCCCGGGCACTAACCTATATTCTCAGTACCAGCTGTAAAGAGGGAGAGAGAGTGTGCAGATAGCTGTGAGGGTAGCACTAGGTGGAGGGGAGGGTGTGAGACTCATGAAAGGAAGAAAAAGAAAGCACGTTACCCTATTGGCATGCAAATTAACCAATCAACTGTCAGGATTCCCGTCTCTCCGTTTCGTTATTGTCGCTCTGATGAACAAGCAATGGCGACCTAATCCAATGAGCGATAACCAATTGAATGAAATGGAATATTCACTTGCTTAGGCGCCCTATTGTCACTCCCCACTAATGGTCTTTTAAGGGAGGGGGAGGGGGGAAATCGCCCAGGCATGCGATTAAAATTATGGGGTCAAGGGTCGTCAAAGGACCAATCAACAATTAGTTAAGCCGGAATTGGTTACTGGGAAGGCGGGGTCCGTTGCTAGGGAGGTCTGTGATGTAATTGTTACTGTTGGGCCCTATAATATGATTTGGCAAGGGGAATGTACTCACGCATACGTTTGATAATTTTTTTCTTCTTCTCTCCCCTTCATTCCTCCAAAAGTTGCATGCTGGGAGAAAACGAAACAAAAAATTCAATATCCTAACACGTTACAGTGATTTCTTTCATTTCTTTTTTGTGTGTTATAAATTCAAAAAGTCAAACTGTAGGTAGGAGAGTGTGTTGAATCTAGGTGTTAACGCTTTGAAGCTTCTGTAAGGGTGGAATACAAAAAAACACCACATTGACTCGAGTCGTTCAAAACAAGCAAATGTTAAATAGTTTGTGTTTTGTCGTCTGCCTGACTGTTTAAGAATCCAAATACGTGACATCTATCTACACATTTTTTTCTGGGTTTCTAATCATAGGACATTGATTTATTTTTGGTGATGGCCATTCAATGCTGGAGTTTGGATAATGATGGATTTATCTGTGAACTGGTGAAAACTGTTGGGGCGGGAAGGGCGGCGAGGTTAAATATTGACCTGAGAAAAAAAAGGTCGATTATTTTTCCTGAACATTATACTAAGACTAAAACTAAGACCAAGATCAAGACAAAGGCCAAGACTAAGGCTAAGACTAAGGCTAACGCTAAGACTAAAACTAAGACTAAAACTAAGACTAAAACTAAGACTAAAACTAAGACTAAAACTAAGACTAAAACTAAGACCAAGATCAAGACAAAGGCCAAGACTAAGGCTAAGACTAAGACTAAGGCTAACGCTAAGACTAAAACTAAGACTAAAACTAAGACTAAAACTAAGACTAAAACTAAGACTAAAACTAAGACTAAAACTAAGACTAAAACTAAGACCAAGATCAAGACAAAGGCCAAGACTAAGGCTAAGACTAAGACTAAGGCTAACGCTAAGACTAAAACTAAGACTAAAACTAAGACTAAAACTAAGACTAAAACTAAGAACATGATCAAGACAAAGACCAAGATCAAGACAAAGACCAAGACTAAGGCTAAGACTAAGGCTAACGCTAAGACTAAAGCTAAAACTAAGACTAAAACTAAGACTAAAACTAAGACTAAAACTAAGACTAAAACTAAGACCATGATCAAGACAAAGACCAAGATCAAGACAAAGACCAAGACTAAAACCAAGGCTAAGACTAAGGCTAACGCTAAGACTAAAGCTAAAACTAAAACTAAGACTAAGACTAAGACTAAAACTAAAACCAAGATCAAGACTAAGACTAAGACTAAGGCTAACGCTAAGACTAAAGCTAAGACTATAGCTAAAACTAAGACTAAGACTCAGACTAAGACTAAAACTAAAAAACTACAACTAAAACTAAGACAAAGACTAAGACCAAGACCAAGACAAAAACTAAAAACTAAGACTATAACTAAAACTAAGACTAAGACTGCTTTATTGATCCTTATTGGATAATGTATTGGGATCACAAAGACTATTTTTCCAATTAACAACATTCCGCACAAGATAACAGACCCAAGACACACAAACCTGCCAGCTAGCGTAGGACGTAATCATCTCCTTTTTTGAAGTAACGTCTGTATTATATAAGATAAGAAGAGAGTAACTGTTTCTAATGACAGCCTTCTTTTCATAATGGCAATAAGAGTTCAATTAACCATACATCAACAGAACGGCTCAATTCATACTTCAACGAATATATCAAACGAATATATTATACGAATATATCATACGAATATATCAAACTAATCCTCAGAAGATAACCCAAACCTGCCAGCTAGCTTCGGAGAGTATGCTCGTGTTTATGTTTTAGCCACGAGGAAAGGGGAGCGAATGTTTTTGGTTGTGTAGGCTGAGTTTCTGATGAAATCACGACATGTTCTGACCTAAAGCAAGTGGAATAAAAGGACTGCTGTAAAAGTTGAAGAGGAGACTAGACGTGAGGCCAAAAAAAAAAAGGGGCCGTGTAATTTTGTAGTGATATAGACTTTGTTTAATTATTTGTTTTTACTACAAGTTATACATAAGCTTGTCAAGTTGAATCAATGCATATCTATAAATCTATAAATAAACGCTATATTCAAGTTTGCTACATCTACGTACGTTAATTCAAAGTTTAAGAAATTATACGCCTAAGCGACGATACAAACGTTGATTCAATCAGAATGTGGTAAATAATTACGGAGAGAAAGAGTTAATTGTACTAGCTGTTTGGAGCTACAAACCAACGACCGACCAACAGCTTGAATCCTTTTCCGAACTACGAAGAGTCAAATCGAATCATGCCATTGATTCACTCAGAGAGTCAAACTACTCGATATTGCGTTACAAAAAAAAAATAATGAATAATAAAATATTTTTACAATTCTTGCTATATATGAAAGGATAAGAAAATCTCTGTATTTCATTAAAGTTTTAAATCTATTCAAGGGGAAAGACTCTTCGTTGAATGCTTCAGTTTATTATATGAAATCCTTCATAGCACTCAGTTCAGGCTGCCGACATTTAATTCTAACAACAGCAAAAAAAAAAAAAAAAAAAAAGCCATTTCTTCAGCCAATCGGACGTATTTCCTGGTATAGTGTCCTTTAAAACCTCAAGAAAAGAGACCAATGAATGTATCAGAGCCAAACGTGGGGACATTAAAAGGGGAATGGGGGGGGACTTGCGGAGGAACCATCAGACCGTTTCTGGCCATCTTACCGCTGACCGACTTCGGCTGGTTAACCTTCCTTACAGCAGACGACGCGACGATCCGTTCAGTTCTTGTCATTCTTTCTCCCTCCCTCTCTCTTTCTCTCTCTCTATCACCCTCCCCTCCCCAAAGAATATTCTTAAATTGGCTATCACGCTGTGGGAGAAACACAACAATACATTTGCGGGACATACTACTCAAATTTAAAAAAAAATGGCGCTCTGTTCCCCCATAACATCTTCACCCCAGCATCACCGACCCCCTTTTCCTTTTCACAAAGTTGGGTGGAAAGGGTCCCATTCAAACTCTGGATGTGATCTCTGACCGTCGGACTCCGTGCTTAGGTTAGAGGTCAGAATATGCATCCAACTCTATATAGGAACCAATTAAGTGGAGGCCTGATCCCCTCACCCAATTTGGACACACAATTAGAAGCAATTGAAACTGTTTCTTGGCGTGAAACATTGTTGGAACTGGTTTCAGTTTTCTTTTGAAATATTAAATTGACAAACAAAAAGAAAAGAAAGCGGATTAATCATAAAATTTGATTTTCTCAAGAAAAAAAAACGGAAATTTAAGTCTACAGTATCTCTATCTCTTTCATAATCTTTCTAGCTCTCTCGTAATCTCTCTCTCCATCTCCTTTTCATAATCTTTCTAGCTCTCTCGTAATCTCTCTCTCTCTCTCTTAATCTTTTTTTCTCTCTCTCTTAATCTTTTTTTTTCTCTCTCTCTTAATCTTTCTATCTCTCTTAATTTCTCAATCTCTAAATGTCTATCACATTTTCCATCTTTCTTTTTATTACATCTTTTTTTTTCATTCTTTCTTGTTTTTCTCTTCTTCAATCTTTCTCCTTTAACTCTCTTCCACTTTCTCTCACTCACACAAATTATTGTCTCTTGTGTAGTGACCTAGTTTAGTCAGAGAGTGTGTTCGTTTTTTTGGTAGATAAATATACTGTGTATTGTTTTGAAGCGACGGTAAAAATAGTGGCATAGTCAGACAGGCGAATGACGTAGTCAGACAGGCGAATGACGTAGTCAGACAGGCGAATGACGTAGTCAGACAGGCGACTGACGTAGTCAGACAGGCGAATGACGTAGCCAAAATGGCGTAGAGGAAGAACAATATGGTGATAGTTTAGAGAAGCTTGAATAGTGTTAGTGATGAGCATAGACTACATATATATACAGGACTGCCAACTGTGCGCACCACGCCTATATTATTCAATAAAATAAGTCCCGTACACCGAGGCGTCCTTGGTTGCAGTGTAGTGTTAGAAGAATGACTTCCGGTGAATTAGTTTACTAGATCTATATAAAGAAACCATCACTAAAGATAAACACTACGTTCAAAATATTTCTTTGTCATAATTTTGGTAACAGTGCGATAGACATAGCCAGATTTTTATAACAACAAAATCTGATTTACCAACTTAAAAAAAAGAGCATTTACATAGATAGTGTTCTAACTAGTTTATATATATAATTAAAAACTTTTGTTCAAAAACAAATTATAGTATTGTTTATCCTAATAATGTGTTTTTTTTTTCTCTCTCTCTCTCTCTCTGTTAACTTTGTCACTAACTTACTATCTGCCATACTCTCTCTCTCTTCTCTCCTCTTTCTTTCCCGCTTCCAACTTCTTGATCCAAATTCTCAATTATACGTGTTTCTCATCTTCATTCACCCCCCCCCCCTCTCTCTCTCTCTCCCCTGAACGAAATTTTCCCCACTGCGATTCCCCTCATCAGGGCCAAATCTGACCCTAGACTCGACACCAAGCCTCATCCACTCCCCTCCCCTTTCTCCCATCAGTCTTAGGGTGGACCCGATGATTTTATTAAGTGTTCCCGCCAGATCTGTAATTTACAGACCACTGCAATGCTTCAACGGGCCATTATAATTAATTTCATTCATTTTTTCTTGTATTTTGAGGTCGCCTTTCTGTCGGTCAGTAATACTTAAAGTTATTTCATTACTTGATTGGTTATTGGTTATTGTATTGATTATTTATAACTTGAATGGTGATAGGGTCACTTACTTTATATTTGGTTTTTTGGCGCTACATTTTAAACACACTAAACTTTTCTATGTCTAGTTATCAATTTTTTAAGATCCATTTTTGATTGTTCCTTCAGAGTTGAAGATAATTTACTTCCTTGCCCAAACCTCCCGCAGGACGACGGGGGACGGGGGCGGTCAGGGTATGAACCCTTGACCATCGAGAAGTCATAACGACATGCCGCACGACCAGGCAGCCATCCATTATATTATTTAACCATTAGAAATAGTAAAGGAGGAAGAGAAGAGGAAGCCGCAAGGGATATGAAGAAATGTGGAGGCCATATAAGAAACCAAAAGAAAAACGTAAGGGATTTAAATGAATAGGTCAAGGACGCCATATTGAAAGATTACTGCTGCCAACTAACTCAATATAAATTAGTTTTGTGCTACAAGCACCATAGCTTTACAAGTGTTATTTAAATTGCTATAAAGTGCTAAACAATGTCTTAAGCTTCAAATTGCATAGATTATAAACATTTCCTGTATTCTGTACACCAGATACGTCAAAACAGGCAAGCTATTTATAGTTTCCCGCCATGATAGAGATCTCCAATTTTGTGTAACGGCATTGGGACATAGAGCTTTTTTTTTTCTATAAATAATGTTTTAACTTTTTAAAAATAATAACATTTATACAATCAACAGATTACTTTAGTGTATGAACGAAATAAAAAATAAATACATTTTTTTTTGTCTTTGCGTAAAAGTGATCATTATATTTTTAACGGCTTTGTAAAATGTTTGCTTGCTTTTAATGTTTCACATGTTTAAAGTGTTCCGTCACGTTGGAAGATAATTACATCCTACCCCAAGCCTCCCGCAGGACGACGGGGTGGGATGAACCATCGAATGACAGTTCAGAGCACATCCTACACGGCCATGCAGCGATCCTTCGTGACAAATAAGCATTGATAAGTTAAAGTTGATATTGATACCTGGATAGAGTACTTTTAGTCACTCAACGCTTGGTGATTCCAAATGCTCAACCTGTGACCGCAGCTGTGTATCCCTCTTTAGTCACACAAGAAGTTGCAAAGAGAGAAGATCTACCCTCAAAATCTAGAATGCCACAGAGCGAGAGAGAGAGAGACACACACACTCGGCTTGCTGAACCAAACACATCTTGCGATCTTTGAAAGAGACTATAATAAACTATGAATGCATTACGACCTATCTGTTTAAAACTTTTCTAGATTAGTTAGTCATGTTAGCTCTTGTGTTTGTGTTTGTAATGTTGTTACAGCGCCTTGAGCCTACATTTTGTCCAGCGCTTTATAAATAAAATTATTATTATTATTATTATTAATGCATACTTTGCTTGCTATCATTCTAATTGTGTCTGATGCACACATTTGATTATTCTGATATGATTTGTTCTACTCTTTAAATGTTGCTTTTTTTTTTTTTAATTCACTTTCTTTAATATGATTTCTATTTTTTGTTTATTCAGTACTGAAGAGATGACATTGCCAACAACACATAAGACACTAACATAAGTTTACGGTTTACACAACAGTTCACGTTAATATTGTACATACACTGTCTAAACTTGACCATCACTGGGTTGTCCATTTTCCTAAGTTTTCGGGATTCTTTCGGAAGGATCTCTCATTATTTCCTATGGAAATTTCTATTTCATTTCTTTTTTTTTTTTCCTTTTAATTTCATAAAACAACATTTTATTATCTTCATTAAATTAAACAATTTCAAAATAAATTATTGCAATACTGAATAACAGGATTTGGTCGTTAGCTGTACAAAATGATGGCCTACTAATCTATATTTACCTCGGCTTATCTATTCTTCCACCGTGACAGTGTACTACGAATTTGTTTTGGAATACTTAGATTCTATGAATATGAAGAAAACATTAAATACAATTCAGTTATCGTATATTAACATTTCACATGTAAATTTAGAATGAATTTGGTGTTTATTTCGAAATTTTACCAAACCATTTAATTAGAATACAATATATGTAATGCAAGTTAGTTGTATATAGAGTGTAAAGATGTTTACATAAAATATTTTTAATGCATTTTTATATATCATTTATAAATGTTTGTACATGAGATAATCCACGATAAAATAAACAATGTCAAGGACACTAAATTGAAGGTCACTGTTGCCAACTTTATGAAAAACATGAAATATAATCTTAACGGTGACCCAACCAAATAGCGCGGACAAAAATAGTTATTCCACCATGTACGACATTTGTTATTGTGATTTAATATGTTAAAGATTTCTTTTTGTTTGTAGTGTTTATAAAATGATTTATTTAGAGTTTTAAATATGTGTACATATTTATTTTAATGCACCAATATAATTTTGATATTCTTCCCTGACCCTCCAAAAAAATTGAAATTAAACTTTCACAATACAATAAGATATAAGATGAATGAAGATGGGGGCGGGGGGGGGGCACAACGAAAGAAACTATTCATATTTTAAGGCGTCAAAGAAAAAAAAGTGGGTATTAGGGATGTGGGGTGGGGGAGCAGGGTTGCAGGCTGTCCGTATTGTATAATTACAAGCCAATTAATTGCTTTAATCGTCAGGGGACATAACTCAGTCAGTTTGGGAGAGAACTTCCCATGTGCGGAGCGTGTGGGAAGAAAAGATTGAGAGAGAGAGAGAGAGAGAGAGAGATAGAATCCATGTTTTATAAAAGATGAAAAATGTTCAAGACAAGATGGGGGGGGGGGTGGGGGGTTGGGGGGCAGTTGGTTAGAAGATGGTGACTTCATTACGGGACGTAAATCGATAGGGAATTTAAAAAAAAGGGGGGGGGGAGAGAAATCTGATACATGAATTGTGTGGACGTGTTCCAGTCTAATGTATGTGTGTGTTGACGTGTGCTTTCAATCTATATGTTTACGTGTGTCACTCTGGTGTGTGTGTGTGTTTGTGTTTATGTGTTTTCTGTTGTTTTTTTTCTGTGTCTCGGTGTGTGATTTAGATTTTTTAAAAATCTCATTACGTGATAGTACATGTTTATAGTGTGTCCTTAGTGTGTCTATCGAGTGTCTCGTGTGTCTATCGAGTGTCTTTCGTGTGTCTATCGAGTGTCTTTCGTGTGTCTATCGAGTGTCTTTCGTGTGTCTATCGAGTGTCTTTCATGAAAATGTGTTGACGAGTGATCTGTGTATGCCACTTTCGTCTCTGCTAGTGTTGATCTGATGCTTGCCCTTTTCGTTTCTGCCAGTGTCGATCTGAGGTATGTCCTTTTCGTTTCTGCCAGTGTCGATCTGATGTATGTCCTTTTCGTTTCTGCCAGTGTTGATCTGATGCTTGCCCTTTTCGTTTCTGCCAGTGTCGATCTGATGTATGCCCTTTTCGTTTCTGCCAGTGTCGATCTGATGTATGTCTTTTTCGTTTCTGCCAGTGTCGATCTGATGTATGCCCTTTTCGTTTCTGCCAGTGTCGATCTGATGTATGCCCTTTTCGTTTCTGCCAGTGTCGACCCGATGTATGCCCTTTTCGTTTCTGCCAGTGTCGATCTGATGTATGCTCTTTTCGTCTCTGCCAGTGTCGATCTGATGTATGCCCTTTTCGTTTCTGCCAGTGTCGATCTGATGTATGCATGTCTAATATCGGTTTCTCTATTAGTCTGTGTTAATTTAATTATTTTTTTTTCAGTTTTATTAGAAAGGCTTTTCCCCACCACATTTGATAATATTTTATGTAGATGTTACTCACGATGTCTTAACTTGTTGTCAAGTCAAACTCTTCAAGGATCTTATTTACTTTCAAATAAACGAATAGTATTCTCTTGACATATATGAAAGTCTTAAAAGTCAATTATAGCACATATATCTATATAGGACCGGATTTATGGGAGGGCAGGCGGGGCTACTGGCAGTACCTCAGCAAGAAACGGGCCTCCACATCAGAAAAAAATCCAAGTAACAACTGTCAGCAGCTTTACGTTTTTTTCTTGTTTTTTTTTACCATTGTTTGTCACTCTTATACCGGTCGTGGTTAAAAAGAGTTCGCTTACAGTGTGCTCGTAATATACACATTTTTCTACATTGCGTAAACCCTAAAAATGCTTATTTCTTTTAAATACTAAAATATGCATACTTTGTTTTTTAAAGGAAGAAAAATGTAGTTAAAATGTACAAGTAGGCGTACTCTATTTTAAAATATGACTAGTGCTTTTAGATATAAGTATTTATTATTACTAAGTGTATTTTTCATAAAGCTTTTGAAAAATTGTAAGGGCCTCCATAAAAAATTCTGTCTCGGGCCTCCAGATACTTAAATCCGGCCCTGTGTCCATGCAAACTAACATAGATTTAGTCCAAAAAGCCCTTCAACTAGTTTTCCTGATCAACGAAAAAATTCTGTCCTGGGCCTCCACATACTTAAATTCGGCCTTGTGTCCACGCAAACGAACATAGATCTAGTCCAGGGGTAGGCAACATTTTTGTATCGAGGGCCGCATTAAAAAAAGTTTGGTAATGGCGGGCCGCATATATATATATATATATATATATATATATATATATATATATATATATATATATATATATATATCTTAGAAAGATAAGCTTGCTGTGCAGAATGTCTTTTAATTCATATATACGCTGTATTACGATTTTTTAAAATTAACTAATCTTTTTATATCACAATATCCCCACAAATATACAGTTGTACTTTATGTGCATTATTTTACTTCTTACACTCGTGCATAATGTCTCTAAACTGTGAAACTATCTTACTAGTTGTTACCCCTGTGTGTGACTTCTGTCAAATTACAGTCAGTCAACATTGACCAGTGATTATACTTGTTTAGTTTCCACACAAAAAATGCTAGCTCACTGAATGAGACATTTTATGTTCCGGGAGTTAAATGTCGGGACGAGCGAAGCCTTCCCTTGTGGAGAATCACCAGAGAATGCTGACCATGTCCTTCAATGGTGCATACTAAATCAAGGGACCGAGCAAGACTACCAAAGACTATTCGGAGAACTGCCTGATCTGGAAACCACTACGCGGCTCATCTCAGATATAGGATTACTGATCTGAACCCTTCAACATGTAAAATGAGAACGAAGAAGAAGAACTGATGTATGTGTACTCAAATAGTGTGAACAGCAACAAAGTTTTTTTAAGTGTGGAAATACAGCTTCTGGCACCCATAAAGCTCCCGTGGTAGTGATGACTGGAACTTATGTCCTCTGGAGCTGAATCGGCTTCTATTAATAAGTGTTGTACTTTTAATCATTTCACTAAAGATAGTTTCACCTTTCAGGAAAGGAAAATGACAAAAAACTTTTTTTTTAGCTTGCCTGTAGAAATGAGAAAACCCTGTTTGAAAAGATTTAACTTTCATTTGCATTTCATATGTAAACAATCAATTGCAATAGCAATTATAAACAAGGTTACAAAGGACAGTTTGTGTGGAAACACAAACTCAAAATCGGCCCCCGAAGTGGTCCACCCAGGCAGGCTTCAATATTTTCAGAAAGAACATCCGAATGAAATTACATCAAAGACAAATGAGAGATAAGAATGGGGAAAGAAGGTTAACAGATCTTGTGTAGTGCCCCAACGGTCCCGCAGAGCAAGGGATAGGTGAAGGTGAATGTAAAGTTAGATATGAATCTGACCTAACTGGTTCCCCTTTTGTGGTCTATATAGGGCAGATGATGTAAGGTTCATCTGTTTTTGTGGCTTACGGTTAACGAGAGTGTCATGTAGCCAGCACAACGACCAACCGCCTTTACTTTTACCCAACTAATGTCAGGTACCCATTAGGGCTGAGTGGACTCAGATACGCCCAAGGATTCCAAAAGTCTTCACCAGGAATCGAACCCAGGACCCCCGGTTCGGAAGCCAGGTGCTTTACCGCTCAGCCACCGCACCTCCCCTGGCCTAACTGATGTCTTATAATTGATCTAATTGTGTTTAATGCTGATGGCGACTGTCTTCAAAAATTGAAGGAAATTAAGTTTACAAGATTACTATTCGCTTTAAATTAGGTCTAAATAGTGATGCATACTAATTAGCTTTTTCCCTTTAAAAAACTACTTGCATAACTGATTTTAAAAATTAGATTTTTCGCTTTCAGAAAAAAAAAAAGTAGCCGTTGCATCAGAACTTTGAATGGTCTAAAATATTGTGATGTCGGATTTTCAATATCTTTTCTAGTTTACGAGATCTAAACGAGACAGACATTTCGCAATAGAGTTAGTAGCGTCTTTTCCCCTTTCGAGGGCCGCTAAAAATATTAGAAATATTGTTAACAAAGTCACAGTCAATAATGTCCTTTAAGTAACATAACAATTTTTTTCTTGTGATTTTATATTCTTCTCCTTTGCCTTGCCCATGCTAAGCTAGCGGATACATTGGATTATTTATTCTTAAATCAGAACTACTCGTGGTTAACTCCCCTAGCTCTAGTAAGTTTCATTACTGTATATTGTATACTACTTCAATGATAAAATTATATGCAGCGTTGTGCAAACTTTCCTGTTTCAAGTTTATGGTACTCAGTCAAAGATCGAGCCCCATCAGTTGTTACACTTTGTTCCAAGCCTACCCAACACTCAGACATTGTGTCTTGAATGCAGAGTACCAATGTATAGCCAATAAGCATAATCTTCGTTTACTTAAAACTTTTTATAATGAGACAGTTTCAATAATTTATATAGATATTTTCTTAAATATTTGCATTTTTATATCTATATACTATGGGCACACCTGATTTCTGTAGGTGTCGGCGGGCCGCATAAAACACCTCAGCGGGACGCATGTGGCCCGCGGGCTGTAATTTGCCCAACCCTGATCTAGTCCAAAAAGCCCTTCAACTAGTTTTCCTGTTCATCTGGCAAGAGATTGATAACAGCGTACTGTCAACTCTTGTTCATCTAGGCAGAGATTCAGTATTGTGATATGTGTCCAAACTATTTGACTCTCTGAGTAAAGTTAAACTTTTATCACCTTGCAGGCTCTTCAACAGCGAAATCAAGAACATGTATCCTGGAACCTGGACACTGATCTCCAAAATGGCTGTAACGATTTTACTTGCTTTGAATGAAATCTGGTCCAGGGCACATAGAATATTATTTATTACAAGTAGGCTACTCAGATGTCAACTATTATGAACCCTAAAAAAAGTGATCAAAAGAAGGCTAGCTCTTGTGCAGCACAAGTGTTCACACATACGCATAATAGTTTCGAGTTCAAACCTTGCAGCTACCATTCCCTGTCGTCCAGCAGACCGAAAGCAAGGACGTAATATTTTCGAGTAAGTTCGAATCAGTTCGAATCGAATTTATCGAATTACGCCTGTGTCACTAACCAACGTTTCAAAAGCCAATCAACAAAATAAACTTGAGCTGTGTAGTCAGACCAAATATTTTCTTGGGTCACAGATGCATGAATTAGACCACAGATTGAAAGTATTTTCCCACTGCGCTTAGGCTAGCCAGCTTATCGATAACACAAGGTGAAATCAATGTCTAGGGTTCAGGCGCATCCATATACTGCACCAGGTTGACCTTTGCTTGTGGACCGTCTCCATGTGTGGTTCAGGTCCACCTAACTTGACTATTTCAAGGCGTGGTTCTAGGTCCACTTAACCACTGTTGTCTGTACTGTCTAAGGTCTATCAATCCACCATTTAATTGTATCCTTGCGTCACACAGATTCCAGCTAACACCTTTAACTTATCATGGCGTTGTTTCAGGTCCACCATATAATCTTAGTCTATTGGTTGTATCATGTCATTATCTGAGGTCCACCATATAATTTTAGTCTATTGGTTTTATCATGGTTTTAGCTCATTGGTTGTATCATGGTTTTATGTGAGGTCCACCAAATAATTTTAGCTCATTGGATGCATTATGGCTTATCTGAGGCCCACCAAATAATTTTAGTCTATTGGTTGTATCATGGCTTTATCTGAGGTCCACCAAATAATTTTAGCTCATTGGATGTATCATGGCGTAGTTCAAGGTCTACCCTACAAACTCGGCTTATAGATTATGTTGGGTCGTGATCCGAGGGTAAACTATCTAGAGACATTCTACACATTCTGAGGGGTAGACCAAGGGAGAAAAAAAGTCATTTCAACTTTGAGGCGATTAGCGCCCCATCGGCTTCTACGGGGGGAGAATTTATGTTCTTTTAATGAGGGGGCCGTGTTTTCTGGTCGAGTGAACACAGCCGATCAAGTATCTGCTTTCACCACGGGTCACTAGTAATGTCATCTTGACAATGAATATTGATGAGTCTTTCAAGACAAAAATGTGACTTGGCTTATCCGGGTTTAATGGAAATAATTTTGCTATGGTCAGCGGAGACATATGTGAGTTAGAACGGAAAAACACAACTCTTGTATTTGAAGTTGGTCCACGCAGTGACCTATTTGATTCTAACATTAGTGTTCACAAGAATTACATTTGATTCACACCAATAAAAAAATTAACTTGTTCATGTTGTATGCGTTCTGGACTGTTGTTTTAATGGTTCCGTGTATGAGCCCTTTCACGCCGCTATCTCCTGCCATCCCTCTGGAGGTATGGGCTATGATGTAATTCTCAGGAACATAGAAACTAATTATTGTAATAACAAGTGACGCCTAGGGGTGTTTCTATGAACAGAAAATATATTGATTATCGACTTGAAACAAAATATAAAATAAAGGTACTATATACAATTGCAATCAGTTCAAACAGCTAACAAAATTTCGCAAATGTTGTATGTATACTTGAATAGAGAACAGAATAAAAAATCAAGGTTTTATTCAGCACTCAAAGCTTTTCCTCTAGCAATGTAGAAAATGAAGACTCCTCTAGAAGTGATTAAAGTGAGGAGGATTCGCGCAGCACGTCGACCTCACTCTCTGGCCCTAAAGCCCATCCTTTTCCAGAACCAAGATTTGGTCAAGACGTCGACCTCACTCTCTCGCCCTAAAGTCCAGCCTTTTCCAGAATCAAGACTTGGTCAAGACGTCTGGGGACGAGTTTAGGTGCAGTGGATGACCAGAGACTTTCTGTGTGTCTTGTCCTTTTCCAGAGTGCTCTAGAAGTATGCAACTATAGACCTACAAGCATCAAACTTATCGACCTGCTTCTCGTGCTAGTTATTTAGATCTTGGGTCAGCCAAATAGTCTCATTCATTTAGAGCTCTAGACTACAAAGTCATAGTTAACATACAGGGTTACAAGCCACTGACACTGGCCACATTAGAAATGGACATACACCTTACTATCAAGGGTTTTAAAAAATCTAATATGAATACGACCAAAATATGGCATAAGTAAACAGTATGCCCCCCTCCCCCGTAACAGTCACAGGACTACTTGACACGCATACCCAGCTACACACTGGTCATTCACACAAATAAAAACATTACCAAGGTCAAATGGAGTCATCCATATAATAAGTCACATTCAATAAAATAATACGCTGACTGTAATAATCTTCTGTTTTAACGGAACTTACGAAACATGCAATAACACAAACTAAACTTTATCACTGTAGGCTATATCGTCATAATAACTCTAACCAATGTATGTTTTAAATTTAAGAAGCGTTTCTATTTTCTGTAATACAGGCGGCCTTAGCAGTAAGAGTCATTAACGGGATTTATTCTTAACACTAAATATCTTGCAAAGAGCTTTCATGGTAGAGGGCATGGATACTGGAAAGACTTGAACAATTTTGATAAATATGTATGTATTTCATGTATATTGTTATAAATGCATTACACTGTAGTTATGTCTAGAGAGCTTTCTGTACTTTTCTTCTTCTAATTCTAGCCAGCTCTTTTTCAGACTGTGCCAAGGAAAAATAGTGTGCTGTTTTCTTCAGTTGTTCAGCACTGTGTTGGTCATGTTGGGCTGAAGTATGTGGACAGCCTGTCAAAGGTGGTTTAGGAAGGGGTATTCAAAAAGGCATTTCAGTACTTAAAAATGGGTGGCATATTTGTATGATGCCAAGAGAATCTTTATATCGATGGGGTCCTTGGTAGATCGTAATTATTTGCCACCCCAAAGGTCACCTTTGTCTGTGATTTTTTTTAAAAATTAGAATGACGTCGTTTCAATTTCGGAAAAAAAAATGTGTAAACAAAAAAAAAAAAATCCGACAAACAATAAATTGTCATTTATCAGATCCTAACAATTTATGACATTTATGTTATTTAGTTGATAGACTTATTTAAACCAATCAGTAAGAGTTGAATGTAATCTTAATATCTCTCGCTGTTAAATTGTGTTGTTTTTTTAAACGCAAATGTTTACAATGCTGCACAATATATTTTTTTAAAATACCTAACGACGTGTGACCAATTAATCTAATGAAATGTACTAGACGAATAGGCTCACTGTTATTGTGACATTGGGTGTCCAAATAAAATATTCAATGACCATACCGTAGTTTTACGGTTATTGGACGTCGCATCCTGAGCATGCCCTGTACGGGGCGTCGGTGGTAGTGCCCCATTGCCGCTTCAACAGACCACGTATCGCACAGATTTCATGCATATTGCTGAACCGAGGCCCCCCAAGCCCCCCCCCCCTCAATTTCTTTTCTTCCCGCTTCGTCACATTTCTATAATTAAAAACGGCTCTACATTTTTTTTTCAAAAGTGCTAATGCCGTCAAAACAGTGGGCGCGCCCCTCTCCACAGCGCCCTTCCTAAACCGTTACTATCTGTTACATTAAATCACGGCTAAAGAGGGTCCAACGAGGGTTGGGGTGGGAGGGTATGCAAAGCCGGGGAATTGGGGGGGGGGTAATAATTTCATTTCAGCGCCCTTGTTAGCACCCCGTAGAGAGAAGCATCGACACGAGATGGGGTGGCACACGGTTATGACTCCCCCGGGGATGGTGCGCAGCGCGTAACGGCCAATTGCGTCTTTTTCCTCGGGGACGTCAGCGCCCCCAACACACACGGATGAAGGGCTACCGGAGCAGCGGTGGTCCAAAAGTAAAAGGCAGAAATTGTGAAGTGGGGAGGAGCGCGGGCGTGGGGGAGTTGGGTAGAATAGACCTAATCGATCAACACATCCCATTGTCTTGTGAAGTTATTTGTAAATTATGTTCTATAGGTGCATAGCAGCCAACAAAGTGAAAACAAAGTGAGTAGATCTAGACATCATCCAGTACATTGCAAAGCAAAACTAAGAGCCTGAAAGCTATCGGCTTTTCAAAAAAATAGAACTAAATTTGAAATCTCCAAAAGTTCTTAAAAACTTGAGTACAGAGGCGTAGATAGCAATTCGAGGGGAATGCGGACCTCCCAGGGCATCATATCGGTCATACACACTAGCTAGGCCACTGCATCAATATTGTCATAAAGAAAATCATATCAGTCTTAAAAACAAACAAACAAAACTCTATTTATATGATTTATGTTCAATAAATTAACTTTTAAATTTCAGCATCACGATATTGGGATCATTCATTAGCCATTCGGTGTTGATGGCATGAAGTGTGTTGCGCTTTTATGTAATTATTGAATCGTTTGTGTAGTGTGTTGTGTAGTGTGCTGTATAGTGTGTTGTGTAGTGTGTTGTGTATTTTGTTGAGTCGTGTGTTATGTAGTGTGCTGTGTAGTTTGTTGTGTAGTGTGTTGTGTAGTGTGTTATGTAGTTTGTTGTGTAGTGTGCTGTGTAGTGTGTTGTATAGTGTGCTGTGTAGTGTGCGGTGTAGTGTGTTGTGTAGTGTGTTATGTAGTTTATTGTGTAGTGTGCTGTGTAGTGTGTTGTGTAGTGTGTCGTGTAGTGTGTTGAGTACTGTGTTGTGTAGGGTGTTGTGTAGTGTGTTGTGTAGTGTGCTGTGTAGTGTGTTGTGTAGTGTGCTGTATAGTGTGTTGTGTACTTTGTTGTGTAGTATGCTGCGTAGTTTGTTGTGTAGTGTGTTGTGTACTGTGTTGTGTAGGGTGTTGTGTAGTTTGTTGTGTATTGTGTTGTGTCGTGTGTTGTGTAGTGTGTTTTGTAATGTATTGAGTAGTTTTTTTGTGTAGTGTGTTGTGTAGTGTGTTGTGTAATGTGTTGTGTAGTGTGTTGCGTAGGGTGTTGTGTAATGTGTTGTGTAGTGTGTTGTGAACTTTGTTGTGTAGTGTGTTGTGTAGGGGGTTGTGTAATGTGTTGTGTAGTGTGTTGTGTACTTTGTTGTGTAGTGTGCTGATCTGATGGTCTTGTTGTATTTTTCCTTATTATTATTTTAGTATTACTTTGTACCCAAAACGTGAAGGAACGATGGAGGCTAAAGTGAAATAGTTTTTGTAGAAGAGAAGAAGTGAGAGAAAGAAAGAGAGAGGGTGTATATGTGAGAGAGAGAGAGAGAGAAAGAAAGAGAGAGGGTGTATATGTGAGAGAGAGAGAGAGAGAAAGAAAGAGAGAGGGTGTATATGTGAGAGAGAGGGAGAGAGAGAAAGAAAGAGAGAGGGTGTATATGTGAGAGAGAGAGAGAGAGAAAGAAAGAGAGAGGGTGTATATGTGAGAGAGAGAGAGAGAAAGAAAGAGAGAGGGTGTATATGTGAGAGAGAGAGAGAGAGAAAGAAAGAGAGAGGGTGTATATGTGAGAGAGAGAGAGAGAGAGAGAAAGAAAGAGAGAGGGTGTATATGTGAGAGAGAGAGAGAGAGAAAGAGAGGGTGTATCTGTGAGAGAGAGAGAGAGTAAGAAAGAGAGAGGGTGTATATGTGAGAGAGAGAGAGAGAGAAAGAAAGAGAGAGGGTGTATCTGTGAGAGAGAGAGAGAGAGAAAGAAAGAGAGAGGGTGTATCTGTGAGAGAGAGAGAGAGAGAAAGAAAGAGAGAGGGTGTATCTGTGAGAGAGAGAGAGAGAAAGAAAGAGAGAGGGTGTATCTGTGAGTTAGAGAGAGAGATAAAGAAAGAGAGAGGGTGTATCTGTGTGAGAGAGAGAGAGAGAGAAAGAAAGAGAGAGGGTGTATCTGTGAGAGAGAGAGAGAAAGAAAGAGAGATCGTGTATCTGTGTGAGAGAGAGAGAGAGAGAGAAAGAAAGAGAGAGGGTGTTCCTGTGAGAGAGAGAGAGAGAAAGAAAGAGAGAGAAAGAAAGAGAGAGGGTGTATCTGTGTGTGAGAGAGAGAGAAAGAAAGAGAGAGGGTGTATATGTGAGAGAGAGAGAGAGAGAGAGAAAGAAAGAGAGAGGGTGTATCTGTGTGTGTGTGTGTTAGAGAGAGAGAGAGAGAGAGAGAAAGTGTGCAAAAAAACGGTTAAATGTGGGACAGTCTTACTTCGAGATATTTTAAAGCTTGTGGCACTATTTGAAAGAGCCCAACTTTTAGTCAAATTTCTGAATGCCAGTTGTCAGACGTCACTTAATTCATTGATTAACATGCATGACAAGATTACCCTAAAAACACTCGTAGGACGCAATCAACTTTTTTGAAGTAACGTCTGTATTTTATAAAACAAGAAGATAAGAACAGTCTAAGTTTGAGTCATATTTTTGAAAACCAGAAACTTAAGAGTGGACCAGTTAAACGCTGATGACGTCTCCCTTGATTCTTTTATTGGTTTTGTCCCACATTTGCTCTAATTGAATTTGAAGACTACATTTTTTCACATCGAGTTTGAATGGGTTATTTCCCTTGAACTAATAATGTCTCGGCTCCCCTCTAGGAGGGAGGGAAGATGGGGGAGGTGGTTTGCACCGAGACGCAAAGGTCTGTCCCTGCACTTAATGTGGTGCTGATGTTGTAACCTCTAATGGACCATCACCAGAGGACATTACATACTGGCCCCGCACCGGACACGTTCTGTTGTTGTTTAGTATTGATAGAAATAATGGTTGTCCAGATCAATTGGTCCATAGTGACATTTTATGCTCTTATGTTCTATCTAGATCTATCTATCTATCTATCTATCTATCTATCTATCTATATCTATCTATCTATCTATCTATATCTATCTATCTATCTATCTATCTATCTATCTATCTATCTATCTATCTAGGTATATCTATCTATCTAGGTCTAATTATCTATCTAGGTCTAACCATCTATCTATCTAGGTCTATCCATCTATCTATCTATCTATCTATCTATCTATCTATCTATCTATCTACCTAGGTCTATCTAGGTATATCTATTAATCTAAGTATATCTATCTATCTAGGTCTAATTATCTATCTGTCTAGGTCTAACTATCTATCTACCTAGGTCTATCTATCTATTTATCTATGTCTATCTAGGTATATCTATCTATCTAGGTATATCTATCTATTTAGGTCTATCTATCTAGGTCTATCTAAATGGCTAGAGACAAAAGCGCGGTATAACTATAAGAAACTGCTTATAACTAACTCGTAACAAACAGCTCTCCCTCTCTCTCTCTCTCCCTATTTTAACAAAGCTTATAATAACTCCCTCCGTCTGTCTGTTTAGTACACATGTTGTACACATTAAGTCTCTCACACCCTTCTGGAATCAATTTCAAACTTTTCTAGTCACTTACAAAACAGGTAATTATTTAATTATGATAGTAAAGGGAAAAAAACTTAGCTTATTGAGATATAGGCTTATGGTTGTAAATGTATACTTGTTTCGTTTTATACGCTTTTGTTTTAAAAAGTATTTTTGTGTGCCTTGGTTGTTTTATCTCTCCCTCTCTCTCTCTCTCTCTCTCCTAATTCTCTGTTTGATTATTTCTGTGTTAGACAGTTCTGTGTTTGATTGTTCTGTGTTAGACAGTTCTGTGTTTGATTGTTCTGTGTTAGACAGTTCTATGTTAGACAGTTCTGTGTTTGATTGCTCTGTGTTAGACAGTTCTGTGTTTGATTGTTCTGTGTTAGACATTCCTGTTGATGGTTGATGCGTTGATAAATGTAGATGTTGGTGCGAGTTCGTAACTACAACCAACAACAGAACAGTTAGTAGATAAACTGAATAACTCCTGCTGGTAACTTCAAAACAAGTTAATGAATAAAAGGGGCACAATATTCGTCGTCTTATTTTATCTTCGTCGTCTATCTCGGTCGTCCTTCACCCTTGTCCGTTGGTTCTATATTTCTGTTCTTACTTTTTAATGATTCTTCGGGTCACTACGGAAAAACCCAATTAAACCCTAACTTCTATGTATTTTTGTATTGTGTCATTACACCTGATACAGAACCTGATTTGGACTTGATAGAGCTGTAACCAATTAGAGTTACGGGGTCCCTTTGTAATCAACGCAAGAAAGTTTTTTTTCTTTTGTTCTTGCTTCGAAAAGAATGAAAATATCAATGGATCAATTTCTTGATAGTTCTGTATCAGTGAGCTCTATTGTTGATAGTTGTGTGTCACAGAGCATTGTGGTTGGTAGTTGTGTGTCGGATAGTTCTGTGTTTGATAGTTGTGTGTCAGATAGTTCTGTGTTTGATAGTTGTGTGTCAGATAGTTCTGTGTTTGATAGTTGTGTGTCAGATAGTTCTGTTGTTGATAGTTGTTTGTCAGAGAGTTGTGTGTTTTATAGGTGTGTGTCAGAGAGTTCTCTGGTTGATAGTTGTGTGTCATAGAGTTCTTTGTTTGATAGTTGTGTGTCACATAATTTGTGGTTGATAGTTGTGTGTCACAGTATTCTGTGTCAAGAGAGTTCTGTGTCGAGAGAGTTCTGTGTCCGATAGTTTTGAGTCAAGAGATTCTGTGTCGTAGAATTCTGTGGTTAATAGTTGTGTGTCAGAGAGTTCTGTGTCTGATAGTTCCGTGTTTGATAGTTCTGTGTCAAGATAGTTCTGTGTCAAGACAGTTCTGTGTCAAGACAGTTCTGTGTCAAGACAGTTCTGTGTCAAGATACTTCTGTGTCAAGACAGTTCTGTGTCAAGACAGTTATGTGTCAAGATACTTCTGTGTCAAGACAGTTCTGTGTCAAGACAGTTCTGTGTCAAGATACTTCTGTGTCAAGAGAGTTCTGTGTTTGACAGTTCTGTGTTTGACAGTTCTGTGTCTGATAGTTCTGTGTCTGATAGTTCTGTGGTTGATAGTTCGGTGTTAGATAGCTGTCTGTCGCCATGATGTATTTTGCATTTCTGTTACTCCCCCCCCTCCCCCTCCCCTCTCCCCCCCCCCCTGAACATTGGGCGCTAATTAATCAGCCCTAAGAAGTGGGGGCTCAGCACGTGACGACGGGTCCCCTAAGGATAGGAAAAACAGCACAGGAAATTACAAGGATGGGATTCTTGTGGTCTACACCTGACTCCAAGAGTCGAACCGGAAATAAATTGGCCGCCATGTTCTTTGGCCGGGAGGCGGATTTCATCACAGCAATGGAGATGGTGGGAGGGGGAGGGGAGGGGGCGCCGTGTTTGTATATGGTGGAAGCAGTGGGTAAGGCTTGGGAGATCTTTTGTTATAAGCGACAGTTAAAGATGATGATTCAGCCGATAAAGATCCTAGACAGATTCTTTTTTTTTTTTAAAGTGTAAACTTATTAATGACAAGCAGGAAGGATTTACTCTTATTTTTTTTTTCTTTGAGTTACAAACGTATTTAAATGTATCTCATTAGAAATAATTACCAGCAAGAGATATTCCCGAGTTGACATTTTTTTTTCAGCAAAGCTGTTCAGATCGAACTATATCAAAGCAGAGAAAAGTGTCTTTTCTCTCTCTCTCTCTTTTTCTATCTATCTATCTCTTTTTCTGTATCTTTTTTTCTCCCCCTTTCTCTCTCTTTATTTCTCTTTCTCTCTCTTTATTTCTCCGTCTCGCTCTCTTTATTCCTCTCTCTGTTTATCATTTATTGTTGAAATCTTTTTTTCCCGCTGCAAATTACCATTCAAATATCCCGTTAACACACACACACACACACACACAAACAAACACACACACACACAAACAAACACACACATACACACACAAATACAAACACACACACAAACACACACACTCATCTACATCAACTGACATGTTTACGTCATCTCTGATCAAATACAACCATTTACATTTCTAGTTTAGGCTATAAGATAAGATAATATAAGAACAGTTGTATTTTTTAGCGGCCCCCTAAAATAATATTTTTTTTGTACAAATGTATGGCTAAATTATATAAATTCTGTCATACTGTTTACTACAATTAAAAAAAAATCCTTTTTTTCAAGAGCAAAAAAAATCTATTCAATATGCATAAAAGCACTAGCGGATCCAGAACTTCGGAGGGGGGGCGATTTTTTTCCAAACCCCAACCCTAACGCCCAGGAAACCCTAACCCTATGCATAAACGTTATTACAGCATATATATATATATATATATATATATATATATATATATATATATATATATATATATATATATATATATATATATATATATATATATATATATATATATATATATATATATATATATATATATATACGAGAAATAAAAAAAGCAGTGTCTCTCAACTTTCTGCGAAGAAAAAAATCCAGACATGTTGAGCCGTTTCTCTTGATAGTCTGGGGGAGCGCTGTAAGGCTCCTTGGTGGGGTTCGCCATAATCATTTTTTTAGCATTCTTCACTGTAGAAACGCATTCTCCTGACATTTACAGCTCATTATTTATCAGTGGGATTCGGGGCAAAGCCCTGAGCCAAAAGCGTTTTCTTGCATTTTTCACTGCTGAAACGCATGCATACTCCTGTCATCTCCTGTTCATTGTTTATCAGTGGGGATCGGGGCGAAGCCCCGACGTTAAAAGCGTTTTTTAGCATTCTTCACTGCAGAAATGCATTCTCCTGACATTTACAGCTCATTATTTATCAGTGAGGTTCGGGGCAAGGCCCCGACGCGCAAAAGCGTTTTCTTGCATTTTTCACTGCTGAAACGCATTCTCCTGACATCTACAGTTCATTATTAATCCTATTAAAAAATGACCTTTTCAATACTGTTTTACTTGAAAAAATATTCTAATATGAATTAGAAAGGCCCTTACTACATTGCAAATAAAACGATTTGAAGATACCCCACATATTTAGATTTAGGCTTTGAAGATCGCCGACGAAAAAAAAAATTAGAAAAATATTATTTTTTTAGAAAAGCTCATTTGTATGTGATACGTTTTGTTCGATAAGCCTGTTTGTAACTTTGTTTTGTTACTGTACTATAATTCTAAGCTCTAACAAAAAAATTCGGAAGTGGGAGGAGAAATTAAGTGGAC
This sequence comes from Biomphalaria sudanica, assembly GCA_036873155.1. Taxonomy (NCBI): domain Eukaryota; kingdom Metazoa; phylum Mollusca; class Gastropoda; family Planorbidae; genus Biomphalaria; species Biomphalaria sudanica. Next base: position 163,620 of record JAZGLO010005396.1, on the reverse strand, counting down.
CAATTAGACTCTATTCTAAATTTGTTTGCATTTTTAGGATTGAAGCATAAATTATGAGCTATAGTCCCAAATTTATTTAACTAGAAAAATAGCAGATTGAGTAAAGGTTGGAAAAAGGCGACTAGGAAAAGAATATTTGGGTTCAGAACTCATCTCAATCGTTACTTTTATTCTAAATTTATAGTACATATAAAGTATATTGGTGACAGATTTTTCTTATAATTTTGTAATTTCTTAACTATAATTCAAAAAGAAAAAGTATAGGTTTGTCCGATGGGCGGAAGGCGATTGCAAGTATCGCCCCCCCCCACCTGGTACAACGCTTTTTCATTTTATATTTACTAATGATAAAATTTGAGATTAGAGTGTGTGTGCGACATAATATACAAATGGGTTCACATATCAATACGTAGTTTATATTATATAGATAGTCAACTAAGTTCACAACTTATATTTCCCCATAAAGGTAGGACCGCCCCCCCACCACTCAAAGGGTTTAGGTGGGAATGGCAGTAGATGTATTCGCCCCCCCCCCATCCAATCGGAAAACAGGAAAACGACATAATCTAAGGATCGGTTAAAACACCAATAAAACGTTTTAATCATATAGATATTTAATTGATTCTGTTAGCAAGCTGTGATTTCTACAACTTTTATTGGACCGCCCCCCCCTCGAAAGTTTATGGGGTGGGGGGGGGGGTTGGGATTGATGCCATCGCCCCCTCCCGACCCCACCAAATTAGCCAAAATGCCTGAGGGGGGCGAAATAATCTAAAAATAGGTTGAAATATAAATAATTAGCATATATTATTAATATCACGATCATCAATTAATATGGATGTCAGATGTCAAGATCTATGAAGATGCAATGATAGATGTCACGTTGAAGATTATCTTGACCTGTATCACACTAACGATGATCGTGATTGCCGAGGATCTTGAAATCTTCTTTTAATAAGATGATCGTATAGAAGTAGCTAGATCTAGTTGATAATACGATCATTCAAAATGTTGCCAGTTGATCATCTAGAAGTTGTCATTCGCTAAGTCGATCTAAGTATGATACTATATTCAATAAAGAAACTTCTCTTCGTCTAAAACAATTACTTTAATTCAGAACTTGAAAAAGCTATTCACAAATAATTACAATGGTTAAACGTACTTGAATAAAATGATAGATCTACACAATAATATAATTGAGTTCTAATACAAGACATTAGTAGATGTTTCCACTTCCAAGTTCCATACAATGACTGACTAAAAAACCAGAACTTTTCCCGGGCTCCAGCTACGTCACGTCTCCCAGGCAGCTCATTGCAGTGCCAACCAATAAATGCAGCCCAAGTTACACTAATTAACATATCTCCACGTGGGAAAAAACCCGAGGTACTTGACGAGCTAAAAATAGATACTGTGTACGTGACAATTAACATAAGTAATAAATTCGTATACAAATTGTGTGAATTCTATTCTAAAATTCGTCCGCTCCCCCCCACACACACACGGAGGGGGGGGGGGTCGGCCAAATGGGGGGGGGGCGATTGCCCCTACCGCCCCCCCCCTGGATCCGCCAGTGTATAAAAGTGGAATATAATTTAAAACAACAATTAATAAGTAGTATTAAATATTATCGCGTCAACCGCTATCATAGGCAACAATAGTTATACGACAATTAACTAAAGAAAAAAAATGTGACTAAAAGACAGTCACACAGTAATTATCGCAAAGCAGAAACTCCCGAGATACTGACTGTAGCAGACATGATTGCCACCTTGATGATAAGGAAGTAGTTTTCCAAATCTCAAAGAAGGAGATCTAAAATTATCATATTATTTATCGGTGGGAAGCGTGGTCGAGAGGCTAAGTGCGCTTGAACTTGGCTTGTCTCGGCTACCTAGAAGGGGGCTCGAGGTTCGACACCCGACTCGGACAGAGCACGGAAAACCAACTCCTAGATACCTCCTCCCACCGGTCCACGAATGAGATTGGACCAAAGCGCTATGAGCATGCTATAAGCCTAAAGGCAGCACGGAAAACCAACTCCTAGATTGGACCAAAGCTATGAGCTATATAGCTATGAGCATGCTATAAGCATGAAAGTAGCGCTATATAAAAGCTATAATAATATGAAGGGAGAAAATAAAAGAAACAATATAAATGTACAAATGCCTATGTACGTATAGTGGTAATATAATGTGACTAAAAGTTTTAAAATAAACATCATTTAATGCACTACTTTTACCTCTTGATGGTTCTATTGAATTACCTATTTTTTAACATTCTCAATATATATAATTTTGCACTTTATATTAAACAAATATTCATTTTGTGCTATTAGAAAATATGTCATGTGATGAACTGTACAAAGCAACTTATAACGATAACACATCGTGAGAGCCTCAATGTAATTATTTCCATTTCCATGTTTGAAATCATTGGATTTTAAAATGTAACTATTTTATTTGAACGTTTACTAATAAAAAATATATATTTTCGGGAAAAAAAGTCCAATAAAGAGCCAATAGCCCAAAAAAAGAGGCAGAGCCCAAAAAAAAAAGGCAAAGAAAAGAGGCAAAAGCCCAGAGATTCCTAGGATGTAAACAGCTTGAAATCTGACGTCAAAAGCTAAAAAGCTGAGGTATCCTAAAACGTTTTTTTTTCTTGAGGCTTTGATTAAGAGATTGGCGCTTTTCAAAACAATTAGATCAATGAGATAATCATTATGAGACATCAGTTAGGCCAGGTTCACATATAGCTTCACCTTCACTTTCACCTATCCCTTGGTCTGCTGGACCGATGGGGCACCACACAAGATCGGTCAACCTTCTTTCTCCATTCTTCTCTGTCATTTGCCTTTGATAGAATTTCATTCTGATATTCTTTCTGAAAATATTGAAACCTGCCTTTTTACCTGCCTAGGTGGACCACTTTGGATGACGATTTAGGGTTTGTGTTTACTCACAGCCTGTTTTTGTAACCCTGTTTTTAGATGAAAAGTTTTCATTTCAGACATATGAAGCTAATGATGTAAATTTCTGTTTCTGTGGTCCGCGGTTAACAAGGGTGCCATGTAGCCAGCACAACGACCTACCGGCTTTACTTTTCCCTAACTAATGCCAGGTACCAATTAGGCGCCCGAAATGAAATAAAAAAATCTCTGTCTTCACCTGGATTCGAACCCAGGACCCCTTGAATGGGAAGCTAAAATAATATGAATTAAAAATACGGGTAGGACGATTAGATACTTGTATCTTATAGTGAAGGATTATAGGCTAAACCTTTTTCAAGATAAAAAAAAAAAAAAAAAGACATGTACCGGTAATATATAAATTTAAAACAAATCAATTTGAACTTCAAATAATTTAGTAAACTAAATATTACAAGAAAAAAAAAAGGGTAGTTTGAGGATTGAACCCACGACATTCACGTTTGAAGCACGACGCTCTATCAACTTTATTGTCCAGCCATACTGTGTGTGAAATTTTAGCTTGAAATAAGTTATTCATCTTTTAATTGAGGTTTTTTATTTATGTCTTTTAACAGACTTCCGCACACCTTCCAGTGGCGTAGCTAGGGTTGGGGGGAGGAGGGGGGAGAATTTGAAAATCCCCCCGGGCCCCTACATGAGGGGGCCCAAAATGAGTGATTTTTACATTGAAAATTTGGTATTAAGCAAATGCAGGGGCCCCCAAAGAGGCCAAGCCCCCCGGGCCCCTGAACGATGTAAAATTCCTAGCTACGCCCCTGACACCTTCCATCTTTGACCCATGAAGCAAGTGTGAGTTCTTAGTGGGGGAACTGGAACTGTAGAGTACAAATGTGCTAGGACAAATTGAAGTGTCAGTACAAATGATGTTCCCTGACAGCCCGAGTGGAGTGATCTGTGTTGCTGGTTCTTCAATAGCTTCTTCAATAGCTTCAGAAAGTTCAAGGTTGTTTGCTCTGGAGCCTAGAAGCGCAAGAGGTTCCTTGTGTGGTGTCAACAACAGGGTCAGTTACTGTCACTGCTTGTCAGTGACATTGTTCCAACTGTTTACAGCGGAACTCAGACCTAGCTATAATGTTGTTACGAAGCGTATGTCTTTCTGTCTGTCTGAGTTGCATCTTTGACATTACTATGTCTCCCACTTCCCATTCTCGGATTAAGTTGCAACTTGGCACAATAATTTATTGTCGATGAAAACAAACGAATCAATTAAAGAAAAAAGCTAACCAATTAGTTAATTAATTAGTGGGAGATAACTCTTGCAGTATTGATAGATATGACAGTAATTGTTCCGTTTTTTTTCCCCATAAAGGCATTTTACAAATATTTTGCTTGTTTTTAATGAATATAAAAATCCCTGTCTATTTCATAAGGGTTGTCATCCAGTCCGAAGATTAATAAGAAGTGCAGTACTTCACGCGGCTGCGCAGTCCCAGTGTTATGATTGTGTGTGTGTGTGCTTGTGTTTCTATGGTGAAGGTGGGAAGAAGTTAGCGATTGGTTGTGAATGATGCAGCATAGGCGGCATTGTCAGCAACGGTCAAAGTTAGGAGAGACGACTCCAGAACGTGAACTGAAAGGCTGTGCTATTGTAGTGTGTTTTTGTTTAAAAATATTACTAGTCTAGTACATTTATTTTATCTCATATCAACTTGGATGGCTGCGCTGGACTGTCGTTCGGATTTATCGACGGTCGAGGGTTCAAACCCTGCTCGCTTCCATCCCCCGTCGTCCTGTGGGAGGTTTGGACTAGGAAGTAAACTATCTTCAACTCTGAAGGAACATCCAAAATATGTAAAACAAACAAACAACTTGATTTTGTCTATATTATAACAAAAGTTATATTTAGTTTCGTTCACAAGTTATTCAAATTATTTCAAGTTTTATAAGTTAAGTTATAAGTTTAGATATATAATACGCCTACTGTCGCCCACTGCGGTTTAAAAGTCTACAAAGAGTTTGGTACTACAAGTCAACAATCGTCAACAACACCCAGCTGCGACTTACATATTTTGCCACATTCAGCGCAGACACAACCGTTGTCCGGCTTTAATATGCAGAACAAATTACACAGTAAAGTAAAACCTACATTTATGAACACATTTTAAGAAAGATTTTTTTAAGTAACGTCTGTATTATATAAGATGAGATGTAAAAATAAAAAAAATGAAACAAATTGATGCAATCAAATAAAGACCATATATTGATCAAAAAAGTTATCTATAAAGGTGTCCAGTTAATAGCCACGAAAAGATACGCACTTACTGCTAGTGACCAAATCGAATTTCCCTTTTATATGACACTATTATTTCAGATTAAGAAGTATCATCGGGGGCTCAGACTGCACAAGAAGGACATGGAACTACGGATACACACCCCCTGCTCTGACTTGATCCCCGAGCTCCCGAGGGCGTACAGACGTTTGTGTTGGATTAATCCACTATTTTCTGAAAAGATAAATTTGATCTGTTATCATGAACTGAAGAGCGTGCGTAAGGGGGGGGGGGCACAAGCAGGGGCGAGCCCAGAGAAAACAGCCGGGGGGCTTGAACCGATTGAAGACGATGGAACCTTTTTTTCTGAGGAGGACGTGATACGAGAGGGAGGGGGTGGGCACTTGGAGGATTTGTGGGAATTCGGAGTCGGCAGCACACGTGCGGAAAGATGGCGTGAGTGCTAGGCTGAAAGATGGCGCCTGTTTCAGGAGTTGATTTTTATGCCAAGTTAGATTTGATGCTGTTTATTTTATACGCTTGATTGAGTCTGTAGTCGATGCCCGTAGCTGTGTCAGGCGCGTTCATTCTAGCACTGACATCTGTAGCTCTCAACTAGCTTGGCAGCCAAAAGGAAAAGTGGAGAACTCTGGCAGCGAAAAAAGAAAACAAAGTTGAAGAAAGTTTTCAAGGACAGAAAGAGGTTTCGTTTTGAAATCTAGAGAGGATAAAAAGATCGATTATATTAGTGTCATGATTCAACGTTGTCATGAAAACAAACTCACATTGATTAAGGATTATTAAGCTAATATGTAAACATAATAATAGATAAGCTTTATGATTATTACCTCTAATAATTATACATTTTTTACGAATATACTCTATAAGAGATTTTCATAAATGGCGGGAAAACTATAAATGCCTAGCTTTTTGGTGTATACGGTTACAAACCAACAGAAGTGTTGACACTATGTAAAATGACAATTTTTGCAGACTTTTTAGCACTGCAGAATGAATTTTACAAAACGATTCCTTTTTTTTTTTTAAATATGTAGTTGGCAACATTTAAGTTCATTTCAGCTTCCTTGACATTGTAAAGATTATTGTGAAAATCTCAAATTTTTATTGAACTTTATGATTAAAATCTCTAGCTAGTTCAGGAGCGTAGCTAGGAATTTTCCATCGTTTGGGGGCCAGGGGGGATTGACCTCTTTGTGGGGGGGGCCTGCATTTTGAGTAATATTTAATTTTTTATGTAAAATAACACTCATTTGGAGGCCCCCTCAATTGTGGGCCCGGGGTATTTTCAAAGTCGCCCCCTCAATTGTGGGCCCGGGGTATTTTCAAAGTCTCCCCCTCCTCCATAGCTACGCCCCTAGTTAGTACACAATATTAGGATTAAACTGTATAGTATAGATGTGGCAAAATATGTAGGTCGTAGCCACGGGAACTCGAAGGCAAGCCTTATTAGTAATAATCAAGCCAAATTCTATAATGAATAAAATATTCTTAAAAGATTAAACTCTAACAAGATTAATGATTTAACTGTATTATACTTAAACTCGGTATCTATTAAAAAATGACATAATTAAACTTTTTGACAATTAAGCTTTCTATCCGTTTGTTTCCACACAAAAAATGTCTTTGTTTATTACATTGTCCTTATATATAGATCTATTAATGTATTCTATAAGTATGACCATATGAACATTCTCAATGTTACTATAATTTTCTATCTGTAGGTTAGAGACGGTTTGAAAGTGTAAAAAAAAGGGGGGGGGGAGGGGAGTAAAAATAGAAAGGCTGTGTGTTCAACAACAGCTGGACATTTTGATTAGTAGACTGCCCTTTGGCTACTTCATAACACGACCTTCTTTCCGGACAAACTACCCTCTAGTGGCCGAGAAAACATGAAACTGACCGCTGTCCAGACCGATGATGATGTTACAATCACCGTGTTCTTTCTGTTACATGGTGCTCGTGGGAGATATCCCCCCCTTACCCTTGGCTGTCAGCAGCCCTCCGCTGACCATTGGCCGCCATCAGCTCACGTTCCAGGCTTGCGTTTTGACACTTCTAATTTTGGCACGTGCAGATAATTAGCACTACAGCCGTTAGGACTATTTTTTCTTACTTTCTTTCTTTCTTTCGTTTCTTTTCTTTGTTTCTTTCTTTCTTTTCTTTCTTTCTTTCTTTTCTTTCTTTCTTTTTTTTTCTTACTTTCTTTTTTTTCTTTCTTTCTTTCATTCTTTCTTTTCTTTCTTTCTTTCTTTTCTTTCTTTCATTCTTTCTTTTCTTTCTTTCTTTTTTTTCTTTCTTTCTTTTCTTTCTTTCTTTTCTTTCTTTCTTCCCTTTTTTCTTTCTTTCTTTCTTTTTTTTTCTTTTTTTCTTTCTTTTCTTTCTTTCTTTCTTTCTTTCTTTCCTTTCTTTCTTTCTTTCTTTCTCCTTTTTCTCTTAATAAGCTGACCTCGACCATCCAGCATCACCATATCTCCAAGTCTCTAACACTTTCTCTTGACATGCCCATACTAACACAGGCAACATCCATATGTGACGTCATACTCAACAACTTCTGTTACCTCATACATGACCTCATACATGACTTCATAGAGGACCACATACATGCCTGAAAGCAGACCAGATACATGGCCAAAACCATGACCATACATGACCTCATACATGACCTCATACATGACCAGATAGATGTCCATACACATGACCTGATATAGCAAAATATACATAACCACATTCAAGATCTCATACATGACCCTCATACAGGACCTTATACATGACAAGATAGATGTCCACACACATGACCTCATACATGACCAGATAGATGTCCATAAACATGACCTGATATAGCAAAACATACATAACCACATTCAAGATCTCATACATGACCCTCATACAAGAGCTTATACAGGACAAGATAGATGTTTACACACATGACCAGATATAGCAAAATATACATAACCACATTCAAGATCTCATACATGATCCTCATACATGACCTTATACATGACCAGATAGATGTCCACACACATGACCAGCTATAGCAAAATATACATAACCACATTCAAGATCTCATACATGACCCTCATACAGGACCTTATACATGACAAGATAGATGTCCACACACATAGCTAAACATACATAACCACATGCAAGATGTCACACACAGCCACTTACATGATATCAAACATAGACACATATACTAACAAATGTTTCGTGTAAGAACTCTTGATTTAGTTATAAACATATTCCATTGGGTTTCTTCTCTGATAGAACGACTATGGTTCATCTGTAGAACACTTTTTCATGTGTCAATGGAGCCCTGATCTCGACAGGCATACTCATCCAAATGTATTAACCTTGGTTAGGCCAACAATAGAATATGCATCCTCTGTTTGGGACCCCCTCAACTCAAGAAAACATTAAGAAACTGGAACAGACACAGTGAGATTTCAAAACAAACGAATATTCACATTTGACTACAGTAACACCTTTAGTAAATGCACTAAATTTAGAAAGCCTTCAGGATAGAAGACTCAAAAGTAAAGTAACAATTATAGATAAAACACTGAACCATAATCTTCACATACCAAAACAAAACCTAATAAAATACTCAGAAAGACACAAAGATAAAGACATATTTCTAAGACAGATATATACAAATGCTCGTTCTTCCCTAGTGCTATTCGAGCATGGAATGGGTTGCCTGAGCTAGCCAGGAAAACCAGTGATTTTTTTTCGCTGTCCATAGCTTTCTTTGTCACAATTTCTTTCCACATAGAGCGGTCTAGGCACTGGCGAATTTTCCATACATACAAGTATAACATGTACATACAGGTATATGTGATAATAAGAATGATATAAATTTAGGTATAAACATATTCATGAGATGATCCATAGTCGTTTATAGACTGAAGAAAGGTTACATATATTCGTTTCGCTAAGACTACTGACTTATTTCGCACACATTTTTCCAAACGCAATTTTATACTGTGTTTCGTTTATTGTTGTTTATTGTTGTCTATATGAGGGGAGTACTGGGGAACGAAGAGGGAGCGGGCATCAGGAAAGAAGTTGTCCTCAGAGAGGTCTTAGGTTCGCGAATACTGCGGGAGGGTAGGAAGCTACTTAGCAATATGGTAGAAGAACCAATGCTACTTATTGTAAAAAAAAAAAAAATGTTTGACATGTTTCGGATGTTCCTTCAGAGTTGAAGATAGTTTACTTCCTATTCCAAACCTCCCGCAGGAAGACGGGGGGATGGGAGCGGGCAGGGTTTGAACCCTCGACCGTCGATAAATCCGAACGACAGTCCAGCGCGCAAGCCGCACGACCAGGAAGCCATCCAATACTTATTGAATAGTACTTGGTCCTTGCTATTATCTGCTTCTATGATGTATATTTAACACTACAACTGAGATTCGTGTATATAGAAATGTGATTGGAAAAGATTTCAAACCTAAAAGTGCTTGGCCTAATACAAGACAGATACATTTTCTAAGCAAAAACTTTTTAAAAAAGAGGGCTGTAATCGATGAGATTTATCTTGTGTGCAAAAGAGAAAAACAATTTCTTTCCAGAAATAAATCAAATAAATTACTCCCCCTAGCCCGATTTGTTATATTTACAAATTCAAAAAGTAAATCACCCATTCTATGACCCTAATCTCAGAATCTCCACTCTTCAAACACAAGAAGTCAAAACTTGTGTTACAATAAAAATAACAGAAAAACTCTAAGGAGTGTAAAATTATTTCTTGCCCTATTATTGTGATTGGGGCCCTGGACGTCACGTGGGGGAGTAAAGAGTCGCTAAAAGCTCCGAGTTTAAGATCAAGGCGACACGAATGTATCTTGTTGCAAAGTCTGCGATCTCTGATTGGTTTCTTCCTTTAGCTCGCGAGACAATATTGCCAACAATTTGTGATTTAGCAGGGGCCTGTGACAGGAAGTTACAAATCTTAGTTTCTGGACGCCAGGAGTTGTCAACAATTCCAATGAAAGAGGGGAAGATGGACAAAAAAAAAGGGGGAGGGGGAACCAATTGGACAAAATGAGGTCATTCCAACTCCTTCGTCCAGTTTATTTGTCCATTTATTTCGGCTTTTTTTTTCTTTTTCCTTTTCTGGAGGACTCAATGATCCCCAGCTCTTATCTTAGAGCTTGTAATTTTCTTTCTTGGGGGTCCTCGCATGGCCGATTGAGACCCACTAAATACACTTTGTATTTATTGACCAAAGACTTGGTCTACACATTGGACCAGATTATCCTTCTTTTCCCCTTCCCGTAAACAAAAAAAAATGAAATATCTTGTGCATAAATGTTTAACAAATGTGTAACCGAAAATAACTAAATCTGTACGTAAATGTTATGTAAATGTAAATAATAGAATCACTTTGACATCCGCCTTCAGTCCAAGGCTGCCTTAACTGTTTGGTTCATGGATTAAAACAAAACACGTAGATTACTAAAATCTAATATCTATATAATATATGATTTAAAAAATGTGGAAGTGCTACGAAGAGAAGGATGCCAGGACGTCCGCTCTATTATCAACAGCAGACGCCTGGGCTGGCTTGGCCACGTTCATAGAATGCCAGTGGGTCGACTTCCACAGGACATTCTGTATGGCGATCTAATAGAAGGCAGGAGAGCCGCTGGTTGCCCACTTTTACGGTATACGGATGTTTGCAAACGCGACATGAAACTCTTCAAACATACATGACCTCATACATAACCAGATAGATGTTCATACACAGCACCTGGGAAAAAGTAGCACTGGAAAGATCCACATGGAGAGAGAGCATTAAGGAAGGGTCACGGATTGCAGATGTCATACACAACAGAAGCAAAAAGAAGGGTGAAAATGCAACGGCGCCTGGTGATTACATATGCCCAAACTGCCCCGCAGCTGTGTATCAAGGATTCGCCTCTTTAGTCACACAAGAAGTTGCAAAGGGAAAAGATCGTCTCTCGAGACGTAAAATGCCACATAATATATATATTATTAAAACATATGTAATAATATATGCTAATTGTGTACATATGTGTAAGAATGTGAAAACGTATATAAAATTCTATATTAAATGTAAGAATATTAAACAATACATAGATATACATGTAATTGTATTAAACAATAAAAAGGCTGAACATCGCTAAGTGGCCAGGGCACTTAAAAAAAGGTTCAAGGGGGCAAACACCGGCTCTCGGGGAACAGGGCGTATGTCATGTTAAAGGCCGAGAGAACGAGAGAGGATCAAATGGTGAGGACGGGGGCGCCAAGTAGCCATTGACAAGTTGGGGAGCCGAACATTCAGACGTCATCAATCGTCTACAAGGGCCATGTCATTCCCGCGTAACGCCCTGTCCCCCCGTGATCTCCAATTCATCCCCAGCGCGAGCCTTTAATGGTCGGGTGATGCCCTCAATCATAAATCCAAAGCGAGTCCAGCGAGCATCTAGAACTTTCTCAAGAGAAGAAAATTATAAGATGGACGTCTGTGTCTAGGGTAGGGGGGAGACGATAGGATATTTTTAAAAAGTGAGGAAATGATGGAAGAAGGAAGGGCGCATGAGGAAAAAGGAGGGCGCTGAAAGAGTGACCATTTAACGGAGTAATATTTGATGAAACGAGGAGAGGGTGTGTCCCAAGACACAATGACCAGCAAGATTAAAAGAGGGGAAGACATTTTGGCTTTTGACCTTGACCTCATCAGCAACGATTCTATCAGGTCGAACAAGTGGCTCGCTTCTTAGAACTACTTATAGCGGTGTCTTACGGAAGTCGTCTTTTATAGATACATATATCCATGGGCTATGCGAGCTACATATAGGGGTGTGTTATGCCTCTAGACTTTTATAGCTACATATAGTAGTGTGTTATGCCTCTAGACTTTTATAGCTACATATAGTAGTGTGTTATGCCTCTAGACTTTTATAGCTACATATAGTAGTGTGTTATGCCTCTAGACTTTTATTACTACATATAGTAGTGTGTTATGTCTCTAGACTTTATAGCTACATATAGTAGTGTGTTATGTCTCTAGACTTTATAGCTACATATAGGGGTGTGTTATGCCTCTAGACTTTTATAGCTACATATAGTAGTGTGTTATGTCTCTAGACTTTATAGCTACATATAGTAGTGTGTTATGCCTCTAGACTTTTATAGCTACATATAGTGGTGTGTTATGCCACTAGACTTTTAAAGCTTCATATGGTGATGTGTTACGCCAGTAGACTGTTAGAGCCACATATAGTGATGTGTTATGCCGCTAGACTTTTAAAGATTCATATAGTTATGTGTTATGCAAGTAGACTTTTAGAGCTACATATAGTGGTGTGTTATGCCTCTAGACCAGTGATTCCCAAAGTGGTCTATATAGACCCCCAGGGGTCTACGAAGACCTCCAAGGGGTCTACGAAAGTAAAAAAACTAAATTGGGGGTCCATGAGATGCCCACGGGGGTCTACGATAATAGATTTCATTTAAGCACATTTAATGTTCACATTCCACTAATGTAATTATTGCATACACTAATATATGATTTGTACCTTCGTTAATCCTTTAAATATTTATCCTGCTATTCAAATGAAAAATTATTGTAATCAATTTCAATACTTATTTAAATAACTTAATTTTGTCTACATTTAACTAATATTTAGAACCAAAAAAAATGTAGACAGTACAGCATTAATTATTTAAAAATAAAATTGGGATTTATTCCTTCTTTGTCGGACAACCCTAAGTGACCTTTTTATGACGATATGAACCAGGTTCGCTGGAAGATCATCTGAGACAATGCTACCCTGATTTTACAAACTTTCGAACACTCAAAGTTCAAAATAGACTCGCATAATCATAGTTCGACATCCTATAGAGAAGAAGATGGTTTGTGAGCGTCTTACAAGATTTCTTTTCTTACGGAAAATACGGAAAACAGCAAAGGTCAAACATTGAATTCTACCAGCCGTTTTGCACAAACCTACATCTGTTATTATGAAAAGAATTTCCTTTTAAGCAACAATACAGTTCAAGGTCGCTTCGGTGGCATGAGTTATAAGATTAAAAGCTTCTTATGTAAATCTTTGCAAGATACATAAATACAGTTTGGTCTGACAAGGTGTAGCGCTGTGTGCTACAAACTGTCTAATGGTCACCTTCTCATCTCATCTATGCCAGTAGTCCCTTCTGGGCATAGGTTACCAACCAGCTTCCTCCAGGCATCTCGGTTCTGGGCGAGTCTCTCCAACTGTCGCCACGTCTTGCCCATCTGCTTCCAGATCGCGGAGACCTGGTGAGCCACCATCACCACCATTTAAAAAATCCAGCAATTCATCAATCCGCTGGCCAGACAAGATCTTGAATGAGGAACTGTGGCAAAGAACAAAGCAGCAGCCCACTGAAGTAGATATCCTTCAGAGACGCTGGAAAAGGATAGTTCACACCCTTCGCAAGCCTGCATCCAACATAACAAGGCGAGCCCTAACCTGGAACCCCCAAGGAAAGAGAAAGAGGGGACGGCCTAGAAATACATGACGCTATTGGTCACCGTCTCCTTTATATTTCCTTAGGGTTGACCCACGAGACCTTTCCCATGTTTGGGTATAGTAGCAAGGCAGCAGAGGTTTGAATTCAGTTTTCCTTCTGCTAGGTGGGTATCAAGCCAAGGCTAATGAGCCCTTCCTGCTCGAAGTTTACTGGTTTAGGCTCCAGTTACTCGCCTTTGACCCACCTCCTGTTAATGAAAACAGTTCCGCAGATTCAACATTTGAGCCACACGTGAAAGATCAAGAAATACACGAGAAACTGCTCTATGCGAAACCTTTTACAATGATACTTAAGGCATATTAATTAATTAATTAATTAATTAATTTATATTTAATGTTGGAAAGACTACATCATAGAACGACAAATTCGTATATTAAACATAATATTCTAAGTTGTGTAGTTTTAAATTACTTTTTTACTCCTCAACTCACAACAGTTATAAATTTGTTTAAAAAATGTTAATGAATTTGCAAAAATGTGCAAGTTGAGCAGGGGTCTACCGAAAACCAGAAAACATGGCAAGGGGTCTACGAGACAAAAAAGTTTGGGAACCACTACTCTAGACGTTTAAAGCTTCATATAGTCATGTGTTACGCCAGTAGACTTTTAGAGCTACATATAGTGATATGTTATGCCTCTAGACTTTTAGAGCTACATATAGTGATATGTTATGCCTCTAGACTTTTAGAGCTACATATGTGGTGTGTTATGCCTCTAGACTTTTAGAGCTACATATGTGGTGTGTTATGCCTCTAGACTTTTAGAGCTACATATGTGGTGTGTTATGCCTCTAGACTTTTAGAGCTACATATGTGGTGTGTTATGCCTCTAGACTTTTAGAGCTACATATGTGGTGTGTTATGCCACTAGACTTTTAGAGCTACATATAGTGATATGTTATGCCTCTAGACTTTTATAGCTACATATGTGGTGTGTTATGCCTCTAGACTTTTAGAGCTACATATGTGGTGTGTTATGCCTCTAGACTTTTAGAGCTACATATGTGGTGTGTTATGCCTCTAGACTTTTAGAGCTACATATAGTGATGTGTTATGCCAGTCGTGACACTTAAAATCCTGCAAACTTTCTCATGTATATATATATATAGCTACAGAATATACAATTTAGAAAGCTATATTTCCTTGATAGTACTATCGACCGCGTAAACGTATAGCTTGGTTTCATATTTTTACTACTGACATAAAAAAACAACTCTTTTATCGATTGTAAACTTTAACCCTTGAACTTATCAGAACTTGAAATTTGAATTACAACTAAAGGCTTTTTTCTTAATGTAAGACAACGGGTCAAAGGCTGAGTCACTATGAGACTAATTTAAATCTATCATTAAGCAAATAATTGTATGGCTCACTTTTGTCTCGAAAGGCAATGGATGCTCCCAGATGAATCACTGGTTTTGGTTAAGTCTTGTAAACAGTTTGAAAAAACATAGCTAAGACAAATAATGGGTGAATGCCTGGTAGTGGGGGTTAGCGCTTTACACACTGTCGTCTCGAAGGTCATGGATTCGAACCGTCATTCTCAGCCGTCCTGCGGCTGTGTTAGGATGTATTAATCATCAGTTCTGAAGGCTTATTCGAAACGTAAAAAAAAAAAAAACAACGTGTAGATCTACAACAATGGTATTTGTCTAAGCGGACCAATAAATTTATGCGAGCTCCATTCAAAGTGTTTTGGAATTTCAATCCAATAGTTGATGCTCGGATCTTCCGTCTATCCAATTCCCCCCCCCCTTTACATCCCCAGTTGTTGGACGACAATCCCAGCTAATTTCTATCATTGAGTGTTACAACTGGGCTGAGCCGGAAGCTGAAGGGGACGAGACTGACGGATGGAATTGTGGGAGCTGGAGCTATTTAGCGATTCAACTCACCACCACCCCCCCTCCTTTACCACCCCCTTCTCAATTTTTAGTGTAACTCATTCTTTAAAGCATTGTTTAAACACTATTACTTTAAGAGTCGAAGGGGTGTGTGTGTGTGTGGTGGTAGTGGGGGGGAGAGTAATACACAGGAACTCTTTAACATAGAGGAAAGGGGTGAGCAGTATGAGCCGCCCCCCCCCCCTCCCAATCCTCTCCAGTAATGAATTTGAACGAAATGATGTTATTGACACGAGGAGGACGATTGCAGGTTCTTGCCGAAGGAAGCGGTCAGGATTAGCTAGCCAGACTGGACAATCATGGGGGGGGGGGTATAACTGTGTGTGTGTGTGTGTGTAGTAAACAAAACAGTGAAAGATGTGGTTCTGACTGTACGTGGGTGTATTCGTTAGCCCATGAAAGTATGCATGTATATAGAGGCGTAGTTAGGGTGGGTGGGAATTTAAAATCCGCCCGAACCCCCACTTGATTTGGGCCCCAAGGACTGTTTTTTTACATTAAATATTAAATGATAAGCAAAATGCCGAGGCCCCTAAGGAGGTCACGCAACCCCGGGTCCCCAAACGATAGCTAATTTCTATCTACGCCACTGCATGTATAGACGAAAGGTTAATAAGGCACACACGTTCGTAATTTTAAAAAAAAATCTCCTTTGATGATTTGACTTTCAGAAGATCTAATATAGATTTTCTGTGTTCGAGAAATGCACGTTCAGTTCACACTTCATAAAATATACATATTTTTTTAAAGATATTATTTTGGTATAGCTCAACATATAAAATAATAAATCAATAAAAATTAAAAATAAAATATATTTTAAAAATAAAAAAAAATGAAATAAAAATAAATAATTAAAAAACAAACGCCAAAAGCTTGAATTATTTTTTTTATAATTTCATATTTTCATGCCGACAGAACCGACCTTAGGCATAGGCAAACTAGGCAGTCGCCTAAGGCCTTCAATAGGTGGGCCTTGCAAAGGACTACATATTTCCTTTTATAACCAAACTTGGATCTAATCTCAAACATAACAAAGCTTTCTTTTTCTGTCTGCTAAACTAGCTCTAAGTTTTTTAGAAGTTTAGATTTACTTGCTAGACGACTAATGACCTTATTATGAAAATGTCGAGACTCTGAGTCTGATGCATCATAAAGCAAAGGAAAAGCGGTATGCTTTTAGAATCGGCTATTTAGCAAGGATAAAGTCATGAAGACTGTCACGGAAGTTTCAAGTTCAAGCGATGCAGTGGAAAGTCAATGTTGTGTATTAATGTTTCTTGTGTGTTGTGAACTGATCTTTACTGGTGTGTCAAAATGTCTTGGTGTCCAGGTCAGCTTGTGTGTGTGTGTATTGTGTTATTATGAACTGTTTTGTCATTCTTGTGTAATAAAGTCCTTCAAAGTCCATACAATCCTAATGCAGTCCCAGCTGCGATGGGCAGGACACGTCTGCAGAATGGAAGACCACCGCATCCCTAAACGACTCTTGTATGGCCAACTAAGCGAAGGAAAGCGCTCGTAAGGTGGTCAAAGAAAGCGCTTCAGGGACACTCTCAAAGTTTCTCTGAAGGCGTTCAGCATAGACCCAGCCACCTGGGAGACAGAGGCACATGACAGAGCATCATGTCGTCGAGCTGTGAAAACTGGCGCACAGGTTCCTGAGGAAAAAAGAACAACGCTGGCAGAAGAAAAACGCCAGAAAAGAAAAGCAAGGCAAACGACACTAGCTCCAGCTGGAATAACCTGCCCAGTGTGCGGCCGAACATTCCTGGCTCACATAGGTCTCACCAGCCACATGAGGAGGCATAGAAACCCAGTGCAAAGCCCTCAGCCCCCTGGATGACTAAGTGGTCATCATCGAACCACGATGGACGAACTATAACTATGCCTAGGATAGAGACATGCTTTCACATTGTTTTATAAGGTCACTAGTCACCATATCGGCTTCGATTTGGAAAGATATATGCTTATGATAGTCTTCAATTAAATAAATAAATTATAGCTTTTCATGCTTTTACCATGCTCAGAGCACTATGGTCCAATCTCATTTGTCGACCAGTGGGTTGAGGGGGTATCTGGGAGAAGCTTCTCCGTGCTGCCTTTAGGCTCTCAGTAAAGGAACTCAACAATAAAGAACGTGTCGAAAACATATTAATTGATATGGATAAAAACAGATATTTTTGTAATATATTGCGTTATTTTTGTTGTTGTTGTTCATTTTTAATTGTCATTTGGGGGGTCATCAATTTCACTTCGCATAGGGCTTCCTATTACTAAAGGCCGGCCCTGAGATAAAATTTCATAGTTTGTATATCTTGCTTTCTTTTGTTCAATTTATTTAGATATTATTTAAAGATTTAGTATCGTCAATCAACTTGCACATGCTAATAACGCGAATGGTGTGGGTTCAAACCTCAATCTGATCATCTTTTTTTCTATTTTTTTTTTGTTAATGATAAATACGATAACGATGTTAAGTTTACTTTTATTATATAAGCTGTAACGGGTGCATGTGTAATAAGATGTACTTGAAGTATTTCTAAGTATTTTAATAATACTAGATGCGTGCGTACCTTCTAGGTTAAATTACAGGTTGCTAGTCCACAAGACATAAACATCACGTCACAAAGAATGAACAGGTACCAACAGGTTCGAAGGCTCAAGAACCAAGTTCACTCAAGATGAAAACTATAAACAATCTTCAATACAGAATGGGCCACAGTCGAGTCCGTCACTAATACGATGTTAACCCCTCTGAGAGTCTAGCAGTAACTGAACTTAGAAGTCTACCCTAATCTCTAACCCCTAAGTCTATGTCATCACTATAAAATGTACGTTCACTGTCGGTCTAATCTAGTGCTTAACTAAAATAACTAAACTAGGTATCTAACAAAGCATAAAGTAGAAATTAATTTTAAACTATATTGTTGACCGATGTATTAGGATCAAATAAGGACAATTTTTACCAGCTTACTTATTATGAAAATGTTGCTTTCGGGAACAAAAACATTGCTATTAATGAAAAATTGCTTGGATAGCAAGATGAATCTTGATATGTAGTGCGTGTGTGTGTTTCTATGGCGACGGTGGAAAGAGGTTAGTTATGCAGTGTATATGATGCAAGGTAAGTTGCATTGTAGTCAGCGGTCTTAGGCAGGACAGATAACTCCAGAACACCAGAGTGAAAAGACGTGTTTTCGTAGTGAATTAAATTGTGTTTAGAACACCATTATTTATTATTACTGAAGTCTACTACATTGATTTCATTTTATCCGAAGTTGATTTTTGTCTATACTGTATTAAACGTTATAAAAAATATTGTTCACAAAGAAGTTATTCAAGTTTTTTCAAGTTTTTTCAAGTTTTATAAGTTAAGATATAATAGCAGTTTAGTTGTATACCAGCGGTTGGGGATCGAATACACATCACCGTCCACAGCAGATCTAGTGTAGGAAAACCAATTGTTTGTTCGTCCATCGTGGTTCGATGATGACCACCTAGTCATCCAGGGGGCTGAGGACTTTGCACAGGGGTTTTATGCCTCCTCATATGGCTTGTGAGCCCGGAATATTAGGCTGCACACTGGGCAGGTTAATCCAGCTGGAGCCAGTGTCATTTGCCTTGCTTTTCTTCTCTGGCGTTTTTCTTCTGCCAGCGTGGTTCTCTTTTCCTCAGCAGCCTGATTTTTTCTGCTAATTTTAAATGAGAATTTGCTGATGTTTCCTCGGCAACATTTGTATGGTAAACTAATTGTCGTAAACAAATAGTAGTTGAATAAGTAGTCGTGGGAACCTTGCACACAAACATAAAAACATACATACATACATACATACATACATACATAGTACATACATGTGTACGAATATAAATTATACATGTAACACCATCAGTAAAATCACTAAACTTAGGGACACTTCAAGACAGAAGAATAACAAGTAAAGTAGCTAGATCTAGATCTATAATACATAAAACACTGAAGTATAATTTGCTAATAAAAAAACAAAACCTAAGGAAATGCTCAGACAAAAAGATAGAGGCACATTTGTTATTCCATACTCTAGAACAAATTCGAGCGCTCCTTCTTCCTTAGTGCCATTAGAGAATGGAATGGGTTGCCTGGATCAGCCAGGAAAACCAACGACTTAGCAGAGTTTAAGTCATTGATTAACATGCATGACTAGATTGACACTTGAAATGCGTGGGACGTAATTATCTTCTTTTTTGAAGATACATACACATACATAATTATTTATAATTAATAAACGCCAGCGAATTGGAATTTGTAAATGTCATTTTTACAACTTATTTGTGACATTTTCACGACAATACACACAAAAAACATAACGCGTTATTTTAAAGTAAAGAAAGAAAAAATTAATCATGTTTTGACACGAAGACCCTCGCGGCAGGCTCGTGTTTCGGAACTCACCGCGTGGTAAACTTAATGTGCTCAGACTTCTTTTAGGGGCGTCGTCGGCGCTCGTTACGCGAGACACGGGAAGTCGAAGGGGAGGCACTGGGTGTCGTGGGGCGTTAATTAGGGTGGCTCCCCATGTCGGCAGGAGGATAATTGCTGCGCGAAAGGGAGCTAACCGCAAAGGCGTTACCGGATGTAGGTCTTAAGATTAGAGTCTGCGCCACCCCCATTTAGCAAGCATGTAATTAGGGACTTTAAAAAAAAATTCGGTAATTTCTGTCCCAAATGTAATCTAAGTTCAATGAGATGATCTCAGCAGACGTCAAACGGTTTTTGGCACGAAAATTGCCGCCTTCTGGTATGTTGAAGTTTTGTGTCACCAAGAACAGATGACAAAAATCATTCAGAATTGGAAAATGTGATTGGTCGTTGGTAAGCAGACGTGAAGCTTGTGATTGGATTCAAGGAAACACCAGAACTGGGGAGCAGACGAAGAAGTAAAATGTCCATTTTGAAAACTATCAAAAAGTCAAACAAAGCATTGGGCTTTATTAAAAGAAATTTCTATAAATCAAAAAAGAACATAAAACTAAAATGTTATTTAACCTTGGTTAGGCCAATTATAGAATATGCATCCTCTGTTTGGGACCCCTCAACTCAAGAAAACATTAAGAAACTTGAACAGACACAAAACAGAGCAGTGAGATTCATAACAAACGAATATTTACATTTGACTAGAGTAACACCTTTAGTAAAATCACTAGATTTAGAAACCATTCAGGAGAGAAGACTCAAAAGTAAAGTAGCAATTATACATAAAACACTGAACCATAATCTTCAAATACAAAAACAAAATATAATAAAATACTCGAAAACACACAAAGATAAAGACACATTCCTCGTTCCATATGCTAGGACAAATTTGTACAAATACTCCTTCTTCCCTGGTGCTATTAGAGCATGGAATGGGTTGCCTGAGCCAGCCAGGAGAACCAGTGACGTGGCAGAATTTAAGTCATTGGTTAACATGCATGACTAAATGCATGACGCTTAGGACGTAATCATCTTTTTTTTTGAAGTAACGTCTGTATTATATAAGATAGAAGTTACTTCGAAGTTAAACTACTCAACAAGAACAAAAAACTAAATTGTTACCATTGTATCTACTGTAACACACACACACACACACCTAACCATGCCAGATTGGAATGAGCATTTCTAACAATGGTATCTCAGGAAAGTCGGAAAAATATCAGAAGACAAGCGCCATCAGCTGCATCATTGCTAGCGGTATCGATACCATACATTAGTCTTCGCTTCTGTCCATTCAGGTGCGAACCCAATGCTACCAAAACTTGTTTGTTGCTTAACCGGAGATGTTTTATCTGGCGCTACTCGTTGAGTGGAAAACTTGAAAAAAAAAATCGAGATGTCAGTGTGTCACTCAATGACCTTCTTTTTTAAGACTTTGTGTTGTGTCTGTTTTTCAGTGCAATGTTGTGTCTGTTTTTCAGTGGCATGTTGTGTCTGTTTTTCAGTGGCATGTTGTGTCTGTTTTTCAGTGGAACGTTGTGTCTGTTTTTAAGTGGCATGTTGTGTCTTTTTTTCAGTAGCATGTTGTGTCTGTTTTTTAGTGGAATGTTGTGTCTGTTTTTCAGCGGCATGTTGTGTCTGTTTTTCAGTGGCATGTTGTGTCTATTTTTCAGTGGCATATTGTGACTGCTTTTCAGTGGAATGTCGCGTCTGTTTTTTAGTGGAATGTTGTGTCTGTTTTTGAGTGGAATGTTGTGTCTGTTTTTCAGTGGCATGTTGAATCTGTTTTTCAGTGGCATGTTGTATCTGTTTTTCAGTGGAATGTTGTGTCTGTTTTTCAGTGGAATGTTGTGTCTGTTTTTCAGTGGAATGTTGTGTCTGGTTTTCAGTGGAATGTTTTGTCTGTTTTTCAGTGGAATTTTGTGTCTGTTTTTCAGTGGCAAGATGTGTCTGTTTTTAAGTGGCATGTTGTGTCTGTTTTTTTGTGGAATGTTGTGTCTGTTTTTCAGTGGAATGTTGTGTTTGTTTTTCAGTGGAATGTTGTGTCTGTTTTTCAGTGGCATGTTGTGTCTGTTTTTAAGTGGCATGTTGTGACTGCTTTTCAGTGGAATGTCGCGTCTGTTTTTTAGTGGAATGTTGTGTCTTTTTTTCAGTGGAATGTTGTGTCTGTTTTTCAGTGGCATGTTGTATCTGTTTTTCAGTGGAATGTTGTGTATGTTTTTCAGTGGAATGTTGTGTCTGTTTTTCAGTGGAATGTTGTGTCTGGTTTTCAGTAGAATGTTGTGTCTGTTTTTCAGTGGAATTATGTGTCTGTTTTTCAGTGGCATGTTGTGTCTGTTTTTCAGTGGCATGTTGTGACTGCTTTTCAGTGGAATGTTGTGTCTGTTTTTCAGTGGAATGTTGTGTCTGTTTTTCAGTGGAATTTTGTGTCTGTTTTTCAGTGGCATGTTGTGTCTGTTTTTCAGTGGCATGTTGTGTCTGTTTTTCTGTGGAATGTTGTGTCTTTTTTTCAGTGGAATGTTGTGTCTGTTTTTCAGTGGAATGTTGTGTCTGTTTTTCAGTAGAATGTTGTGTCTGTTTTTCAGTGGCATGTTGTGTCTGTTTTTAAGTGGCATGTTGTGTCTGTTTTTCAGTGGAATCTTGTGTGTTTTTCAGTGGCATGTTGTGTCTGTTTTTCAGTGGCATGTTGTGTCTTTTTTTCAGTGGAATGTTGTGTCTGTTTTTCAGTGGAATGTTGTGTCTGTTTTTCAGTGGCATGTTGTGTCTTTTTTTCAGTGGAATGTTGTGTCTTTTTTTCAGTGGAATGTTGTGTCTGTTTTTCAGCGGCAAGTTGTGTCTTTTTTTCAGTGGCATGTTGTGTCTGCTTTTGAGTGGAATGTCGCGTCTGTTTTTCTGTGGAATGTTGTTTCTGTTTTTCAGTGGAATGTTGTGTCTATTTTTCAGTGGCATGTTGTGTCTGTTTTTCAGAGGAATGTTGTGTCTGTTTTTCTGTGGAATGTTGTGCCTGTTTTTCTATGGAATGTTGTTCCTGTTTTTTTTATCGGAAATAAGTCCATGTAATCATCACACAGTTACAAAAAGAATCAATAAAGCATCCATTCATCCTCTTTCGGAAATGTGGATTTGGTGGTCCCAAATGAAATAAAAAATAAATATAAAGAAATATTAATTTTAAAAAAAAAAATCTAACCGGCTATGTGTACATTGACAACTAACAAAAATGCATACATCGCCATTTCCGTAGTAGAGAGTTATAACTAATAAGAGTAGACTAGTTAGACTAGTGCTCTACTGTCACAGATTCCTTATTATATTTATAATAATATTTCGATAGAATCTACCTTAGGTCTCGATACATCTAGGTGTCCCTGGTTCAGTTCTAGTTAACGAAATAAAACAATGAAACCACTAGATCAAACACATAAACTTTAATCAGCTTTACTGCATATCACACACTCTGGTCTCTCTGTCTGATCAACCTCTGACAACCAACACACTTCCGGTCATTCGCGCAGATTGTAAAAATAGATTATACATACATACACACATTCATCCGTGACATCTACTATGTTTGATATCTGATCCAAGTTTACCTTTTTTAAAATTCTTTTTTTTTATAGTTTGTTTAAGGTCCCCAACAAATTCGAGACACTGCCTAGTTTAGCTATGCCTGATGCTGGCCGGTTGCAATGAATGTTGGGGCTCTTTTACATTTCCGTCAGTCCAAAGGACAAAGTTATTAGGCACCCCAACGGTCTAATCGTCTATACAAACAACCTTTTCCACCCGGGCGCCATGTTGAGGCCGAAGAGCGAGCCCTAGAAAACGGTTAAATGACTGTCATGTAGGACATGCAACTTCAATATGACCAACAGATACTTAAATGAGATAGCTGTAAAATAATGATAATAATAATAATAATAATCTTTATTATCATTAAGAAAATTTGTCATACAATTTGAGCATTACACCAAACAAAACATGATTACTAAAGAAAACCAAAATATACATTCACACTAGACTCACTCTTATTTATGTGTCCTGGGCCACGTTTCTCACCCCAACCGTGGTGCTCGGATTGAAACTATTTGAAAGTGTCGTTGGGGAAGACGTTTAGGCTAATGCTGAAGAATTAAGAACCCCTGTTGAGGTCCGTTTCATTAGATGGGATAGAAGAAAGCCCCAACAAACAGATCACTATCCACACACCGTTCCGCAAGGGCCAGTTTTATGGCGGACACCTGCAGAACTGATGTGGTACTGAGAAGGAACATGAGGATATTTCCCGATGTGCTCGTCCTTTGGCCTCGTTTCTAATCCCAGCGTCATGGGATACGAGCCATCGGTAATAAGTGTTGTAATAATTTACATTTGCTTGGATTTTCCCAGACAGAAGCTTGTTCAGACAGGCAGTTGGAGGCAAGCTTCCATAGGCCTGGACAATAATTAAGAAGCAGAAGAACTATCTATGTACTATTTGTTGTTTTTTTACCCTATAGATATCAAACACCAGACATGATATATATTTTCATTAAGAATGCCACATATCCTGCTAAATTCAACTCAAAACGATACATCGAAATTTCTATTGTCCAATAATAAGATGCCTTGCATTGCCCTGAACTATTCTGTGCTGTATTTCCCTGCATTTGACTACTTTGTACTTTCTAGGCTCACATTTTCAGTTCCTGAAATTAAAAATTGACCAAGTTCAATCTCAGAGTATCGTCCCCTTATTTTCTAGAAATTGCGTTTCCTCGACGATCGCGGCAAAAAAAAAAAAGTAGAGTGATCCAAGTCTGTTCTAGTTTGTAATCCAATTACATTTCTTTGTCTCTTCAGCTGTATCGTCCGGTCTCCCCAACAGTTTGGCATCGAACTGCTTCGATGACTATAATTAGCGTCAAATTACTGGCGCGATTCTTCTTCCAATTATCGTATGCCCGAGTGTTTATTTGTTGGATAAATATTGAATGCATTTCTTTTTCTCTTGTCATCCAAATAAACACCAAAAAATTATTGGCTGTGACCTAAGCGTAGAACCTGTGTAGTCAGGGGTAGACAGTTTTCGTACAGTTTAAAAAAAAAAGCAATTTCTTTGCTCGAATTGTGGACCAATTATATAATGAGGAATGGACAGCGGAAGGGGGCGGAGGTCATTAAATGTACACCATAATGACATCATTAGGAGTGAGTAATTAGAAAGACTGAAGGAACACGAAGATGAGAGGCAGAGAGGTAGAGAGGCAGAGAGAGAGAGACAGAGAGTGACAGAAAGAGATATAAAGGCAGAGATATAGTGTAAGCGAATCACTAATTGAGAGAGAGAGAGAGAGAGATAAAGACAGAGACAGAGACCAATAGACAAAGACAGAGAAAAAGAAATGGAGAGAGAGAGACATAGAGATTGATAGAGAGACAGAAAGAGATACCAAGACAGAGAGATATTGTCAAATAAACAGAGTGTAATCGAAATACTGAGGGAGAGAGAGACAAAGATAAAGAAAGAGATAGAGAGATAGAGATACTGAGAAAGAGAGACATAGAGGCAAATAGACAGAGAGAGGCAGAGACCAAAAGACAACGAGAGACAGAGAGAGGGCGATAGACAGAGAGAGAGAGAGAGCGAGAGAGAGAGAGCGATAGACAGAAAGAGAAAGAGACAGAGAGAGAGAGACAGAGAGAGAGAGACAGAGACATAGAGAGAGACAGGGGGAGAGTGCGATAGACAAAGAGATAGAGACAGATAGAGACAGAGAGACAGTGATATAGAGAGACAGGAGAGGAGAGAGAGCGAGAGAGAGAGAGAGCGATAGACAGAGAGAGAGAGCGAGAGAGAGAGAGTGATAGACAGAAAGAGATAGAGACAGAGAGAGAGACAGAGAGAGAGACAGAGAGAGACAGAGACAGGGGGAGAGTGCGATAGACAAAGAGATAGAGACAGATAGAGACAGAGAGACAGTGATAGAGAGAGACAGAGAGAGGAGAGAGAGAGAATGAGACGAAGGATAAGACTATATTGAGTGACAGAAAGTGAGAACAAATTATGATTAAAGAAAAAAAATTACCGTCACCTTACTTAATCTATTTATTTCAAAGATATTCTTGTTTATTCTGTACAATACATATCACCAAATATGATTTTAAAAACAAATAAATGATACAGAATTGTTTAATGGCTGCCATGTCGTGTGATCTGCACTTCGAATTGTCGAGATTGGAGTTCAAACAAATACCAACAAGTAAAATAATATTCAAAAACTTGAAACCTGTTTTAAAATAGCACTATTTAAATAGAATTTAATGTAGATTTATTTTGGCAGTCATATGTCCACCATTCCGAATGTTAAAAAATCTATCATAACTGATGATATAAGCAATTAATTACAAAATATTTAGATAACTTGAGTGACTATTTAAATTTTAATTTTTTATTGTATACACAAATACAAAAATCTGATGTTAGAAATGAACTATAAATTCATTGTATTTAACTGATAGCTACTAAGTATAAATGTAAAGTTAATGTAGGTTATCACTGTGCTGGGACCTATACACATTTCCTTCAAGACGTGGCGATTTTAGCAGACGTCACAGCGTCTGGAGACCTGTTGTCCTTAACATTGACGAGAACAAATTTTGGCCATACTATATCTGGACAAAACTTCTGCATGTGATTATGTAAATGTAAGAATCGATCTTGCTTCTGTCTAACACTCTAATTTACATTGAACTGTTTTGAATATTGGCGAAAAAGGTTTTGACCTTCTGCTTATATTGGATAGACCTGCGAGGTCCACTGAGGATATCACAAGGTCTTCTGAAATATGAAGAGTAGTAACAACCTACTGGACAGCTCCGTGGTTGATGGTCGTGTTTGCACTGGGAAATTTCAAAATGTGTCTGAAAATTAGTTTCCTCTAGAACTTAATGAGGGCGTTCAGGAACATTGATTCTATTGATTACTATTTATTATTCGTTTTTAGACATGTAAACAAATATAATACTTGACATTCACGCTATATAATACTTGACATTCACACTATATAATAATTGACATTCACGCTAAATAATACTTGACATTCACGCTAAATAATACTTTACATTCACCCTATATAATACTTGACATTCACGCTATATAATACTTGACACACACCCCATATAATACTTGATATTCACCCTATATAACACTTTCTGACATCTTCTATGTCTGGTAGGTTTTCATCAAGTCCAGTTTGTAGAGTACGCACGTTCCATGTGCCCAGTTTAAGAGTGGAGCTCCTCTTTTTTTTCTTCATGTCGACTGGTACATTGGCTTTGTGCCTCCTTTTCAGATTTTGTCCTATCCTCGTGTACCCAAACGAGGAAGACAGGCATGACGGGACAGCACCTTATTGGCTGGAGGCTGCCCAGCTTGAGGCGGGCAGTAGCTGTCCATTGGAATCCTAGGATCCCTCCCACCGACGAAAGTGGCCCCTGGCGCCCTGCTCTACGTCAATTGAGCATTTGAGCTTATAACCGGTGACTGCCACTTCCCGTGTTTGGCCGACGCCTAAGGCGAAGCTGGAGTGTCCTCTCCAGTTTTTTAGGGTTAGGGCTTTGAATAAGTGAGATGAAAGCCTGGGCATTGTTTATGGTCGGAACGATGTCACCCACACAGCAGTTTCCCCCTCTCCGCGCAGCTGATGTGACCAAAGGAACGGAGTATCCAGTACAGTTTGGGATCAGTAGCGCCGCAGGATCTGCCAGGCTGTAGAACGGTGTGCCACAGTCTGCCTAAGGGTCACCAGCTCCTGATTTTTCCTCAGGGTTGTCTCCCGAAGCCTTTCCCATGTTTGGGTATAGCCACAGGGCAGCGGAGGTTTGGATTCAGAGTTTTCCTTCTCCTAGATGGGTAGCCAACCAAGGCTAACGGGCCCCTTCTGCCCGAAGCTTACTGGTTTAGGCGCCAGTTGCTCGCCTTTGCCCCTTCTCCTGTCTGTGGTAACGGTTCCGCCAGGCTCAGTAACTGAGCCACACGTGAAGGCCAGGAGTTGGACTGGTTGTCAGAGGCTATTTGAGACGCATGCCATTGGAAGCACTTTGTAGGTAATGATGGGCTTAAGACCATTACCACTTCCGGCGTTAACAACCTTGCGGAACCTATTTAGCAGAGATGGCCTCTTTAAAATTTTACAGTTAATAGGCTGCCCACCCAAGCTACTAAATGTAATCATATCTTTCCACCAAAATATGATGGGCACAGTGCAATTCAACGGTGCCAGCTCTGAAAGTTTCAGTATAAACAGCGGAGTTAAACAAGGATGTGTCCTGGCCCCAACCCTCTTTGGAATACTATTTTCACTGCTAATCCACAACGCGTTTGACAAATCCACTGAAGGCATCTATCTCCATTCCAGATTTGATGGCAAACTCATAAATATTGCCACACTGAGGGCCAAAACTAAAATCAGAGCCACCCTCGTAAGAGATATGCTATTCGCGGATGACGCAGCGGTAGTGGCACACACACAAGAGGAACTTCAGTCACTAATGTCCCGCTTCTCTCAGGCCTGTAAAGAATATGGCTTGACTATTAGCACTAAGAAAACAAATGTTATGGGACCACCTACTACAGCACCACCCTCCATCCTCATTGACGATAACAAGCTGGACGCCGTAAACGAATTCTGCTATCTGGGATCCACAATTACAGATGACCTGTCCCTAGAAGAGGAGATGAAGAAACGCATAGGGAAGGCTGCCTCGACATTCGCTAGACTCAGACTAAGAGTTTGGGAAAACCATAAGCTAACCACGGTGACCAAAATGGAAGTCTACAAGGCATGCGTTATGAGTACACTCCTATATGGCAGTGAATCATGGACCACCTACGCAAAGCAAGAGAGAAAACTAAACTCATTCCATTTGAGATGTCTCCGTAGGATCTTGAATGTCACATGGAAAGAAAAAGTGTGCAATACTGAGATCCTTGCGCGATTGGGTATTCCCAGCATTTTTACAGCCCTCAGACAACGCCGTTTGCGCTGGCTTGGACATGTTCGCCGGATGGAGGCCAAGCGCATCCCGAAAGTCATCCTCTATGGTCAACTCGCGACTGGCACAAGAAAAACTGGTCGCCCCCATCTCCGTTACATAGATGTCATAAAACGCGACCTCAAATCAGTGAACATCAATACTGACAATTGGGACGACATAGCTCTAGACCGCAACAGGTGGAGAGAGACAGTGACAAAGAAAGCTATGGACAGTGAAAGTACATGGGTCTCAGCCCAGGAAGAAAAACGCACAAACCGAAAAACGGCCAGCTCCTCTACCACCGAAGCAAAAGCCAAGGGGACCCTAACTTGCGCTATCTGTGGACGGGAGTGTCTCTCCAAAATAGGGCTCCACAGCCACATGAGATGAACCATAGTCGTCCTACGACTGAAGGAGGCCAATGAATGAATAACACTTGACATTTACGCTATATAGTACTTGACATTCACCCTATATAACACTGGACATTCACGCTATATAATACTTGACATTCACGCTATATAATACTTGACATTCACCCCATATAATACTTGACATTCACGCTAAATAATACTTGACATTCACGCTGATTTCGTCAGCATTATATGTCGCAAAAATATTGTGCTTCAATCCTATATTCTTAACTGAGCTATTCTCGAATGCGCGAACGGGTCTTCCCAGCATTTTTACAGTCCTCAGACAACGCCGGCCATGTTCGGCGGATGGAGTACTATCGCATCCCGAAAGTCATTCTCAACAGGCAACTCGCTTCCGGCTCAAGAAAAACTGGTCGCCCCCACCTCCGTTACGTGGATGTAATAAAACGGGACCTCAAATCAGTGACCATTGATACTGACCATTGGGAAGACATAGCCTTGGACCGCACTAGTTGGAGAGAGACGGTGACCAAGAAAGCTATGGACAATGAAAAAACATGGGCCTCACCTCTGGGAGAAAATCGTGCCATACGAAAAATGGCCGGCTCCTCCACCATCAAAGCGAAAGCCTTATTTAACCTGCTCGTGCGGTTTGCGCTCTGGACTGTCGTTCGGATTTATCGATGGTCGAGGGTTCAAATCCTGCCCGCTCCCATCACCCGTCGTCCTGCGTGAGGTTTGGATTAGGAAGTAAACTATCTTCAACTTTGAAGGAACATCCGAAACATGTAAAACATTTTACAAACAAACAAAAATAACCTGCGAAAAATTTTGACGGGAGTGTCTCTCCGAAATATGGCTCCACAGTCACATGAAAAAGTACTCTTCGAGAGGAACCATAGTCGTTCTACGACTGAAAGAGGCCAACAGAATATATATATGACTGTTGGCCTAAATATTTATATAAACTTTATTTCGAAAACTATGATGATTGATTGATTGATCTTCTTTAAATTTCAAGGTATATGTATTTACATGATAAAAAAAGAAATCAACTCATTGGCCACATCGCGTAAACTCGAGATCGACCGTTATATCGGTTTGAAAATGTTTTATTACCGAAAAATTGATTTTGACTAGAATGTTTAATAAAGAAAAATTTTCCATATGACGTCAAAGGGAAAAATCTTGACATCGCTTACGTCACTGGCTTACAGCAGTACACTAAGACACGTCTTTGCAGAGTATATAAACTTTTAATGAATCAATAGACTTAATCAAACATTTGCGCACCATCTTATTGTTGGCTCTATTAGACTTGTCAGGCAGGCAGTTCTCCTAAAGTAATAAATGAGACCAAGGTCTATCCAACGTTGTCCGATATACTTTTCCCATATCACGACCTTATCTACAAAATAGAAAAAGGAATGTAAAAGCGTTTTGTCTATATTATTCTAATGTTTTTGTGTTTTTTAAATACATAAAATTAAACTTTGTTTTTTTGTATTATCTCCCTTCACAGTTTTAATATAAAAATAGATTTTTTTTTTTAAATGATCTATCAATCAATATAAATGATTTAGATCAATTAATGGCGTTACACTTGGAAACAACAAGTCAATACGACATTGCCGTCAGCTGTATCTATACCTCAATCAACAAAGCACCAATAAGAACATCGATCTCTAAGAAACTAATCTATTTCTCCCACGCCTGTTGTCTCTTTCAAAACCTTCTACTTTTCATTGGATGACTTTTGACCTTTAATCCGTTCTCCTATTCCATTTCCTGTAACTAAATGTGTACCCATTTGCAACCTTCCTTTAATTTAGTGAAGGAAACGCCTTATATAGTATTAGTTTTCATCTGCTCACGTGCCATAGGACTAACATTGGATCCCCAAAAGGCTAATAGAGTACTGACCACAGAGCTAATAGAGTACTCACCACAGGACTAATACAGTACTCCCCATTTGGGGGGGGGGGGGCGGAGAGGAGCATTATTGCTTTTAACACACACTCTCAAGCTACTCACACATGTGCACACACACATTCAATCACATACACACACGCCCACACACAAAATCAGCGATACACACATTCTTATCGGGCAAAAAACAGAAAATGTTTCTTCCTTTTTTTTTTTGCAGCGCCCTTATGTTTGCCAATCGGCACCCATTTGAAGTGGTCAAAGATCCTAAGTGTCAGACATCTTGAAGGGAGCGCCCTTTACACCTCCTCCCTTCGCCCCCCTTCCCCCTCCCTAGTCGTCTGTAAACGCCACCATGTTCCCATTCAAGTAGTGCTATCTAAATTGTCTGTCTGTATCAACTACACGGACTGTCAAACGGTCAACTGAGATGATCTTCAAATACTCCCTCCACCCCCCTTTCAATAATGTGGCAGAATTCTGTCATGGCGCTCTCGTTGCTCCCCACAACACCCCACACTGACCTCCTCCCCCCAAACTTCATACACACAGGTCACTGACAAACCCAGCCGCCACAACCGCTGACACCTCTAACCAGAATGTGACCCATAAGGCGAACTGTAAGACAAGAAAGGGCGCTTGGGGCGTGGAAAAAAAATGTCATAGACTAGAAACATTATGCAATTAGTTTGATGAGTAAAAAGAGACAAGAAAATATACTGAGGGTCAAGGTTATTTGTAGGGATATACAACTGAACAGTAAAGGAAATAAATCCTTTATAAATATTTTAATATTTATATTTCATGAATTAGTCAAATTAGTATTGGCATATTATAGCTCCCCTGCCCCAGTGTCCATCTAGAAGAGATCGCTTTTTACGCAAGAGGCGGCCTTACCCACTGTTGTTACCGGTCGTTGACTGGTAGCACCATACTGCTGGTAGACAACTAAACCATTGTAGGCGTAATATATCTTAACTAATAAAACTTCAAATAACTTCCTTTTGTGAACAAGACTAAATAGAAATTTAATTTATAATAAAGACAAAATCAAGTTGAAATGACTAGAAGCAACTGTAGTAGACAAAATTTAACTCACTACAAAAAACACAACTTTTTCAGTCTTACGCTCTGGAGTCGTCTCCCCTAACTAAGACCAAACGACGGCAATACCACTGCATCATTCACAGCTAATCGCTAACCACTTTCCACATCACCATATAAAGTATAAACACACACACACACATTCCATAACACCCACTGGCTTGTGATATTTATGACCGGCAGTATTCGTAAGTCAATGCTAGATACACTAGACTAGAGCATCGCGAAATATTCACGGGCCTATCCACCTCAATTGCTGCAACTGTAAGCCATATTACTGTTCCAAAAACTTATTAATGTATCCTAGAGTAATGCGTACAGTTTGATTACATTTTAATTAAACTTGTTCTTCGATTGATTTCGTGTCCCATAACCGCTTTCTAAAATATTGAATAACATATCCGGGTTTATGAGCACTGTTACCGTTAAAAAAAAATACACCTAACCGTAGGCCTAATCTCAGCCTGAAAAAGTTTTATACTGTACAAGAGCTCCCGCGAATATGTAGGATTTGTGACAAAAGAATCTCTAAAACGAAAGGGCTTTGTGAAGTTGCGTCATTTGTCACTACAGAGGCCGCCTCTCATTACGCTTGGTGTCTCATTGAGACATCAGATATCAACACGCTTTACTTTGTCTTTGTTATTGGCAAAGATTTCAGATCCTCTAGTTGGATTGAAATACAGTCAAGTTAAACTTGGGGTACCTGATACAAGCACAGTGTACTGAGACTGAATAGATGGGTACTGTGACTGAATAGATGGGTACTATGACTGAATAGATGCGTACTGTGACTGAATAGATGAATACTGTGACTGAATAGATGGGTACAGTGACTGAATATCAAATTCTCTTCACCTCGGGCCTCGAATTATCAATGGCCGGCCCTGCATTGGACACAAAGCGCAGTTACAATACACTCAGAGTTGGTCAGACAGTTGGACATTCCTAGACACAATGACCAAACAGAGGTCAAGTTCTGAGGTGAAACATTTATACTAGAGGGCGCCACGTGACTCTACATCCTGAGAAGCAAGGGCAGTGACGTCACATCCTTTTACAAATTAAAAGAAGGTCAGTGGCGTTACTGTCTAGGCATTACATAGTTCTACACTTTGATACGCTGGATTATGAAGACAAAATGGCGTAAACTCTATGTATAATCGTCTACAATATCTGACATCAAATCTCTGGCTATTCCTTCTTGTTCGGTGAATATCCTGTCAGATTGTGTCAGGCAGTCGTCACCTCTATGTCTACTCTGCCAGTGATTAAATTCGCCGTTCGGGAATGAGGCGCCCACAGGGCCTGTCACTGGCTTGTTGACGTTATCTGGATGTGGTCGTGCATCGTCGGACCTGTCCGTGTGTTGGTCAATCTGCGTTCATACAGAGGCCTCGAGATGACGAGCGATGACCAGTGACAGGAGAAATAGCCACCCAATAAACTAATCAAATACTTGCCCAGACCATGGGGTCGTGGTCAACACAGGGGATGAGTGTGTTGAACTACAGTCGACAAGTGTCTAAGTGAAAGACTGGAAGAGATAGAGAGAGACAGAGAGATAGAGAGAGAAGAGAAACAGAGAGATAGAGAGAGAGAGACAGACAGACAGACAGAGGGAGAGAGACACAGAGAGAGAGACACACACACAGAGAGAGAGAGAGACAGAGACACAGAGAGAGAAAGAGAGAGAGACAGAGTGAGAGAGAGAGAGAGGGAGAAAGAGAGAGAGAGACAAAGAGAGAGAGACAGAGAAAGAGACAGAGAGAGAGAATGCGAGAGAGACAGAGAGAGAGAATGAGAGACAGAGAGAGAGAATGAAAGAGAGAAAGAATAAGAGAGAGAGAGAATGAGAGAGAGAGAGAGAGAGCGATAATAAGAGAGAGCAAAAGAGACCGATCGTCATAGAAGTCCTGAACTCTGACCTGCTACGTCGCAAACTGTGGGCACCGGAGACCGATAACTCGGTCAAGTACTGTCAAGGGACCAACACAACCAACAACTGACTTTACTTTCCCCAACCATTAAAATTGGGTAAACTCAGGAGCTCCTAAAACTTCCGAATTCAGAATCCAAGCTGTTTCCCTAGATTCAATCCACGTCCACTTTGTTTTAATATCTTTTTAAAATACCCCGGAATGTTCTGGTACTTTTAATACTGTATCACCATAATATTATTTCGCTGCAGCGATCGGACCACATGATGACCTGCCAACTATAGTAAAAAAAAGCAAGCTTAAAATCTATGGCCATATTACAAGATCTTCGGGGCTCGCAAAGACCTTCCTTCAGGGAACAGTACCAGGAAAAAGAAGAGGAGGCAGACAGGGAAAGTGATGAGAGGACAACATTAATGAATGGACGGACCTGCTATTGAAAGAGGTTCTAACTAAGGCAAAAGACAGGGAGAAATGGAGAAAGACGGTCGACGAGTCTTGCTTGGTGCCCCAACGGTTCAACAGACTAAGGGATAGGTAAAAAGGTAAAGGTAAACTAATATGGCTGATATCCACTTCCTGATGTTGTCATGCTTGAGGAATCGCTAAATTCTTCAGGGTCTAATCAAAGGTCTAGCTAATTGCATTTGACAGCTGTCGTCATCGAGAAGTACATAGAAGTCTAACTCATAAACCGCTGGTTGTGAATGTGTATGTGTGTGAGTGATTGCTGTTCGCATTTTTTCATCCACATTGTTTTTGTAAAGTAGTTACGCTGAGGTTGTCAATTGTAATCAAACTGAATTTCCATTTAATTGGATCAATAAAATTACCTTATCTTATCTTATCTTAAATCCAGTCCAATAAATTTGAAAAAAGAATTTTGATCTAATAATTTTAAATCAATATTTTATTTATCAATTAACATGTACATCTACTTATGACCCGAACAATGAAGGGAATTAACGATATAGCAAAATATGTAGGTCGCAGCAGTGGCTTCGTAGGCATGTGAAACACTGCGCTACAATTATTCAAAACAAGAGGATGGGTATTTAATTTAAAACTCAGAATTCAGACTGACTTTAATTCTTTCTCTAACGGTACCATCGTTGATTTTGACCTCATTAAATTAGATTAATGTTTAATTTGTTAAACTTGACTTAGAATTATATAAAAAGAGCATGCATTTCCCTTTAATTCTATACCAAATAGAACATTTTCTGATAACAAACAACAAAGCTATTGAAGCCCAGGGGAGTGAAATAGTAATGAGCCAAATGAAGAATTCCTTCCAAAACGTGAAAAAATAATTACGGAGAGAAAGAGTTAACTCTCAAAAATGAGTCTGACTTACTTAGACTTTCTCTAACAGCTCTGAGCGCTAAACCTGAAAAGATGTTTCACACCTGTTTCACCACTGACCTTAAGCTCAGTGCAGAGAGTCACAGTCATATTTGAGATTTATCGTCAAAAATTATTATTTTTTTTTTTTGCAGTTCCACATTTTTTTTGCAGTTCCACATTTTTTTTGCAGTTCCACATTTTTTGCAGTTCCACATTTTTTTGCAGTTCCACATTTTTTTGTAGGTTTTAGGCTTTTTATACGTCCGATTAGACGTCAACGAAATGACGTTGAAAAGTAATTGAACCTCCGGAGGTCTACCACCTGATGGCAATCGAAAACTATATATCTGCCAAGGTAGCATCATGGATCGTGAGACACTTCAGCCACTTGACAGAGTTCCATGTTCCAGGTACCTGATTTCAGGCTCCTTGAAGTTCTGACTTGTCTAGAGGTATTGTAAAAAGGAGACAGACAGAGAAAGCGATGAAACGACAACATAAAGAATGGACGGGCCTGTCGTTGAATGAGATTCTATCCAAGGCAAAGACAGAGAGGAATGGAGAATATCGGTCAAAAGATTATATGTGGTACCCCAACGGTTCAACAGACTCAAGGATTTGTGAGATGAGATTAGAAGTTTCGAGAATCAGCAACACCGGATGTTGTCCGCGGGCCTTAGTTTGGGCGTCACTGATTTAGTTAAAACCGCTAACGCCTACTAATGCATTGATAACACAAAAGCGGCTTTAAGAATTACTAGCTCGTTGGCCACACGAGTAAAACTCTAGTTTGACTGTTATTATTTTACATGTAAAAAAAAATAATAATTAAATTCGACTAGAGATGTAGATCTGCGATTCTAAGTCCAGATCCAACATCGGTTTTGAAAGGACTATCGCGTTCTTGAAAGGACTATCGCTTTCGGGAATTTCCGAATGTAAGGCATTATTGATTCAAGAGTTAAATAAAATTAATGTTCAGGAAAATATTGCACATCGGCACCTAAGTCTAGATCATAGACTATATAGTATATACAGGACTGCCAACTGTGCGCACTACGCCTATATTATTCAATTAAATAAGTCCCGTACACCGAGGCGTCCTTGGTTGCAGTGTAGTGTTAGAAGAATGACTTCCGGTGAATTAGTTTACTATATCTATATAAAGAAACCATCACTAAAGATAAACACTACGTTCAAAATATTTCTTTGTCATAATTTTGGTAACAGTGCGATAGACATAGCCAGATTTTTATAACAACAAAATCTGATTGACCAACTTGAAAAAAAGAGCATTTACATAGATAATGTTCTAACTAGTTTATATATATAATTAAAAGCATTTGTTCAAAAACAAATTATAGTAGTGTGTATGGTCGTATATGTAGATATAGTTTATAGCCGTTGGTCACTAAGTCTGGGTCAAAGTTGACATGTTTACTACGTATACAATTAATTTTTATTGAAGTAGAAACAATGATTCTAGAATTCTATTAGGTAAAGAAAAATTTGGAACAATCCATTTTTTTAATGGCTTTAAGAATAATTGGATGTTATTTAGGATTTAATTAGTTTTAAAAAATAATAACTTGCAGAGATGAAAGTTTTATTCATATTTTTCAATTAGTCATAAATGCACGATTGCTTGTAATTTTTAATGGCTTCATTCTCCATTAATATGTATATATAATGCATACTGCATGCTATCTTTAAAAAAACTACAAATAAATTTTAAAAAATAGGTATAGAATCTAGATACTCAGATAAGTTAGTAAAGATGTCAGTGTGTAGGCTCAGGGACTCACTATTGTTTTTTTTTTTAGACTGACTCACTCACAGACTTAACTTCTATCACCCATTATAGCCTATAGGCTACCTAAGTAATAAATGACACTCTCAAAACTGTATTGACTCTTTCATTAATCGCTTATTTAACTCATATCAATAGTAGGCTATACAATGTAAAAAGAAATTGCCAAATGTGATGAAAAGAGAGAAAATATATATTATCCAAGCTGGCATTATCATTGATACGTCGTGAATGTCATAAAATAAGTTTATACCGGAAGTACCTCATCTCACATTTTGGAGTTGAACGAAACTTATGCTTAGTTACCCTTAGTGCTGGCAGTCCTGTATATATATTGTCTATGGTCTAGATCTAAATGCCTATCATTGTAAATATTATAAAGTGTACTAGATCTCTACATTCGCTTTGTAACATGTTTGTTTGTTGTTAAAATGTTTGACATGTTTCGGATGTCCCTTCAGAGTTGAAGATAGTTTACATCATAGTCCAAACCTCCCGAGGGACGACGGGGGATGGAAGGGGCAGGGTTTGAACCCGGGACCATCGATAAATCCAAACGACAGTCCAGCGCGCAAACCGCACGACCGCGCAGCCATCCAGGATTCTTTCTAGGAGAGAAGAGGGGGAGGATTCGGGTTAAAAAAATGTTCCATTGTTTTTTTTTAATCTAACATTCAAAAATTTTTAAGAGAAAAACAATCGCTCTACAAGTTGCATAAGGAGATATTGTCTTTAACTCTTTCTCTCCTAACAGACGATACCAACGTTGATTCCACCAGAATGTGGTAAATAATTACGGAGAGAAAGAGTTTTAAAAAGTATTTTTAATGTTTTTCTTGTTTTTCTAATGACATGGTCAGTCACGACCATTTGCTCTAATTATTCATCCCCTTTAAATGTATACAAGTAATGACTATAATTATGCGTTTATTCCCAAAGCGTTATTTTCGTTGTGTGAAGCATGACACTGACAATTAGGTCGTCATAGAATCCTAGATAAAGAATAAACTAGACAAAACAGAAAAAACAGAATCTACGTTTAAACTGCTGTCCAGCAAATTTTGGCCTCAGGCAAAAAGTTCACTTAAATACGCCAACCGTGTCGCTGCTGGCATAGGTGCTGCTACCATGGTTGAACCACGGAATGAGTCCGTCTCCCGAAGGCTAAGCATGCAAATCCAACTCCCTAAGGGAGAGAACCGTGACTAGAGATTGATTCTGTTTTGAACGGTTTGTTGTTTGCTCCACGGGCCCCGGGACTCATCAAAGTTTCATCGTTCTAACACCAGCTGCCTGTCTTGCTCTGAACTTCTCTTGGGGTCATTAGCTCGTAGAGAGGGGGGAGGGGGGATCTATACAGCGTGTCCGTGGAAAAAGAGGGAGGGGGTGCGGAAATGATCAGCTGGAGTTATCGTTCGTGTTGTGCTGGTTAATCCGCACGCAGGTTTATTGATTCATCCCTCGAAAGTAACACCTTTTTTTTAAATTTAATTTTTGATACGGAATGAATCATGGGATGGAGAATTTATTGGTCACGGTCATTAGAGATTATTATCAATTATTAGATGTAGGAATCATAATTGATAATAATTGATATTCAATTATTAACTCAAATGGAAACGTAAGCAAATTGACGTTGACCAAAACAAAAACACTATTGCTGATAAATATAAAGGAATTATCTCGCAAGGTACTATACACCATAACAAAGGGAGACAGATAACTACTGTTTTGAAGACTATGATAGAGTCCTTACCATTTGCTATAGCTACATAACACGGCTGCTGACTACCATATAGGGTCCTTAACATTTTGGGCCCAGCTAGCTACATAATAGAAATGCTAACTACTGATATCAAGACTAGTATAGAGTCCTTAAAATGTAATATGACATTAAGTTAGTTTAGTCTAGATTTTTTTGAAAGTCAGCTTCAATGTGTGTAGGCCAGGTCAATTTAGGATACATAAAACTCTATAGTCATATTGTGGCTTAATGCATGACCATCTTGTCTGATGAATTGCTTGGCCATATTGTGGTCCAATGAACTGCATGGCCATATTGTGGTCCAATGAACTGCATGACCATATTGTGGTTTAATGAATTACATTGCCATCTTTTGGTTTAATAAAGTTCATGGCCATCATGTGGTTAAATGAAGTACATGGCCATCTTGTGGTCCAATGAACTGCATGGCCAACATGTGGTTTCATAAATTGCGTTGCCATCTTTTGGTTTAATAAAGTACATGGCCATCTTGTGCTCCAATGAACTGCACGGCCATCTTGTGATCCAATAAAGTACATGACCATCTTGTAGTTCAATTAAGTATATGGTCATAGCTGATTCTAACTGGGGGTCTTCTGATATTTTCTACGAAAGAGTCCGGTCCTCTCACGTCTTATCTGAACATTAGTTGTCATAGAACACACAGAAATGATCCATAGAGTATTCAACAGGACATGAATTTTCTATATAACTCATTGCAACTATAAGACCTATTTATCAAATACAAATTGCATGGTTTTTTTATTTATTGATAAAACGCTCTAAATTTTGTAAAAGCGAACGATCATGAGTCAGGTACTGGAGAACTTAGAGATGGAGCGCCGAAGGGGTGCCTTCTTTCACTGGTACTTTATAACAGCTATACAAATAATATACCAAGCCCAGCAGTCGATATCCACATCATAAGATTTGTGGACGACACAGTTATCCTCGGTATCGGCATCAATGATGGAGATGAAAGTCTGTACCATTCAACAATTAACACTTTATACTAATAGTGCTTAGACAGCTATTAATTTTGAATGTCCAGAAATCTTTTTGAGATTTGAACCCAAGCCTCCTACAAGACAACGGGGGATGGCAGCGGGCGGAATCAAACTCGGTACCATGGAGACGACAGTCTAGAATGCATACAAAACGACCAAGTGGCCCGATTCAATCTGTAAGTCTTATTCGATCTAGTGAAATGTATATTGTTACGTATTTCTGAATCTTCTGGCTAAATGTACTAGTAGGCACACAAATAAAAACACTGCAAAGAACTTGACGACTCAACTTTCAGTTTCATATAACTTTATTGACTATTAACTCTAACAATTTGTTACTGTAACATGTAGCGTAGAAGACTGTACAATAACTGTCAGTTTACAGTTAGCTATACTTCGTTGCAATTCATCTCTTCACTTCGTTGCTATTCATCTCTTCTCAACTTGCATCGAGCCGTATTCCACAGAACAGACCAACGACACACTTCCCAGTGTCGCTCCAGGTCTCCCAAAGCTGAACCAAGTCGTTCTCAAGTCTACCAAATCAGAGCCGATCACGTCTTACATCGACTGTATCGACTGTAACGGCTCAAGTCTACTGTAGTTCGCTGTATAGACTTTAACGACAGTAGTCCACTCCAGTTAACTCTTCCCTAGTTAACTTGCATCGAGTCGTACACATCTCTCTTCTACTGTCTCGCACAGTTGACAACAGTACCGACGACTCACTCACGACTGACTTTCACATTAACTTTCTGGTTTATATAGAGTCCCTAATCGCTTCTCCAAAGTTGCACAAACACTGCTTGTATCTTCTGGAATAACACGTGAGGAAACGTCACATCCTGTCTTTATTTATACATGTAGATTCCAGAGAACACTCACTGCAGTGTCATCAAGTCGGGGTCACACGTAGTGACCTCTATCTGTCACTGTTCATTAGTAACTGTCCCCCTTCTTAGATCTGTTCGTCCCCTGGAACAACACGTGAGGACACGTCACATCCTGTCTTTGTTTGTACATATAGATTCCAGAGAACACTCGCTGATGTGTCATCTCGCCGGGGTCATACGTTGACCTCTACCTATCACTGTTCATTTGTAACGATATGTAGCATCTAACTCAATGCGCAAGCTTAATGTCTTTACTTAACAAACGTTTTAGTCAATGTCTTGTGCCAGCTCCAGTTTCTGTTGTTCCTGTTTTTGGGGCCATCAGTGACGTCAGCTATAGTCAATGTGACATTTATATGTGGTGACAGAAAGTAGAAGACGGATGGCCTTGAAACTCTGGCCTGGGCTTTCTGAAGGTCAAGTGGAAACCGAAGTTCGATCTGACATTCTGACAGACGTGTTGATATGTTCACGTGACACAGGTCATGTGACCAACTACTGTGACGTTTTATGAGTCAACATTAGAGAAAAGAGAGAGAGAGAGAGAGAATGACAGGAAAAAAAAATCAAATTTACAGGAAGAGTATATGTAACCGGCAAAGTGTGACATTCAGGCATTCTACAGAATACCTAGGCAAAGTAGGAAGCCAATAATTTATTTCTTACTTTGCCTGACGTTTTTAGGCATCCTATTGAATGCCCAGTCGTTCTATGCAATGTAACATATTTACGTAATACACAAGACTCTGAGGTATAACTTACAAATACAAAGCTCATCCGAATGAAATATTTAACAGAGACTCAAAGATAAAGACACATTTCTTTTTCCATAGGCTAGGACAAAATCGTACAAGTGATTCTTCTTCCCTAGAGCTATTAGAGCATGGAACGAGGTGTCTACTAAATACACTAGGAAAACCAATGACTTAACAGGTAATGCAATATTAGATTATCACATGAATACACGTCGGACGTAATCACTTTCTATTTCTGACGAAACGTCTGTAATAAATAAGATAAGATGAGAGAGAGAGAGAGAGAGAGAGAGAGAGAGAGAGAGAGAGAGAGAGAGAGAGAGAGAGAATCTGATGGGGAAAAGAATGAGAAACGGACAAATAGATAGAAAGAACAGAACAAAACTATAATAAATCCAGTTGAAACTTCAAACAATTATATATTGTACCTAACAAAACATGTACTAATTGAAAAATTAACCAAAAAGTCAATTTTTTAAAATTTAACTCTTTCTCTCCATAATTATTTTTCCAAGTTTTGAAGGAATTCTTCCTTTTGCTCAATACTATTTCACTACCATGTTATGACTGGGCTTCAATAGCTTTGTTGTCTGTTAACAATTGGTATAAGAATTAAAAGGAAATGCATGCTCTTTTTATATAACACTAAGTCAAGTTTAAAAAATTAAACATTAATTTTTTTATTTAAAGAGGTTAAATCAACGATGGTAACGTTCATTAGGAGAGAAAGAATTAATTATATTGTTTGATATCGAATAAGGGAAATAACTTCTACTTATTCAAAGATATAGTTATACACACTTCTTTCCCTTAGATAAGCTTTGTTGTTTTTTTTAAAAAAAGGTTTTTAAAATATTTTTCTTGTTAATATTATGTAAAGGGGTGAGATCAATACTACTCTGTTGTTAATATGTCCTGAACTTCAATAATTTTAGATA
The DNA here is from genome assembly GCA_036873155.1 of Biomphalaria sudanica. Classification (NCBI taxonomy): domain Eukaryota; kingdom Metazoa; phylum Mollusca; class Gastropoda; family Planorbidae; genus Biomphalaria; species Biomphalaria sudanica. The sequence goes on along the minus strand of JAZGLO010005396.1, from coordinate 120,623 downwards.
GAATTACTGGTTTATTGGTTATGGAAGTTAAGTACCTTTTCAGACCTTGCGTCTATTTGGGCAGATTATGTAACGGTTGACGAGGGTGTCATGTGCCAGGACAATGACCAACCACTATAACTTTCCCCAACTACGGTTAGGTATCCATTAGAATTGGATGAATGGGATTGAATTAAGCACCCTCTTCGTAATAATAAGCATGATATCTACTTGATGATTGTTTGACCACGTGACTTTGTGATTTATGTCAAAGGTTTTAAAATTGAAAATAGCATCAAAATATTCTCTTATCGTTAAATTGAATTAATCATTGATATCATTCCTCTGATAATTATTTCAGGAGTCATTTGGAATTGACATTATCAATAAATTTGGAATCAAGTTAAAATCTCCGATATTCTTCCAAACAGATAGTTATTTTCAGCCTTGAGTCACGAGTCATTATGAGTCACAAATTACTACGAGTCATGAGTCACTATGAGTCATGAGTCACTATGAGTCATGAGCCTCTACGAGTCATGAGCCTCTACGAGTCATGAGCCTTTACGAGTCATGAACCACTACGAGCCATTTATAAGCCACTATGAGTCATGAGTCACTATGATAGTGTGATATACGGAAAATGCTCTTAAAATGACCTCGTGTAGGTAAGAACTGAGGACACTTACTGCCAGAGAACTTTCGACTTTTGCGACACTGTGAGACAAGGTGATAACGACTATACGAGGCGCCGCATAAAAGTTGTTACCACCCTCAAGTTTCACCCTGCAACTGACCTGGCGACCTGAATTACCAGAATGGGACCCATCATGGCATGCCCCTTCCCCTCCCCCCCCCCCCTAGCACCTACTCCCGTACACAGACACACTGACACCCGAGTCGAAAGATACATCACTCATTGTAATGTTCCTATCAGCCAGTGAGTCTCAAGTTAAGCTGAACAACTACCCATCTTAACAACTTCTATCATGTACAAATAAAATACAGGAATCACCCATGCATGAAATTGAAATTTTGGGAATATTAGTGTGTGTGTGTGTGTGTGTTTAGCGTGTTTGCAAAGCTCGCGGCGTTCGTCCAGAATTGAATATTATTACATCCTAGAGGTCTATCATAAACTTCCTGCATGTGGATCTGGGGATGGCGGCTGGCAGAGTTAGAACCTGGGTTACCTTTATTACAAGCGGTTTGTTCGTTGTGCTGGCCATGTGACACCCTCGTTAACCACAGAAACTGGCGCCCTTCGCATCATCTGCTCTATAGATCGCAAGGTCTGAACGGGGAAATTTCATTTTTTACTTTACATTTTTTTCAAGAAATGGGTCCCACTCTACACCACGTAAGCGTCAATAACAGACTTCCCGATTAGGGCGTTAACCGGATGTTATGGACTGTATGCACGTGTTTCTGATGTAACCATGAGAAAAGTTGAGCGGATGTTTTTGGTTGTGTAGGCTGAAGAGTTTCTGATGAAACCCCGAGGTGGTTTATCGTAAATACTGTTGTGATATTTGGAGAGAGAGAGAGAGAGAGAGAACAGACAAGCAAGACAAATGAAACACAAAAGACTTGTATTGGTGGTGAGCTGTATCATGTTTTAATTTTCGTTTCATTTTGTATTTATATATTTAGCTTATACTTAATTTTAAGATGAATCGGTATAAAGTTATAAACAAAAGCTATCTTGGATGCGTGTTTATGTTTTATTTCAAGTTCTAAATGTACTTGTACTAGATGTTTAGAGTTAAAAACCAATGACCGAGCATTAACACTGCGCACATCGAGTGACATCAAATGTTTAATGTGCGCAATCAGGAAATGCTTGTATAGATGTCCTATTGTTTACTCTCATAAAAGCACAGATACACTAAACAGATTAGTGGCTGAGTAGTAAAAAGGTTGGCTTCTGAACCAAAGGGTCCAGGGTTCGAATCCTGGTGATAACTGGGATTTTTAATTTTGTGATCTTTTGGGCGCCTCTGAGTCCATCAAGCTCCAATGGGTACCTGACATTAGTTGGGCCACATAAACAGACAACCTTAACATCTTCTGCCCTATAGATCGCAAGGTCTGAAACTGGAACTTAACAATGTATGTATAAATGACAGAATGTAGCTTACATATTATAATTAGTGACAGTACGACTGACGGTCAATATTGTTGTGGTATTTAATTCTACTTCTACAAATAATAATAAAATTTATAGCCGCTTTGCAGCAGCACCAGAGTTTCCTCTCCAGGGCGCATTCATGGGCCTTAGATAAAGGGGTCATGGGTGGCCCATGCGTCATGCTCCCTCTCTCGGCCTTGCTGATGTGATCCAAAGGAACGCATTGCGTTACATTTGGCACCAACTCAGTTGCAGAAGCTGCCGGAAGGAATGTCATAGCTGATACTCCCAACGCCTAAGGGGCCTCACTCCTTATTTTTCCTCGAGGTTGTCTCCTAAATTTATAGAGCGCTGTTTTAAAACATGACGTAGGCTCGAGGCGACGTGATAACATTACAAACATAACCACGACAGGTAAAAACGTTTTGAAAACTAGAGTTATTTAAACAGGATGATTTGAATCAAAGTATTAGCAATGAAACTTGGTTTCGGCCAGGAATACCGCTTTGTTAGGACAGATGAAATAAATCATGGAAATGCTTCAATTGAAATGGACCGCACCCCTAGTGACGCCACTGAGTAATGCTATGATGATATTAACTCTTTATCTCCGTGAATATTTTTGTCGTTCCGAAAGTATTATTGGTTTTGCTCATTTGTATTTCACTATCCTGTCATGCTTAAACTTAAATAACTTTAGTGTTTGTCCTCAGATAATGTTATAGTTGGTATTGAATTATAGGAGAATGCCTGCTCTTTTAACACAACACACATTAAAGTTTATAAATCTAAAAATAGATTTAGTTGAATGGGTGTCAAATCAACGTTGGCATCGTCAATTAGGGGAGAAAGAGTTAAAAATAAAAATAAACTTGGTAAAATTCCAAATGCTGATAGAAACATAATTGGCAACAAAGAAACCGCACTGAGACACTTAATGCAGAAAAACATTGCTAAGGAAGCAAATAAAATTTAAGGATTCAAAAACATTTGCTAGCTCATGATTGTACCATCATAAGGAAATACAATTACACTAATCACAAAACGAAATAATCTAACAAATACAAGAACACTATGATCCTTTGGCAATTAAATCATTTAACAAAATGTAACTTTACCATTGTAATTATCACATGTAACTTTTAAGAAAAAACTGGGGCATGAATGTATAAAATGTTGTAAAATGTTTTACATGTTTCGGATGTTTACATGTTTCGGAAGGCAGAGTTGAAGATAGTTTACTTCCTAGTCCAAACCTCCCGCAGGAAGACGCGGGATGGGAGCGGGCAGGATTTGAACCCTCGACAATCGATAAATCCCAACGACAGTCCAGCGCGCAAACCGCACGACCTGGCAGCCATTTGTGCTATCGTACAAATTGTTTACTCTCATGATGTATTGTTATATGTAATACATAACTGTAAAACAAATTTCCTCAAGGATAATAAAGATTATTAATTATAATTATGAATCTCATTATTATTAATATACGATCGTAATGGACAAAACGCTTGTGTGCCAACGGTAGGACTCATGGTTGCTGGAATGTCTGCCAAGTTCACGCCAGTGCTTTGGGTGGTGTAAGCTGGGAACTTTATCTTTCAAACTACGGTTATCTCCGGGATGTTTCGGAAACGTGTTGGATTATTCGAATACAACTTTAGGGGTTGTCCATTTATGACGTTCAGAAATTATGCCTGATTTGGCAAACACATTCCATGCTCCAATGGCGTTTGATGTTGCCTGAGCTAACCAGGAATACCAGTGACCTGTCAGAATTTATGTCATTGGTTAAAATGCATGACTAAATGAATGACGCGTAGGGCGTATTTTTTGTTGTTGAAATAACGTCTGTATTATATAAGATAAGATAAGAAAGCTGTACAGAATGGATAACTTTGTACTGGTTATTTGATGACATTTTGTCTTCTTTGACAAATATGTGTCATTGTACCAGTGTACTACTTACTAATGTACCATTGCATTTTAGTGTTCCATATCTGTGATACTGTATAATATGTCAATGCAATTATTTATCAAACTCCAATGTATCAATACACCACCTCATCAATGCACCAATTTATCAATGCACCACTGTATCAGTATAGTACTGTATCAATGCACTGTATCAATGAACTACGGTATTCCTACACTGTATGACTGCACTACAGTATCAATACATTACTGTATTAATGCACCATTGCATCATAGGACCACAGTATTAACGCACCACTGTATCAATGCACTGTATCAATGAACTACGGTATTCCTACACTGTATGACTGCACTACAGTATCAATACATTACTGTATTAATGCACCATTGCATCATAGGACCACAGTATTAACGTACCACTGCATCAATGCACCGCTATTTCAAAACACTACTTTAATACCGCACTACTGTATTATTGTATTGGTCCACTGGACTGTTTATAAAATATTGAAAGGAGATGGTGGTCTCAGGTCTTGAAGGATTCGAAACTCGACAAGAAAGATGTATAAAAAAGATGTTCCTTGCGTGGACGTTACAAAAGGATGATCCCTGAGCTCTAGATAAGTAAACAATGGGTGTCAGTGTTCTGGAGGAAGAAGTCAGAGAGGGCGTGGAACAAGATCGATTAGGAGGAGGCATTAAAATTCTCCGAATTATGTCCCTTCAATGTTTTGTACATTTTATAGTGCACTGTGTAATGTGCACGCAAGAACAAATATCATCTTACTGGTTAGCAGGACTTCTCAACAGGTCCAACAATGTGCGCTCCTAGATATATTGCTATGTAGATAGATAGATCGGGACCTCGAAGGTGTCGGATAGATTATATTAGATTAGATAAGATTACACTAGATAGATAGATAGATTGGTAGGTAGATAGATAGGTAGATAGATAGATAGATTGATAGATAGATAGATAGATAGATAGATAGATAGATAAATAGATAAACAGACAGACAGACAGACTGAAAGATAGATAGATAGATAGATAGATAGATAGATAGATAGATAGATAGATAGATAGATAGATAGATAGATAGATAGATAGATAGGTAGATAGATAGATAGATAGATAGATAGATAGATAGACAGACAGACAGACAGACTGAAAGATAGATAGATAGATAGATAGACAGACAGACAGGCTGATAGATAGATAGATAGATAGATAGATAGATAGATAGATAGATAGATAGATAGATAGATAGATTGATTGATATATATATATATATAGAGAGAGAGAGAGACAGACAGACTGATTGATTGATTGATTAATTAATATATATTATCTATATATCTATATATGTATATATATCTATATAGATATATAGATATATATATATATATATAGATAGATAGATAGATAGATAGATAGTAGATAGTTAGATAGATAGATAGATAGATAGATAGATAGTAGATAGTTAGATAGATAGATAGATAGATAGATAGATAGATAGATAGATAGATAGATAGATAGATAGATAGATAGAGAGATAGATAGATAGAATGCACTATCAAAAAAAAGGTAAATAAAATTAGTAAATTGCTTATACTGTCACTTTAAATGTTCACAGATCACCATCAATACTTGTCTACGTTTAGATCTAAGAGGTAAAATAGTCTTGTATTCACCAGCGCCTATAAGAAGTGTACAAGAGAATCCTCTATCCCATTTTTGAGAACCACTTTAGGGCCACAACTCTAAAGGTCAGGTAGAGCGAACTGAGCTCTTGGGCAACAGGTGGAGTAAAAAGGGGGAGGGAGCCGGGGGTCTGGTTGGCAGCACCCCGGGCCATTAAAAGGGTAGTTTAAGGGAGGGGGAAGCGCCCGGCTCATCAATCTTCAAAGTTTTAGTGTCATGGTTTCGGGGGGGGGGGAGGGGAGCAGAGTGGGGCGCCTATTAAAACAATGCTTATCTCAACGCAAAGGATTTGAACGTTGCTGTAACAAGGAAGAGTTGGGCTGAACGCAAGGCCAGTGAAAGAAAGAAAAAAAAAGATGAAGTTTATAATAAACATTGATCATGGGTTGTATATAACATCAGCAATGTTTAGATTATATATATATGTGGCTCTGGAAAGGGGGGGGGGGGAGTTAAGAGACAACATATTAAAAGGTTAAACATGGATAGAGAAAAAGACACATTTTCATTGCACTTTAAAAAAATTGAAAAAAAAAATTATAGAGTCAGCAGTTTTCAAGATATAAAACGTGGCTTAGGCATTAGGCAAACTAGGCAACCGCCTAGAGCCTCCGATTGGTGAGATCCTCGCAGGAGTAAAAGAAAATTGATTTAGAGAAAACATTGCGAAACATGGATTAAACTTTAATCAGCACTATGGCTCTATGTGTACTATAATCTGAACCATAATCTTCAAATACAAAAACAAAATTTAATAAAATACTCTGAAAGACACAAAGATAAAGGCACATTCCTCGTCCCATATTGTAGGACAAATTTGTACAAATACTCCTTCTTCCCTAGTGCTATTAGAGCATGGAATGGGTTGCCTGAGCTAGCCAGAAAAACCAGCGACTTGGCAGAATTTAAGTCATTGGTTAATATGCATGACTGAATGCATGACGCATAGGACGTAATCATCTTCTTTTTTGAAGTAACGACTGTATTATATAAGATAAGATAAGATAAGATAGCATGTCTAGATCTACTTGTTAGACTACAGATGTTAGAAGATCTTTTGCTTCTTCCTTTTGGCGAAATGTCAAAACGTTGTTTCTAGTCACGTGATCATGAATTGTCCATGAAACACCTTAATGCTATTTACGCTTGGGACTGAGATGAAATATCAGTGTATAACATCTGTACAAATCTGTTTAAGAAGCTTACGGAACGTTGATTTCTACAGAAATTGCACTATACGAATTGAGCGTATTTGTTGATTTAGATATATTTACAGGAAGGGTTTTTATTCATTGCGTATTTTTCGGTCTTAATTTTTCATTTTTATATTTCATTAGGGTCCACTCATTTCAACTTGCCTAGAGCCTCCAAATACCTAAGGCCGGCCCTGAATGTGTGTACAAGCTAGAACCCGCTGTAATATAGATACAATATAGTCAGAAGAACCGAAAGCTTTTTTTATAACGAAAAAGTTTGCATTTAACGTAAAATTCACTGTCTCCGCATTTGCAGATGAGAAATTAGAAAGAATGTAAATGGCAAATTTAAAAACAAACACGAGAAGATAACTCTAGCAAGTTGAATGAAAAAAAAGAGACATAGTTATCTCTCCTGTTTCCACACATACACTCGTAAAATATTTTAATACTAAAAAAATATTTTTGCTAGAAATTAGTATTTTTTAAATGTGGAGGTCTTCTTTTTAAAAAGGTCCTGTGCACAGTCCTGCTCCGTCAGAAATCCGGCCCTGGTGGCCTATATAGTAAGAAATCTCATTTCAACGGGAATATAATCGATGCAGTATTTTAAGAATTCGTGTATCGACACAAAAACAAGTGCAACTTGGAGTGTGCAGTGGAAGATAATCCAGTTTAAAATAATAAGAAAAAACAAATCAATCATTGGGTTACCGTTACTGACATAGTTAATATTAATAGATTTATTTACTGTTTCCAGATTGACTTGTTTTAAGTACTGTACTGCAGATGGGATACACACAGATGGATAGAAAGGCAGTTTTGGGAGGGGGAGAGAGAGAGAGAGAGAAGTGGCGATAAGTGATTTAAATGTCGCAAGCAGAAATATAGGAATACGACTCTACTACGTGTACACGCCAGTTTTAATAAGCTTACGGGCCTTAAAGTAAAAAATGAATGTGGAAATATTGGTGTTGGTAATATGCATAAGTCCAATGAAAATAATTTTTACCATAGCATTTATTTCAAGCTATAATAGTTGAGACTAAACGTAAATTGTAATTCACGTGTCCACTTTATCCTGGTGGTGTAGGCTTATTTTCTTTAGTGCGGCGTAACGGAGATTCACTACTTTACTAAAGGTAGCTTATTGTAGAAAATTGGGTTCGAAACCTTGACGTCTAGGCGTTAAATAAATTTACAAAAAAAACTACCAGTGTTACAACTGCTTTCGTCATGATTTATAAGTTAGATCCTTAAACATCAGTGCATCCAATGTTTGAACAACATTACAGGACCCACAGTCAAGTAGACTAGAGTGCATTTTGGAAACCCCTACAGTCAAATTACTAAAGAACATTTTGGTGACCTCACAGTCAAACAGACTACAGGACATTTTGGTGACCTCATAGTCAAGCAGACTACAGGACATTTTGGTGACCTCACAGTCAAACAGACTACAGGACATTTTGGTGACCTCACAGTCAAACAGACTACAGGACATTTCGGTGACCTCACAGTCAAACAGACTACAGGGCATTTTGGTGACCTCATAGTCAAACAGACTACAGGACAAAGAAATAACAGAACTTACGTGGGAATTGACTATTCTACCAAGCATTTGGGCTAGCCTTAAAGTGTAATATCTGAAGTTTGGTGGTTGAGATATGTCAGAAAAAAAAAAGAACCGTAGTACATTAACTTTATCTAGGAATCCCCATTGCCCATATTATACTCAATGATCTAATTCAATAAAAACTGACGAGCGCTTTAAAATTTCATTGAAAACTTCCCTACAGAAATGTCACTCTGTTAAGTTTCTTAAAGAAAAAGTTTTAAAGTGAGAGATAGAGAGAGAGAGAGAGTGAGAGAGAAGGAGAGAGTGAGAGAGAAGGAGAGAGAGAGAGAGAGGGAGAGAGAGAGTGAGTGAGAGAGAGAGAGAGAGGAAGGTAATTTATTATAATTTATCCAACATGGCTGCTTTTCAAATTTCAGCAACCCCCTTCCCCCCAAAAAGGCATGAAGAATACATCGTGGCAAGTTTTTTTTTTGTTTTTTTTTAAATATCACTTTGGATTAGAGATTGCTAAATGTTAAATAGGTTAAATCCGGTTAAAACAAAATCAGACCAAGAATTGGGGACTTAATTTTAATGTTAAGAACTAGTAAAGGGAAAGAAGTGCTGCAAAGGCGAGTCTCTCTATGTCTACCGCAGGACAGCCGAGTGTATATTCAGTAAGGCGGACAAATATCGTAAACATTTCAATCAACGCTACGGAGGGCTCGCGGTACAACGCCGGAATGGATTTAACCTTTTAGGAGAAATATCAGCATAGAGTCCCAGAGACACTGGTTCATTGGCACTGCAGAGACAGTGGTTCCTTAGTATTGCAGAGACAGTGGTTCCTTGGAATTGTCAGAGACAGTGGTTCCTAAGTATTGCTGAGACAGTGGTTACTTAGTATTGCAGAGACAGTGGGTCCTTAGTATTGCAGAGACAGTGGTTCCTTACTATTGCTGAGACAGTGGTTCCTAAGTATTGCTGAGACAGTGGTTCCTTAGTATAACAGAGACAGTGGTTCATTAGTATTGTAGAGACAGTGGTTCCTTAGTATTGCTGAGAAAGTGGTTCCTAAGTATTGCTGAGACAGCGGTTCCTTAGTATTGCAGAGACAGTGGTTCCTTAGTATTGTCAGAGACACTGATTCCTTAGTATTGCAGATACAGTGGGTCCTTAGTATTGCAGAGACAGTGGTTCCTTACTATTGCTGAGACAGTGGTTCCTAAGTATTGCTGAGACAGTGGTTCCTTAGTATAACAGAGACAGTGGTTCATTAGTATTGTAGAGACAGTGGTTCCTTAGTATTGCTGAGAAAGTGGTTCCTAAGTATTGCTGAGACAGCGGTTCCTTAGTATTGCAGAGACAGTGGTTCCTTAGTATTGTCAGAGACACTGATTCCTTAGTATTGCAGATACAGTGGTTCCTTAGTATTGCAGAGACAGTGGTTCCTTAGTATTGTAGAGACAGTGGTTCCTTAGTATTGCTGAGAAAGTGGTTCCTAAGTATTGCTGAGACAGTGGTTCCTTAGTATAGCAGAGACAGTGGTTCCTTAGTATTGCAGAGACAGTGGTTCCTTAGTATTGCTGAGAAAGTGGTTCCTAAGTATTGCTGAGACAGTGGTTCCTTAGTATTGCAGAGACAGTGGTTCCTTAGTATTGTCAGAGACAGTGATTCCTTAGTATTACAGAGACAGTGGTTCGTTAGTATTGTCAGAGACAGTGGTTCCTAAGTTTTACTGAGACAGTGGTTCCCTAGTATTGCAGAGACTGTGGTTAATTAGTATTGCAGAGATAGCGCCTTATTAGCATTGTAAAATAGTGGTTCCTTAACATTGCTGGGACATGGTTTCTTATCGATGCAGAGACAGCACCGAAGGATCTCTTTAGGGGAGAGTTTCCTTGCTGCTGCTCTAGGTGATCACAAATAGAACATATAGTTCAGGGAGGCTCTACTACATCTCACTTTGCGGATTTGGGCGACATTCTCTTATTTGAGTTTCAATATGTGTGGGTTTGTTTAGATTTTAAAAGCATGCATGTTTACACGTGTTTGTCACGTGATATCTTAAGATTTCTAATTTAATTCCTGTGTTTGATTTTTTTAAATTTGGAATAAAAGTTATTGTCTTCAAGTGAAGGGATGTGTGGAGAATTTCACGTGAGAACACAAACCCCGTCGTGACCTGCATATTTTGTCACTAATACAGACAGAGACGTTTTCCGCCGAGGATCAATTTAAATACTTATTTCGCGGTCTGAGCCTTTCTTCAGCATGGACTTTTCTTTGGGACTATTGTCGTTTAGTGCTGTATGTATATGTATTGCAACAAAATGACAATATATTTCTAAAATAACAAACTAATTTTAGGTTTAGAATGATTTGAATAATACCCTGTACATCAATATTATCTTCATTACATATGTATTAGAATTGCAACAGACAATGTGTGACCAGTGCGTTATTTTATTCATTTATTTCAAGCGCTAAACTATGAGTTGTGATAGTTTAAGATTAGATTAGTTAGGTTAAGATAATTCTGTGTCTTAATTGGAACCTCGCTTTCATTATGTGTCAAACTAAAGATTTTAATTACGCTTTAAACCTTCATTATAGCAAAATAAATAAATAACATTATATATTTAGTACCGAGCTAGAGCCTAGCTTCAGTGGATCAAACAAATAAAGTACCCAGCTCCAGTGGGTCAAACTAATAAAGTACCAAGCTCCAGTGGATCAAACTAATAAAGTACCTAACTCCAGTGGATAATAATAATAATAATTTTATTTATAAAGCGCTGTTAACAAACAAAATGTAGGCTCAAGGCGCTGTAACAACATTACAAACACAAACACAAGAGCTAACATGACAAACTAATCTAAAAAAGTTTTCAACAGATAGGTCTTAATGTTCTTCTTAAAAGTGGTGTAGCATGTTGTCTGTCTGAGATCAATGGGGAGTGAGTTCCAAACCTTTGGTCCGTGAACTGAAAAAGCCCGCAGACCGTAGCTTTTGAGGGAGAAACGTGGCACTACTAAAAGCGTTGAGTCCATTGAGCGCAGGGCTCTCTGGGGGACATATGGAGTAATCAGTTCTCTAAGGTACAAAGGGCATTTCGTTGTTATATATACACTGATGACAAAGTGTGGCGACCTTGTAATCGATTCTCGCTTTCACGAGAAGCCAATGGAGCGTGCGCAAGAGCGTAGTAGCAGAATCTTGTCTATTTTTTTTAAGGACTATTCGAGCGGCGTTGTTCTGTATACGTTGCAGCTTGGCTATTTTGTCATCAGGTATACCTGCTAGCACGGCGTTGCAGTTGTCAAGGCGGGAGAGTATGAATGCCACAGCTAGCGTTTTTGTTGACTCCGTTGTTAAATATGGTCGGATCTGGCCTAATCTGCGCAGCTGCAGATAAAGACCTTTGCAGAGCTAACTTATGTGTGGGTCGAAAGATAGTGTTGAGTCGAAGAAAACTCCAAGATTCCGCACTAAATGGACAAAAGGAACATGGCAGTTCGTGATAAAGAGAGAATCTGTGCTTTCAACTTTTGAGACATTGTTCCTAGTGCCCATCTTAATTATTTCTGTCTTGTCTTCGTTCATCTTGAGTTTATTTTCAACCATCCAATCGCTCACCCTTGCAACGGTACTACTGATTTTCTCTGCCAGATGCGACACCTCTGAGGGTACTGATGAATCGTATAACTGTGAGTCATCGGCAAAGAAATGGTATAAGATACCGGTTGGCCGTATGACACCACTGAGTGGATATGTGTACATAGTGAACAGTACTGGGCCTAGAACTGATCCTTGGGGTACTCCGTACTTCAAAAGTAAGCTTGTTGATTCCGTCCCGCTAACAACGACACTTTGGGTGCGTTCCGTCAGGTAGGATCCTAGCCACTTTAGGACGACTCCTGCTAAACCAAAAGTTGCAGAGAATCTGGCCATCATAATTTCATGGTCTAGCGTATAAAAGGCTGCGGACAAGTCCAGCATGGAAAGAATTGATATGTGGCCTTTGTCGGAATTGTGAAGTAAGTCGTTTAGTACCCTGACCACTGCTGTCTCTGTGCTACGGCACTTCCTATATGCAGATTGAAATTCTTTTAAGAGACAGTACTGTTCAAGATGAGAAAGAATTTGCGCTATCACGATGCGCTCCAGAAGCTTTGACAGGAAGGGAAGATTTGATACCGGGCGATAGTTTTTTTGACATTCCGGGTCAAGACTGGATTTCTTTAATAAGGGCCTGGATCAAACTAATAAAGTACCTAGCTCCAGTGGATCAAACTAATAAAGTACCTAGATCCAGAGGTGCAAAAAAATTATTATCGGTCTATAGAAATGAAAAAAAGAAATTTGCTGCGCCCCGATCGAGATTAAGGGTGGGTTCTGTACCTGTAGATAGAGTTGTTAGCTAAGGTTTAGAACAGAGGGCGGGGGTGACCGTATTGGGGTCTAAAAGTGAGATCGTGAGAGACTATGATTTTCCTACTATGTGGAAATACTATGGACTAGATATGCCTTAGTAAGTGACATGGATTTAAAAAAAACTTTAAAAGAGAGGAAAGGGGAGATAACTTTTTTATAGTAAGTATAAAACGGCGAGTTATCATTCTTTTTATTCTTTAAGCATCAAATGCAGAGTTATCTACAATGTGGATTTTGCAAGACAGAAAAAAAAAACTGCAGCGATATGTCATTAATATTCATATGCTAGGCATGTCGAAGTGTTTGATCTAGGGTTGTATTGTAGAATAAGGGGCAGTGACTATTCAAATCAAAGTCTGGTAGTTACTGAGAACAGAAACGATTATTGCAGACGCTCTTATATATTACAATAAAAAGCAGAGAGGGTAAAGGTTACGAAACATTCGACTGGAATATTTCTCCACTGTGATTACATAATAAAAGCCCCAATATTTAAATGTGTCAGGTATAGATGTCTGTTACAGACACTTTTGACAGACAAGGTAAAGTACTGATATAGTCGTTGAGTATGTTTATGTGTGGGTGCGTGCGTGTGTGACGATTGTATCGCTTGGGACCCTTAGCTATATATGACGATAGCAGAGCCGACCTTACATAATTGGAGGCCCTTGGCGAAGTGAATTTGGTGGCCCCAAATGAAATACAAAAACAGAAAAGCAAATTTATTTAATATAAAATTAGGCACAAATCTCGATATTTCTTCTAAAAAAAAGTGTTTTGAGTCCTGTGTGAGACCCAATCAGCCGATGCGGCTGCCTAGTTTGCCTATGCCTAAGGCCGGCCCTGACGATAGACTTAACCCTGCTATATAATAAGTGTGTTCAAGAGTGGTTCAATAATGTAGGACAATGAAGTTTTTAAAAAAGTGAACACTTACCAAAGTTAGTTAATCCTAGTTGACAGATATCATTATATCCAAAGTAAATTTTGATGACACAATATCCAAGCTTAGAATGGAAACTTGAAATGGCAAAGAGCCAACAGAAATGAATAACTTAATATTCCAAAATGAAATCACACAATTAATAGGGACATATAATACTCCATGTAAGAATACGCGAATTAATTTAAATCACAAAATTCACAGAAACAAATTAAACAACAAGCGCGAATCTTAATAACTTTCACTGCTTAGTATCTTTCTATTCTTACTAAAATTAAGTTCTCCAATTTCTTACAAAAAAAAACAACAAAAAACAAACAAACAAACAAACAAAAAACCAAAAAAAAACAAAAAAAAAACCCTAACCCAGAAATCGCAACAGAAGAATCTTTGTTTAATATGGGGGGGGGGGGTATTTTTATTCTACAAAAAGTTTTCAGAATCAAGCACGCGTGCAAACGTTTTGTTGTTGGTTAGTTGACCTTGACATATTTTTTTTACGTGAAACTTTTGACAACAGTAATTGCTGAGCTCAAATTTTTTTTTTTTTTTTTTTACTTCTAATAACCCTTATCATATTACCAATAATAACATCATCAACCCAGATCTAAGTTAAACCACAAAACCTAGTTTTATCTACTTTCAATGAGATGGCAATTAAACTCAATTCAAACGCAACCAGGCCTCAAGATTAATTTCTTTGTTAGTTTTTATTTTTTTTGGTATCTCGTTGGCCTTGTTGGAAATAAATGATCAAATTTGGACAACCTTTGACCTCTTGCCGCACGAGAAACGTCAAAACCTAGATTCGCCTAATCTAAATGTTTTAGCTAGAGAACTGGAAAGAGAGGAACAGGGTTTTATTCTCGGGGAAGGGGAAAGAGGGGTATTTCTAAGTTTGTCTTCTAACTGTGTTTGCGTACCTAACGGAAGGTCATGTGACCATCAATATGAATGAAGAGTCAAGGAAGCAAGTATTAATACACATTTCACCAAAATGATCAATTTGTCAGGTGAGGTAACTCTGAATCAGATGATCAAATCAAACTCGTGAAGCAGTGCTAACTATTTAATAATAAAAAAAGACAGTTATAAAGAGAGTTTGTGTGGAAACACAAACTCAAAATCGGCCCCCGAAGTGGTCCACCGAGGCAGGTAAAAAGGCAGGTTTCAATATTTTCAGAAGAAATATCAGATTATAAATCTAGTAAAGCCAAATGACAGAGAAGAATGAAGAAAGAAGGTTGACAGAACTCCAAATAAAACCCAATCTTTTTTTAAGTGTTTCATGGTATTGACACCGCACGGCAGTTCACGCAATAATATGAAAAATTACTTATTAATTGTTGTTTTAAACTATGCTCCACTTATATGCATACTAAATAGATTTTTTCTCTTTAAAAGAAAAGTAAGTCTTTTTTTGGTAAATGTATAGTTATGACAGAACTTACTAAACTTAGCAATACAATTGTAGAAACATTGTTTTTTGGTAAAAAATCTATAACCGTTAGCATAAAAGTGTTAAAAATATGGTAAATAGTTATCTCACTTACTAAATAGCCTCCCTTGTTTGTTACTACTAATAGTGAATAGTTGTAAAAATAGTGTATTTTTAAGAAAAACTACTTGTATAATTGATTTTTTAAAAATTTTACTTTCAGAAAAAAAAAAAAAAGCAGCTGTTGCATCAGAACTTTGAATGGTGTAAAATATCATGAAGTTGGATTTTCAATTATCTTTTCCAATTTACGAGATCTACACGGGACGGACGGACAGACAGAAGGACAGCCAGACAATACAAAATTAATAGCGTCTATTCCCCTTTTGGGGGTCGCTAAAAATTACCAGCATTAGGGGTACAATCTTAATTGTAAGTAGCTGGACGGTGGTGTTGTGTTTCATACAGACTCACATTTACCTGCGTACTCCATTCGTGAAGAGGAACACTGTGATTCGTGAAGAGGAACACTGTGATTCGTGAAGAGGAACACTGTGATTCGTGAAGAGGAACACTGTGGTAACTTATGACTACTCCGAATGTCGGCGACGCACCATTTTCTAACTACCCGTCTTCGAGTCCGAAGATTAATTAGGAATGCAGTATTTCCCGTTGAACTACATATTTTGCCACATCCAAGGCTAGCATAACCATTGTCCGCCGGTGGTCGATTAAGATTTTTTTTTCACCGTCTGCGTCTGTCCTCGGCAGCGGATTTTCTTTTGGTCTCAAATGTGTATCTCGCGGCCTTGGTAAGTGACCTCCAGCTGTCTTGTTCTGAAGCCCCATGCAACCAGTAGCTCTCTTCTATGTCAGCTAAAGCGAGATGGCGCCTAAGCTGGTCTCTAAACCGTTTCTGTTGGTCGCCTCTGTTACGTCAACCAAGTTTAAGCTCACCAATAAAAAACTGCTATTGGTATACGTTCGTCTCCCATATGGGATACGTGCCCTGCCCAGAGTGACTGTCTGACCCGCAAAGAACAATCTACAATTTTCCAACTAAGAACAGGACACACACCACTATTAATTTACCACCTGAACAAAATAAACTCCACACAACTCCCCTTCTGCAGACACTGCACCTACCCCTTTGAAACCGTAAACCATATGCTCTTTGAATGTCCCTCCCTAATCCACCTTAGGCAGACCCTACTTCCACTACAGCCTAACATAACCAACACCCTGTACGGCAGTGCTGAACAACTGAAGAAAACAGCACACTTTTTTTTCCTTGGCACAGTCTGCAAAAGAGCTCACATCTCAGGAGCAATAAAGCTGGCTAGAAGAAGAAGAAGAAGAAGACTGTCTGACCATAAGAAGTCCCTCTATACTGTCCATATCGGCGTTCGCAAAGAAATCGCTGTTTGTAGAGCCGTCTTGCCACCCATGATGGAGCGAAAGTTTGAATGTTAAGATATATTATCACAGAGTAAAACTATAATCACGTTGAGAGAATCTATAAAGGTCACAAACGAAGTAGTAGTGAACTCGCTTTGACAATGAACTTCTCACCCTGACATAGAAGAACATGTTAATTCGATGCCAGGACAAAAATAAACACAATTTACTTGTAACATATTGAATTCTAGTTCTGTTTAATAGAATGATGATGATATTTGTTGACAAGGATGTGCTCACTTGCTATAAGATCGGCAGTGTTTAACTATTGCTGCTCTTCTATCATTGACTCTTCCGAAATGGCTGCCAGGTCGTACGGTTTGCGCGCTGGACTGTCGTTCAGATTTATCGATGGTCCAGGGTTCAAAACCTGCCCGCTCCCATCCCCCGTCGTCCTGCGGGAGGTTTGGACTAGGTAGTAATAATCTTCAACTCTGAAGGAACATCCGAAACATGTCAAATATTTTACAAAACAAACAAACATCAGATCCGTATCAATATTAAACAAGGGCTGGAGAGGTTAAAACCCGGATCCCTCTAACGCCCCGCTATAACAAAATCCCAGCTACGCCATTAAGGTCAGGCAAGACGAAAAAAAAAAAGGTGGCTTTATAAAGGTGGTAAAAGAGTTGTCATTCTATACAAAACCATCAAATCATTCTGGTCTTGGCAATACGATACACGCTTGATTGACTTGAGTTCAGTAGGTCTATATCAATAAACAGCGAATACCACGCTACCGTCCACACCCGCCCGACAGCCGAATCTACCAAATAATTGAAGTTAATATCACCACAGAACCAAATTGACTTTCAAACTGTTACCCCCCTCCCCCCCCGAGACCGCGCTCTCCAGCTCTCTCCCTCTATGTTGTAATAGATATCTTATTTCTCCATGTACTTTCAAAGTTGTCCTGTCTGGGTTTTGTGGACGTTTAAAAGTTGTCCTGTCTGGGTTTTGTCGGCTTCTGTAGGGGGTGGCGAGTGAAGACAGCCGGGGAAGAAAGGAGGTGGGGGGGGCAATATCAGACTAATGGGGTTGGATATTTAAGAGCAGCAGAGAAATATTTGATGAACGAACTTGTTTGGTTAACAGATATCTTCTCGGAACACACACAGAGATTGGTAGATTCCAATGTACACCAAATCGATTCCACATTAAACTATGAAAATCGATTTCGATTCCTAACATTGTTGTTGAATTTTCATATTAATGAGAAATGCAAGTGATTCTCATTAGAGCTAGACTTAATAATAATAAAAATAATAATAATAATTCTATTTATAAAGCGCTGTTAACAAACGAAATGTAGGCTCAAGGCGCTGTAATAAGATGTGCAGAATACATGCTTAGGCGGCTATTAGAGAACATACAAAATAAGCTGTTGTCTTCTTTTTTTTTTTTACATAGAAAATGAGATTGTGGTGTTTTGTTGTTTTTTTCTGCGCATAGAAACTTATTATTATAGCTTATATGTAGCGCTACTTTCATGCTTATAGCATGCTCAAAGCGCTTTGGTCCAATCTCATTTGTGGACCGGTGGGGCTGGGGGGGGGAGGGGGTATCTAGCTGTTGGTTTTCCGTGCTGATATCTTATTCTCATTAAACGCAACTCTGCCCGAGTCGGGTGTCGAACCTCGAGCCCCCTTCTAGGTAACAAGACAAGCTAAGTTCAAGCCGCACTTAGCCTCTCGACCACGCTTCCCACACTTCACAGATTTACGCTAACAGTTTTCATTCCGAGCGATGGCCGAGAAAAAAGAGCTCAACTTTCGTAATAAGGATTCCAGAGAACAGTAACTCTTTCTCTCCAAACTGACGATACCAGCGTTGATTCAACCAGAATGTGTTAAATAATTACGGAGAGAAAGAGTTAAGATCTTTGTTATGGGATTTCAAGTCTATTCCGAATGAAATATTTCGGAACATCCAGATTCAGTTACGAAGATACCGGAATTCCCCCACCTTAACTTAGGAAAGTATACTCTACGCCTATGACTTGTTCTTTACCCAATGCTGAGGAAACCATAAAGCTAATGTTTACCGCCTCTCAAGACACGCAATCTGTAGATCCCTCCTTGGCCAACAGCCATACATGCATTACTTGCACGCACACACACACACACACACACACACGCACGCACACATAGAGTGTGTTAAGACAATATTAGCTTTGCAACTGTTATCTTATTGAACTAGGTCCCTAATGAGTTCCCTCAAGATCAGATCAAACTGGCGGCCCGCGGGCTAGACTTTGCTTTTAGCGTCTCTCACTTTCTCTTTCTCTCTCACTTTCTCTTTCTCACTCACTTTCTCTTTCTCTCTCTCTCTCTCTTACGATCTCTCTCCCCCCCCCCCTCGCATTTATAAACAAAAGTCATCATAATGATGCCTCACGTCCATGGGCGGCGCGTTACTTTTTTTTACGTATAATCAGAGGCGGCAATTGCAGAAGGGTCTCCTGCAATGTTTACATTTTATGAACTTTAACTCGATACAGGTGATGGGGGAGTCCGATGGCGGAGTAGTAAAGCCTTTGACTTCCAAACCGAAGGGTCAGGGGGGGGTTGAATCCTGGTTAAGACTGGGATTTTTAATTTCAGGGTCTTTATGGCGCCTCTGAGTCCACCAAGCTCTAATAGGTGCTTGATATAAGTTGGAGTTGGTTAGTCGTTGTGCTGGCCACATGACATCCTCGTGAGCATTGGGCCACAGAAACAGATGCCCTATAGATCACAAGGTATGAAAGGAGGACTTTATTATTTTACTTTGCGGATAGCTAGAAACACACAGTAGAAGTTGAAGCGAAGAATAAAAAAAGTTAAACTGATAGTGAAAAGGCACCTAACTGTATGACACGATTGCTAATATATGTAATATGATAGTAAAAATCACTTTTCTAAAGCGCATCTTTTATGTTACCTTAGGCTGGGTGCATTCTGGTCCAGTTTCTAACAAATAAGAAAGGGAAGCTATCCTCATGCAAGTCTTGAGTATGTAAAAAACAAACAAATATGATAAAAGCTTCTAAAAAAAAACATAATCTTCTGGCATAAAATAATCTCAAACAAAATAAAGCATGACTTTGCTTTATGTATTCATAATCTTCTGACCAAACATAATCTCAAACAAAAAGCTTTGAACAAAAAAAAAAAAAGAAAATTCTACTACTTATGTTGCAATTCAGAACAGAAGATGCAGGATACCTGGTACACAGTCCCAGAACGGGGGTTTATATACAGGTAAAGACTGCTATGAGATTATAACAATAATCTTCGAATACAAAAACAAATTCTAATAAAATACTATGAAAGACAAAAAGATAAATGCAATTCCTCGTTCATTATGCTCGGACAAATTTTTACAAATGCTCCTTTTTCCCTAGTGCTGTCAGAGCATGGAATGGTTTGCCTGAACCAGCCAGGATAACCAGTGAATTGGCAGAATTTAAGTCATTGGTTAACATGTATGACCAGATGCATGACACGTAATACGTATTCATCTTCTTTTTTTTAAATTAACGTCTGTATTATATAAGATAAGAAAATAAGATAAGAGTCAAAGTAAAATAAAAAATGAATATAGGGTATTATATGTGTCTTCATCATATGCTAGTGAATATCTCTTTATATCTTGCGTTAAGATAATAATGATGGTGATATTATGGTGTAAAGGCTTTGCAATATAAAGTATAAACCAAATGATTAAAAATAAGGCACCAAGGAAGAGTGCAGTTTTTCGCTTATCTGTAAAGATTTAGCACTGACCTACATATTTGTCTATTTGCAAAACCAAATGACTTTTTTCAATGTTTAAATACATTCAAATAAAGTAGGCTATTTAAACAAAAGCTCTTCAAATTAATTCACCTCTGCTGATCTATATATAGCACTCCTTATTTCATATGCCAGGATAAACAGATTTTTCTCAAGTCTCATGCCAGCTTGGCTGGCGTGAACTATTCAGAAAAACTAATGAATTAAAAATGTAAAGTTCTGATATGACTGAACAAATTTATATAGACATATAAGGAAAATAATGTCATGTATTTTATTAATTTCAAGATGAGAAAATATAAATCTAGAAAAGTTTTATTAATCTTATTATTATTCATTCAAAATGCAAATGGCTATTTAAATGAATAAAAATGAGAAGGCTGTCACACTCGCCAAGAGTGAGAGAGCAAACTCACAATAAACAACAACATTGCACTCTATCCAGAAGAAACTAATAGTAAAAAAGATATATGAGAAATGGACAAGTTCTCATCCGAATCACAAGAAAGATGATGCCTATTATAAGCTATCCCGACAAGATCAACGTCTAATCTTTCGCTTCAGAACCGGACACAACAGAATGAGACAACATATGTACCGGAAGCTCAAAATTGGAACCAGTGAAATATGCCCATGTGCAGTGTCACCAGAAAATGCTGACCATGTCCTTCAAAACTGTTCTCTTTACCAAGAGGCCTTTACAAGACACTAGCTCCCAAAACACAACAATAGAAAGAAAACTATATGGAGAGCTCCCTGATTTGGAAACTACTGCGCAGTTCATCTCATGTATTGGCCTAGTCATCTGAACACTCCAACATAACAATGAGAACGAGGAAGAAGAAGAAGAAATGAAGGCTTTTTAACCAATTTTCATATGACCACAATGACCACAGTGGCTACTTAATGGCTGGCTGCACTTCGGACGGTCGTCACGATATCCCGAGTTCGAGCCATACCAGTTACTCTCGTCTGCTGTTTTACATGAGGTTCTGGGCTAGGACCTTATATAAAATTAATTTCTGAAGAAGCGTATAATAAGATATATCTAAGATGAGATTTTCATACATGGTAGAAAAAGTATAAATAGCTTTTTGGTGCATCCGGTGTACAAAAGAAATGGCGTGTTGAGAAGTTTTTTAAAAAGGTATATGATTTTTTTTTTCAATTTTTAGCTCTGTAGAGTTCAATTTTCTAAACTCCTCACAACATAATTTCAATGTGAGGAAAGCAATAGACTTTACCTCTATGACTTAAAACAACTAGGCAACTCACTAGCGATAATATCGATTGCCATGTATTAGGATATTATTAGAGGTTTGGCTCAATTCTTTTTTAGTTAGTGCATTTTAATTGTTTACTATCTCGTGTATATCATTAAACGAAGTAGTTAAAATCATTTTAATTTCATACAACATTGAACAAATCTAGGTCTAGAAAATTAAAATAAAAAAATCTAAAATCATCAATTAAATTTAAAAAAAAAATTCAAAAGAAAAAGTTCAACACAATGAATAACTCTTGTGTTTAGAAGAGTGCAGTCCCTTTTATCTTCTTAATGACAGTTGTAAACTATCTAGCCTGTGTTATCTCTATGGAGACAGAGAAAACTGCTGTTGCCAAGGACGCTGATCTAATGACCATTGTTTTAAACGGGGAGATAACCAATTTTACTTTCAAGATTGAGCCTAGGACTAGCGGCAGTTAAGAGCCCTGGCGATAGGTAGCCAACTCGTCAGTTTTGGAAGAGGCTTTTGAAAGCGTTAGACAAACACAGACAAAGTTATGTGAAAAGTACTCATGAAAGAGAAAGGGTTGGGGAGCGGGGGAGAGAGGGCAGAGAAAAGATAGAGACTGGATAGAGAGATAGGGGAGAGAAGAGGAAAGAAAAAAATTGAAAGATAGAAAAGTGGAGATACTAAAGAGAAAGAGAAAGGGGGAGAGAGAAATCCACATTTTGATGAAACTATAACAAAAAATCCAACAAAGCATTAGGGTTTATTAAAAGAAATTTCTACAAATCAAATAAGAACATAAAACTAAAATGTTATTTAACCTTGGTTAGGCCAATAATAGAATATGCATCCTCCGTGTGGGACCCCTCAACTCAAGAAAACATTAAGAAACTGGAACAAACACAATATAGAGCAGTGAGATTCATAACAAACGAATATTCACATTTGACTAGAATAACACCTTTAGTTAAATCACTAAATTTAGAAAGTCTTAAGGACAGAAGACTCAAAAGTATAGTAGCACATATACATAAAACACTGAACCTTAATCTTCAAATACAAAAACAAAATTTAATAAAATACTCTGAAAGACACAAAGATAAAGACACATTCCTCGTCCCATATGCTAGGACAAATTTGTACAAATACTCCTTCTTCCCTAGTGCTATTAGAGCATGGAATGGGTTGCCTGAGCTAGCCAGGAAAACCAGTGACTTGGCAGAATTTAAGTCATTGGTTAATATGCATGACTAAATGCATAACGCGTAGGACGTAATCATCTTCTTTTTTGAAGTAACGTCTGTATTATATAAGATAAGATAAGAAAAGAGAAAGAGGGGAAGAGAGAAATGAACGTCAGGGGAGAAAGAGAAAAAAATAGAGAGGCGAGAGATAGAACAATGGAAATACTAGATAGAGGTTGGGAGAAAGAGAAAAAGAAGGGGAGAAAGATGAAGTGGCGAGATATAAATGAAAGAGAGAACGGAGAAAAATTCAAACAAGGTTACCAAGACAGTTTGTGTTGAAACACAAAACTCAAAATCGGGCCCCCGAAGTGGTCCACCCAGGCAGGTAAAAAGGCAGGTTTCAATATTTTCAGAAAGATTATCAGAATGAAATTCTATCAAAGGCAAGTGACATAGAAGGATAGAGAAAGAAGGTTGACAGATCTTGTGTGGTGCCCCAACTGTCCAGCAGACCAAGGGATAGGTGAAAGTGAAAGTGAAGGGAGACTCTGGAGAAAGAATGAGAAAGAGAAAGAGAGGAGGGAAAGAAAAAAGTTAAGATAAAGAGAGAAGAAGAGAAAGAGAGATAAAGAGAGATAAAGAGATAAAGAGAGAAGAAGTGAAAGAGAGAAATGGGGAAAGAGGGAGTTAAGGAAAGGGATGGGTATGGACTGACGAAGGCGTGAGAAATGTAGTCCTACCAGTATACTCCTAGAATCAATTAATGAAATAATTTTCTACCTAAGGTAATCTCAGTTAGGGCCGGCCATACAAATTGCGAGGCCCCACTTCTAATTATTGTTTTACAATAACAGCTATTTCTATTAATTAGATCATTAATTAGATCATTATATCAATATTTATTATACAACACTAGTACCTTAATTAATGTTTCGGTAATCGTTCGCTACTCTAAATATGTTCAACCTTTAAGTCCTTCATTTTAAAAAGCCAATGAAAAGAGTCATAACTGTTTGTGATATGATAAATGTAAATTTTAGAGCCACGGACAGGCGCGAGGCGTAATTTAAGAGCAATCGGTGAAATCGGCTTACTTGGCAGAATTATTCATAGCACGTGACGAAATACGTGAATCAATAATAAAAAAAAAAATCAACGAATTGGTTAATCAAGTATTGGTATCTTATTAATTTTTTTTTATATACAAAAGGAAGTTAAATCTGACAAATTTAGATAGATATGACAATGATTGTGCGGTTCTTTCCCTTATATAAACTATTTGTTTTTCAAAAGTAGTTTTTATATTTTGCTTGTTACAAAGCTTATATCAGCTCATTCTGTCTGTCTGTTTTTTGTTTTTTTTTAAGTTTGTACACGTTATTTCTCCCACACTCAACTCAGATCAAGCTGAAATTGTACACAATCATTTCTTTTACCCAGGGGAGTAAATAGGCATTTTCCATCATTTGAGGGCTTTGTATTTTTCGTCATATTTTATACTAAATGTAAAAAAAAAACTCATTTGGGGGCCCGGAGGGATTTTCAAATTCTTCCCCTCCTCCTCCCCCACCCTAGCTACGCCACTGCTTTTACCTGACAACATAAGAATCAATACAAAAAAATTAACCCGTTAGTTAAATAACTATTGGTAATTAATTATGTTGTTTGGCATCTTGAACAAGGGAGAGAAATCTTACTTGACAGATTTGGTGGGTATAAGTTGAATTAGTCCAATGAAGAACTCGATCCCTGAGTGAACTTTTTTTTATGCATTAATAAAACGATCACGTAAACATTCACCAAGATATACCCCCCCCCCCTTCTTCCCTTTCCCTTCCACAACTGGTCCAGACAAGCTTTAGGATCATGGAAAATAGAGAAAGCTAAATGCTAACAGAAACAATTATTGGTAAAATATTTCTAATCACACAGATTTACTATGTTTAGGTCAATAACGCATATAATTACATGACTAATCTAAACTAATTGATACAATTACTTAAAAACCAACAACTAATTGATACAATTACAC
This sequence comes from Biomphalaria sudanica, assembly GCA_036873155.1. Taxonomy (NCBI): domain Eukaryota; kingdom Metazoa; phylum Mollusca; class Gastropoda; family Planorbidae; genus Biomphalaria; species Biomphalaria sudanica. The sequence goes on along the minus strand of JAZGLO010005396.1, from coordinate 95,615 downwards.
TTTATAGAAAGTTTTTTTTAAAAGTATTTTAATGCTTCTTCTTGTCTGTTTATATTTATAATTTAAATACTGACTATCTCGAGTTTTCTGATCTTATTAGAGACGTCCCTTCAAACTAGAAGATAATTACGTCACAGAACACAGCATGCACGTCAAACCAACTCTGTCAAGTCAGCCATGACAAGCGGTCACTTGGATGTAGTGTGTCCTCGTATTTTGCTGTGCACGCGTCACATTCAAACACAGGCAGACAAACTCCTAGCAAACATACAAACATTAAAATTTTCTTTTTGTATAAAAAAAATGGCAGTATTTCCTTCGTACAACTTGTAGAGCGATTTTTTTTTCCTGCTCTCTTCATATCTACTGAATGTTAGATTAGAAAACAATTGAACATTTTATTACCCCCCCCCCCTAATTTTCCCCGAGAGATAATCCTTGTTAAGTGAATGTATAGGTCTACTAAACTTTATAATATTCCAATTATAGACTAAGACTAAGACTAAGACTGCTTTATAGATCCTTATGGAAATTTGTTGTGATTACAAGGACTCTTTTCTCATATACAGACAACACAACAGAAACATACACATAAGTAGAACAGACACACCATAAAACAGTTCATTCAGCGACTACACAGAGGCATCGTGGTCCTTTCCATGTTTCCTGATCATAGGGTGTCGTTGATCAAGTCTGAACGAGTAAGGTACGAACGCGTTTTTGTACCGCTGTGTTCTTTTCTTGATTGGTAGGCCTATAGATCTAGACATAGAAGACGATGAATACAATTTGAAATACTCCAATAAATGCGGAAATACCCGAAGATACACCATCGAAAGATAAATAGTTTCTCGTCCTTAAGCCAATTTTAAATTTATTTATTTATTTGCTTCAAATTTAAAATTTCAAACTAGAGTTTTTTTCTAGTCGGCCAACGAGCTGGTAATTCTTTTTCCAACTATATAAACAACTTAATGTCTATAAAAATCGTTAGAGCCGTTTTCAAGATCCGTGTCCACCTAAAAGGTTTTTCCACCCAAAAATTTTCACGAATTTACAAGTTAAAAACAGCTTTTGAAAAAAGCTTAAAATGGATGAATGGCAATTCATACAGAGTCTCGAGAAGCTATTTGGGCAGAGCAGTGTACAGACTGACAAGGGCTGATCTTAGGCCACTGCAACCTATGCGGCCGCAGTCTGCCCCGCACTTTCATAGGTCCCGCGCGATGCGAATTCTAGGTGTAAATTATTAAATTAAACCATTTTAACTTATTATTAAGGGGTTCCTGGAATTCTCCTGATATTGCAAAATTTCCTAAAATTATTAAAATCTTCTAAAAACTCATGCAAATCTCCTTAAAAACATACAAATTGTTATTTCTGGGTGTCATTCAATATGGACAACGCCAATCTTACTCGCAATAAAATAAAACGGCATTGTCGGCTATCATGTAATAAAAATGTAGGCCTAATAATAAGTCGAATTTTAACTAAAACAAGAAGTTCGAATACCACACTGGCATACAAATATTGATCTAAATCTATCTCGACCTCTACTGCAGATGGCTCATAGAGTTAATTTGACAGTGATTTTGTACTTAGTAAAGTATGAATAAAATGCAAAGACACATTTATTTTCTAATACAAAATGTTCACTTATTATCCTTATCCCTACCCAGACTGGGCCCCGCTCAATCCGTTTCGCATAGGGCCCCGCAATCTGTAGGACCGGCCCTGAGACTGACAGTATTCTAGACCTATGTCAGCTGCAATAGCATGTCCAGTTTGTAGTAAACCTTTCGAGTGCAGATAGGTCTCATGAGTAGCTTGCAGAGACAGAAATACAGAACCAAGTTCCCAGAATGTCAGAGTTAAATTAATTTATAGCTTTTATATAGCGCTACTTTCATGCGTATAACATGCTCAGAGCGCTATGGTCCAATCTCATTTGTGGACCAGTGGGGGGGGGGGGGGGGAAGGGTATCTGGAAGAAGGTTTAGGTGCTCAGTAAACACAACTCTGCTTGAGTCGGGTGTCGACCACGAGTTGGAGGCAATGGACGACCTTTAGATATATACTTGTGAAGTTGAAGAGGTGAGGGGGGGGGGGCATAAAGTAGCCATGAGCTCTAGAATTTTTGTAAATTTTTGTTTTCAAATTTTGAGAGCTATATATACCTTTACATTATGTTTAGAGTCTTCTTTCAACCCCCCCCCCTCATCCCACAGCCCCCCTCCCTTCCACCCCCCCGGCACTACCCCAAAAAAAAGGTTGCAGATTCAATGTTCACTAGTACATTCTGTGTTTATGTGGTTCTATTCAGTCATAAAGTGGAAGAACACAATTTTCCTCACTTATAGTAACACACACGCACACACACGCACACACACACACTGACTCTCACACATACAGACATACACAAACATAAGGGCATGAACGAGACCATAAACACAAAAAGCGCATGCATACTCCAGCACCTAAACACCGCTCTAATTATTTTGTAGTTTAAAAAAACTAGGTTACAAATAGCTAAATGACGTCGTAGCCACTCTAAACACTGACAAAGTTTTGGTCAGAGAGGAAGTGAAATGAACGAGAACAGGGGAAGTGATTCGCAGTCAAGTGTCTAGATTTAAAACAATGTCATTTTAAAATCCATAGTCACGTGATACCCATGCTTTAGTTTTCTTTTTTTTTTTCTTCATTTTAATTTTTTAGATAAAACAATCGTCTTTGATTCCAAAGATTGAGGTTGTTTGCAGGGGTTTACGTTATCAGGCGAACGCCTTTTCCAAGGGTCTTAGACCTAACTATTACGATAATAACGCAGAGGAATAAGAACAAGTGTCATTTACAGTGTAATATTTATAGCTTATGATTTATAGCTTACCATTTAAAGCTTACCATTTATAGAGCACCATATACAGCGTACAATTTTATAGCGTACCATTTGTAGCGTGCCATTTATAGCGTACCGATTATGGCTTACCATTTATAATTACCATTTAAAGCTTACCATTTATAGCGTACCGTTTAAAATTTACCATTTTAGCTTACCTTTTAAAGATTACCATTTATAGATTACCATTTAAGGTTTGCCATTTATAATTTACCATTTAAAGCTTACCTTTTATAGCTTTGTGATTATAGCATAGTATTTAAAGCTTATCATATATAACTTACCATATATAACTACCATTTATATCTCGCCGTTTATAGCTTACCATTTATAGCTTACTATTTATAGCTTACCATTTATAGCTTATCATTTATAACTTATCAGTTTCATATGTACAAGTTACTTGAAAATTATTCAAAGATATCGACATTTAATGCACTATATTGACACAAAGAAGTCGGAGAGTTTCACTATGGAACAAACCCATGGCTTGTACAACAATGCTAGAATGTTCTGGACAAAGCAGGAAAAGAGAACAATATAGACAAGACGATTATGGATTACCGCCCCTCGAATCCAAGGGGAGATGAATCCCATCTACTGGAATAAAAAATTTAAATCCTACTCCAGAAATGGGCGAGTGCGCATGCGCCTTAAGCGTTCCTTGCTGAGTTGGGGAAAAAAACAAGTTTCCTGTGTTCTATGTTTTTTCCCCCTGTGTTAAAGGTAAAATCTTTTAATTTTAAATTCAAGTATGTCTAAAGTCTGGATGGGAAATTATAAAACAAAAGACGACTCTGGTCTGCCTTCCCTTACCTCCCCTGGGGACTCGGCGGCACTCTCCACTGTTGAATGATTAATTTATGCAGCAAAATGGTAAGCGCCTACTTCCATCAATGGCGCTGGGTTATGAATGGGGGGATCGAAGAGGTTCCGTCCCTCCCTGTCTTCCCCGATACGCCACACACAGCTTACCTACCTCCCCACTTAATGATAACATTATCATCATCCTCCAGTGCCAGCCTCTTACTGGAAGGAAGACTGTTAAAGGAAGGAACGACAGACATCATGGGACTAAAAGAATACTGAGTTCAATCTCCACGGTGCCGGCTTTCGTATCGCAGTGGCCTATATTAAAAACCGAATTAAATTTTAATGACTTCTGAGTCTTGGCTATCCCCCAGGTATTAGGTCACGTGACTCAACAAACAAAAGAATCAAGAATCTCAAATTCTCAAATCAATATAACGGCTAATAGCTATGTATATATAGATATACATATATATATATATATATATGAATATATATATATATATATATATATGTATATATATATATATATATATATATATATATATATATATATATATATAGAGAGAGAGAGAGAGAGAGAGATAAGATAGATAGATAGATAGATAGATAGATAGATAGATAGATAGATAGATAGATAGATAGATAGATAGATAGATAGATAGATAGATAGATAGATAGTTAGATAGATAAGATAGATCAAACTTATCTTTATGTTTATTTGTCAGTTTATTTTACTGAACGTGAGGTGTTGTCTGGATGATCTCACTTGACCTTTGTTATGGAGCTTGTAAAAATGACCAAAAAGTAATTTTCACAAATGGTCAAGTAGCCCTGCCCTGTACGCTTTAGAGGGAAGTCAAGTTGCTGACATTTTGTTTGGTCTTATGCATAAAGGCTGCGTAGAGGGATGATAGCCTTGCACTGGAGCTTTGGGCCCTTTTTATACGGCTGGTGAGGCCTACTTAAGCTCCGTAAAGTTTGATTGCACTCTGGGCAAGGTATTTTAGCTGGTGCTTTGTGTGAGTTTCTTTGGTTTTCTTCTCTAAAGATTTTCAGTCAAGGCTTTCTTCTTGCCCTCTGCGATTTTCCGTCAGTTTTAAAAGTGCGGCGCCATGACTCTAAATCGTTAGCGTCCGTCTCGTATGTGCCAGGGCTAGTGTTGAAAGTCCTCAGGAATGCTTTGGTGTGTAGCTAAAGCTTTTTTTTTTTGACCACCCTGAGCGCGATTTATATATAGTACATTGCAAATTGTACGATCGTTGACATTGTAGATATCTCCCTGTTATTATATTCATTAAAGCGTAAGGAAATTTATATTAGTACTTTAGACATTTAAATGTCGGCTTTAGACATTTAAACGTAGTTACAGAATATGAAACGCTTTTGGTGAACCTGTTCACTGCGATTTAGACCGTGAAAAAAGGCTTAGTTGTTCTATGCTTAAGTTAAGTAATAACAGGCTTTTATCGTCCATGGTAAATGGGAAGGCTATCAGTCATTCAGTCATCAGGATTTTGAAGATAGCAGGGTATATTTCATATTTGGTTTTAAGTCGCTCCGAAATATGTTTTGGTTGTAAAAAAAAAGGGAGATGATTACGTCTTATATATTGTATTGACCTCCCTTTGATTGCCTTTTCTTGCTATTCGTCGCATTGGTTATGGAAAGGAGATGATAACTGAGTCGATGCAATGAACATAAAGTGGCATTATACTTTTCTTTTTAAATATTTTGATCGGTCTTGTCACGCCAGACGACTCGAGTTTGTGATGCTGTCAGTTTGGCAACTTGGTGTTAATCTTGATCTAAGTATATCTCGACACAAAAGTTCAAACTGACGCGCTCCCTGGTCATGGCCGCATTCTTATATGCTTGCGAGTATTGAACTCTGACTGTAGAGCTAGAGAGGAGGATCCTAGCAATGGAATTGAGATGTTACAGAACGACCCTAGGTATCACATTGAAAGACTGCATCACAAACCAAGAGATTAGTGACAGGGTTTTGAGAGCGATTGGACCCACGATGACCTGCTAACTATTGTAAAAAAAAAAAGGTAACTAAAACTCTGAAATCTTATTACAAGGTCTTGCAAATACCTTCTTTCAGGGAACAGTACCAGGAAAAAGAAGAAGAGGCAGACAGGGAAAGCGATGTGAAGACGGCATAAAAGAATGGACGGGTCTGACATTGAAAGAGGCTCTATCCAAGGCAAAAGGCAGAGAGGAATGAAGAAAGACGGTTGACAAATTCTGTGAGGTACCCCAATGGTTCAACAGACTAAGAGATATGTGAAGTATATCTACTAACATATGTTGATATTCTTAGATATTCACATAACGTAGTCTTGGTTGCAACTTTCAGTATATATGCAGTGGCTTGCTAATGGAAGTTCACCACCATAGTTTGTTTAAAAAATTAAAATATTTCGGCATTAACGGTCCACTGCATCAGTGGATTAAAGATTTTCTGATAGGGAGAGAACAAACTGTAATAATAAATGGCTCTAAATCAACACCAATAACAGTAAACTCAGGTGTACCTCAAGGAACAGTCTTGGGTCCACTACTATTTTTAATTTACATAAATGATTTACCAAATTGCATTAGTTCAGGAACAAAAGTCAGATTATTTGCAGACGATTGCATAATATATAGAACAATAAAAACAAAACAAGACACAGATATTTTACAAAGAGAATTAGATGAATTACAGAAATGGGAATCAAATTGGAGCATGTCTTTCCACCCAGAAAAATGTCAGTTGTTAAGAGTAACAAAAAAACTAAAACAAATTAATTCCACTTATCTTATTCATGGCAAACCAGTAACACAGACTAAAAACTCAAAATACCTAGGTGTTATAATAAATGAAAAACTGTCATGGAATCCACATATTGATGAAACTATAAAAAAAATCAAACAAAGCATTAGGGTTAATTAAAAGAAATTTCTATAAATCAAATAAGAACATAAAACTAAAATGTTATTTAACCTTGGTTAGGCCAATAATAGAATATGCATCCACCGTGTGGGACCCTTCAACTCAAGAAAACATTAAGAAACTGGAACAAACACAAAATAGAGCAGTGAGATTCATAACAAACGAATATTCACATTTGACTAGGGTAACACCATTAGTAAAATCACTAAATTTAGAAAGCCTTCAGGACAGAAGACTCAAAAGTAAAGTAGCAATTATACATAAAACACTGAACCATAATCTTCAAATACAAAAACAAAATTTAATAAAATACTCTGAAAGACACAAAAATAAAGGCACATTCCTCGTCCCATATGCTAGGACAAATTTGTACAAATACTCCTTCTTCCCTAGTGCTATTAGAGCATGGAATGGGTTGCCTGAGCTAGCCAGAAAAACCAGTGACTTGGCAGAATTTAAGTCATTGGTTAATATGCATGACTAAATGCATGACGCGTAGGACGTAATCATCTTCTTTTTTGAAGTAACGTCTGTATTATATAAGAAAATAAAATCTAGATGCATTTGTCTTCGAAAAAAATGTTTCCCTTTCAGACCATGCGATCTATAGAACAGACGATGCAAAGGTCATCTGTTTCTGTGGGCCTCGGTTAACGAGAGTGTCATGTGACCAGCTGAGTGGACTCAGAAGCGCACTAAAGATTCCGAAAAAAAAAAATCCCAGTCTTCATCAGGATTCGCACCTAGGACCTATGGCTCGGAAGCCAGGCGCTTGACCACTCGGCCACCGCGCCTCCTATTTGACTTTGGAACTAATATATTCGCCATCCTTTTTTTTTTTTTTTTTTTTTTTTAGGCGAATTATTATAAGAAGTAAATCATTGATTAAAATGTGGTCTCTGGGAATTGTGACTGTGGAATGATAACAAAGGAAAAATTCTAGGTTATGATGTGTAACGGATGCATGTGTAAGTCAGATGTAGCTGAAGTATTTCTAAAGATGATTATTTCGACTAAGTGCGTGCGTTCCTTGTTTGATCTATTTCAATTGCGAGTTCTTGGAAAACATGCACACGTCACAAATATAAATAAGGTACTAACAGGTATCACAGACTTAATGACCAAGTTGACTCAAGGTGAACTTCAAACAAACGTTTAATACAGAATGGGCCACAGTCTAGTCTGTCACTATAGAACGATATTATCCCCTCGAGAGTCTAGCGCTAACTGATTAATTAAAAGTCTATTCTAATCTCTAACCCAAGGTCTATGTCGTCACTATAAAATGTATGTTCGCGTCGGTCTAACAAAGTGCGCAACCCAACTAACTAAACTAGCTATCGAACAGATGACATAGTACATTCTTGCTAAATCTAAAACAGCAGACGATTTCTTCGCCTTAGTAGCAGTGGCTAAAAAAATATGGGTTTATGTAAAATGTTGTATTCATTTTAACCTTTCTGAAGTAACATAAGAACGTGTTCTATAAATAGCCATTAGATCACATAACGAGTTGCCTGAATCAGCCAGGAAAATAAAATGATTTAGTTGAGTTAAACATCTTTAATTAACGACTAGAGCAACACAGGGAGAATCACAGACAGAGCAAGTCCGGGCAATGCTTCTCAGCCTCAACGTGGCCACCATGTGGAAACTGTCGTCAGAGTAGGAGATTGGCGAGGATGGAAGAGAGCCCCCTACAACTATGTCACTATTCACACTCTATTCCTCAAGGGGCAGTTTAATGACGGACACCCGATCGGTTGATGTGGTAGAGAGAAGGAATATGGTGGAGTTCCACCCGTGTGCTCGACCTCCGGACTTGCCAGGCATCGAGGGATACGGAGCCCTTGATAACATGAATGTACATTTGCTTAGATCTCTCCCTGACTGAACATTTGTACAGACTGGCCCATAGAGGCGGCTTCCATGGGCCTAAGGTTTCAAGAGTATTCGACTCAGGTTTTAGATGGATCATAAAGACTTCACAAGTGTAATTAATATGATCTAATTAATATTGTTATATATATTCATTTTTTTTTTATTAATATGTAATATATCCACTGGCGACAGTAGTCGGGGCTTTATGCTAGCTTATATGGAAACGTGTGCAGCTATTAATTTTGGTAAACTAGGTACAAGAACTTTTAATCTAAAAAACATGTACACAACAAATACAAAGTATACAAAAAAAATATTAAAATTAAAAAAATGTAATAAATATTTTTTTTTAGATATAGAAAGGTCTGAAAAAATGTTCAATTTATGTTGAGTTCGTCTTGAAATAAAGTAGATCTTAATTTATCTCCCCTGATTGTAAAACGTTGGTGGTAGACAAGACTTATAGTCTTATACTATCATTTCAATCAGAAGCAGATTAAATAGATTGAATATTTATTATCAGCGCCGGCCCTAGCCATTGCGGGGCCCTAAGTGAAACGGATTTCGCGGGCCCAGTTTTTTGTAAGGATACGGATAATAAGTGGAAATTAAGATTTTATATTAAAAAATGATATCGTCTTTGCATTTAATTCATTCTTTTATAAGGGCAAAATTACTATCAAATTAACTTAACATTACGAGCCTTGCTTGTAACGAAGTCACACAGTATCTGAGTTTATCACCAGACTTCATTTTCTAGCTAGATCACGTTCAATAGCAAGAATTATCAAATATCTGTAATATAAGATTTTCCACGATAGTCGACTTCAACTAAGTCTTTATTAGCTTGAGTTACGAGAAACAAGATGACACAGTTACGAGAATTGTATAATGCCGTTTTTTTTTTTTTCGTTTATCTTTGTTAACTCTCCAGAATGACAATTTTTTCTATATTTCAGGAGATTTATGTGAGGTTTTTAAAAATATTTCAATAAGCTCAGAAGATTTCCAGGACTTTTTCGTATATTTTGCAATTTTAGTAGATTTCCAGGAGTTCCTTGTAAATCAGGAGGCCGAGGTAAATCTGTTATTATTTATACATTTTTAATTCAATAATTTACACCTGGAATTAGCTCGGAAGCCTATGAAAGCGGGGAGGGGGCCACTACGGACGCATAGGTTTCAGTGGCCTAAGGCCGACACTGTTTATTATTTTTTTTTATTCATTGTATTGTCATTATATTGTTGGAGGGTTGAGATGAACTGCTTGTGACTGTCTATGCCAGGCAGTTTTTCAATATTGTTTTTCTTCGGTGTGGGCCAGTATCTTGTTTTGATCTAGATGCTTTTGGGGGTGTTAAAAAATATATATATATATAGACATCCCTGGCGGGATTCGAACCCGCGACCTCTTGATTAGAAGTCCAGCGCGCTATCCGCTGCGCCACAGGGACCCAACTGTTATAGATCTACCTAAAATCATACAGTGACTTGTTTAATAATCCACTCTGGAGAAGTAAGGAAATTAACATCACGGATCAGTGACTTTACCGGAAGGGGATTCCAGAAGTTAAAAGGTTGTCAGAAACTACTCCGGAAATAGAACTTACTAGAATCTAGTTCGCTTTAAGCCTGTAGTCTACTTATAGAAGCAGAAGTAAGGGGCTGGGCACTTAGGCACGAAACTTATTGATTGCCCCTTGGAGAGAGGGGGTGGGCTGAAGACTACAGTTACCATGTGTCTCTAAATCTACAAAATATCTAAGACTTATCGCTTTCAAAATAAAGCCTACAGCCATTTGCTGTCTACGGCCGTGTCAGACTACTGAACCACTGTAGTCGACATTTGTCCTAAGTCTAAAGAGTGGCTTTAGTCTGCGCAATCGACATTCCACTATATTAAAAAAAAAAATCTGGCGCAGGCTGTATCACAAAACTTACGTGGCACTGCTTTTATTACACTAGGGAGTTAAAAGAACATATCATTACAGTAATAATAATTTAGATCGAGAGGCTAAGTGCGCTTGAGCTTAGCTTGACTATGAAGGGGGCTCGAGGTTCGACACCCGACTCGGGCAGAATTGTGTTTACTGAGCGCCTAAAGGCAGCACGGATAAAACCGTCTCCTAGATACCCCCTCCACCCCAACCCCCACTGGTCCAGAAATGAGATTAGACCAAAGCGCTCTGAGCATGATATAAGCATGAAAGTAGAGCTATATAAATTTCAGATTTTATTTTTAACCAATCTATCACAAATTCTTTTTAATGTAAGTGTTGTGTGTACAGTTGTGTGGTAAAAGTATTACACTCTACCTAAACCTCCTGCAGGACAGAGGGAGGAAGCGCTGTTCGAACCCGGGACCATCAAGACGATAGAAAAGAGCACATACTACAGCTAAACGCCTTTTAACACTCTATTTTTATTTTCGTGGCATAATTAACTCTTTCTCTCCGTAATTATTTACCCCATTCTGGTGGAATCAACGCTGGTATTGTCAGTTAGGAGAGAAAGAGTTAACTCTTAATTAGTGTGAATATTGGTTTGTTATAAAACTAACTGCTCTATTTTGTGTCTGTTCCCAATTTCATAATCTTTTCTTGAGTTGATAGAGCCCAAACAGAGGATGCATATTCTAATATTGGACTAACTAACGTTAAATAGCATTTTAGTTTTGTTTTCCTGTTTGATTTGTAAAATAAAAATCTTTTAATAAACCCTAACGTTTTGTTTGATTTTTAAATAATTTCATTAATATTGAGGTCCCATGTTAAATTTTCATTTATTATTATACCTAGATATTTTAAGTTTTTATTTGCTTAGTGATAGTCTTTCCTATAATTAGATGAAGATCTAGACTTGGTACTAAATCTAGACATTCTAGATCCAGGTCAATATTTAATATGTTTGTATTAGTATATAAATGTCACATAACATAGTCAAAATGTAGCGACATGATCATATATAAAGATACACAATTAGATACACAATTAGAAATAGATTTGAAACTGGTCAACAAGGAAATGCCTATACTTCGTGAAACAAATATCAAAGTTACTAAGGAAAAAAAATAGTACTCATCAAAGAGTGGTGGCCGGGGGGATAAAGCTTGGCTTTCGAATCTATAGGCCACGGGTTTTCTTATCCCTGTGACAACTATAGATTCAAAGATTTCTAGAGCTCCATAAGTCCAGCTCTATAAGCTACCTTACATTAGTTAAAGGGTCGCTGGTCATTAGACATCTGGCATATCTTTATCTTTACCTTCTTCTTTCTGTTGGACCGTTGGGGCACTACACAAGATCTGTCAACCGTCTTTCTCCATTCCTCTCTGTCCTTTGCATTGAATAGAAGTTCATTCACTGACAGGACTGTGCATTCTTTGATGTTGTCTTACCATTGCTTTCTCTGTCTTCCTCTTCTTCTTCCTGTTAATGTTCCCTGAAGGAAGGTCTTTGCGAGCCCCGAGGACCTTGTTATTTGTCCATATCTTTATATCATATGCATATTTTTCCCCCTACATGGTGGTCAAGGTGAGTTCAATACTTAGATTCTGTAAACAACCAACGCACTCCAAGCCAAATCTTTTCTCCAGAACGATAAAACATTTGATCAGTCACAGAACATGAACAAAAACAATCTTCCTTTCATTCATTCTCTTTCTTTTCTTTCCATCTTTCTTTCTCATTTTCTCTCTGTACACATCTCTTGTAGTGCAGAGATTCAGCCCCAACACGGCATTCATACAAAGGGGAAATAGAGAGAGAGAGAAAGAGAGAGAGAGAGATAGACACCCTCCCCTCCCCGTCCCTCCCCTGTGCAGTGTTCCTGTCTTCCTCTCTCTCCTCACTTCCTCTTCTTCAGACCGGCCCAGACCAGGCCTCCCGAACGTCCCCTTGGAACCCATTCAGATTGTCAACAGCTTTTCACCCACTCACGCCGTCCCTGGCTTCCCTCGTCAGACGCTCAGTTCTGGCCTACATTGGACAATGCTGTGCTCACGAGATTTCATTGATTTTGAGCGTACTTGTCCTGGGAACGTGAGTCTCAGCCAGAGGGAGGGGACTGCAATGGATTCCAGCACTTCCTGGGCGGTCAGAGTGTACTCGTGTCTTCTGTCAGATATCTCTCGTGTCTATCTATCTAATCTATCTATCTATCTATATATATATATATATATCCGTCCGTTCGTCTGTCATCACCGGCAACTGACTACAGCGAATAATTTAAATATTGAAAAAAAATCAAAATGTCTTATAACGGACAGAATGAATCACATTTTTAAAGTGTTTTGTTATGACCAAGACTTATGTCAACACTACGCCAGGCCCTTTAGAGGCAAAAATTTTTGCCAAGTTTGAGAGTGATTTTAAACATGGGCTTGCTTGAGTAAACAGTAGTGCGTGGTTTGATTGTTACAACACAGGGCAGACAACAGCTTTATATATGACCATTGCAAAAAAGATTATTTTTAAAAAAAATTTGTACTTCCGATACTGAGTGTAGAAGTCAATCAAAAGAAGTCAAATCATTACAAGATCAATCTCAATGGTAATTTTGACCAAGATGATCTTGCAGGGCCGGATTTAATCATATGGAGAATCCGGGGCAGGTTCTCTGTGGATGCCTCTATACTTTTTTTTTAAAGCTGTAAGAAAGATCCACTTAAGAAAGAAAATACTTACATCTAAAAGCTATATTTTAGACGAATGAAATTGAGATAATATTTTTGTTTAAAAAGTGTACATTTTTTAATTTGTGTAGGGTAAGTCCTTGGTAGACGCTCTGTCGTAAATCTGGAGCTGGATTTACTTATTCCGAGCAGTGCTACAAGCGTCCACTTCTTAATCACGACATTTTTGTCAGCGTAAAAAAATGCGAAACAAAATTTTAGGAAAAAAATAAATAAAGTTTCTGACTCGACTAAGATCTTCTTTTCTATCGTATAGATTACAAACGTTACTTTAAAAGACGATATAACTACATTTTACTCATTTCATTACTCAGGCATATTAATCAGTGACTTAAACTCTGCTAAGTATGGATGATTCAGGCAACCCATCCCATTATGTAACATCATTAGGGAAGAAGGAGCTTTTTTTTTTTTTTTACGAATGTTGAGGCACTGACAACTGGACATAGATGTTGAAATGTTTACTAGAGGACAAGGATACTTGCTGGACAACGTACTGAGTTGACCTCAATGTCAATCTACTAATTTTGACACGTTCTGAAAGGTAACACTCAGAGATGACCAACAACACACTTAACAACACACACAGTAATGAGTGCGTGCTGACACACTCAGCTTCCCGCATTGAAGCTGTCACAACTTAACGAGGCAGTGTGACAGAAGGAGAAAATTGACATTGTCACTGTTTCACTCAGTGTGAAGGGAGCCCATCGAGGTGCTGAATCATTTACCTACGAACTAAACACCTCCCTTGTTAGTGTTGACAATGGGAGGGCTATTTATGTAAACACTTACCTTGGCCAACCACCAACAATACACGGGCCTGAACGGGATAGAAGAGAGAGAAAAAATAATAAAAACTGAAATAATTGTTTTGCGTTCGGTGGTCCGTTAATACCGGGAGGGTTAATCAGTGCGCTGGAGGGTGAACTGCGTCACCTCTCGTCTTGGGACCATCACAGAACAGGGACCCCCAGGAACCCGCATCCACTCGCTTCGTCACGATAGATGCCTCCAAGTGCAAAGATGTTACGGAACAGAGCTCTATGAGTAGTCTGTGTTTATGTTTGATTCTATAGCTAGACACAAACACATTGAACATTAATTTATCAACTAACACTACAAACTTATAAATATACCCTAAATCCGTAAACATGATTATATATAAATAAATACAAACACAATCAAATCGTTAAATAAAATCCAAATATTTGATTTAAAATTTTCACATGTAGATTATATATAATTATACTTAATGTGAATGTATAGTTTGGTTGTCTATAGGTATCGTGTTTTCTTTGGTGTAATGCACAAATTGTAAGACAAATCTGCATATGGATAATAAAGATTATTATTATTATTATTATTATATTTAAAGTATTTTATTTGCAATTATAAAGTATATAAACACCATAAACATAAATATACAAATATTTATAAACACTGTAGACAAATACATACAAAAATGTAATCATTATAGACAGTGATATATATTGTTGTTAGCATCCTTCAACCGTAAAACGACTATGGCTCATTTCGTATAGCTCCTTTCATTTAACTGCAGGTTTCTATTCTGGAGAGACTCTCCAGTCCATACGTACCGCAGGTTAAGGTGTATTCGTTTTGGTGGTACAGGGACCAGATATTTTACATAGATATATCGATATTAACAAACAACTTATCACTTCTTCGTGATAGAGGCTGACTATGCCTAAACACCTTTAGTAAAATCACTAAATTTAGAAAGCTTTCAGGGCAGAAGACTCAAAAGTAGAGTAGCACTTATACATAAGACACTGAACCATAATCTTCAAATACAAAAACAAAATTTAATAAAATACTCAGAAAGACACAAAGATAAAGGCATATTCCTCGTCCCATATGCTAGGACAAATTTGTACAAATACTCCTTCTTCCCTAGTGCTATTAGAGCATGGAATGGGTTGCCTGAGCTAGCCAGGAAAACCAGTGAGATAAGATAAGATAAGATAAACAAACTCTTATGTCACAGTGCAGGACGGGACACTGTTTCATGAAAGGCTCGGGTCTAAATTCGGCTCACTTTGTCTCGGCTGTGGGGATGAAGAATCTCATTTTCTTTTTGACTACAACCAAGTTGATAAATTCCGTCTCGGCAGAAGTGGGATGCCAAAAGTTCTTAATTACATTAGGGTGTCATATGTGCATTACGCACAACAGCAAAATTTCTTTCCAGGGCTTTTGTAAGAGAGGATTTGAGCCGAGATCATTGGGACCACAGTCCAGAGCGCTTAGCACACGACTAGGCAGCCATCTTCGGTTCTGGTGCAACCAAACGCTTATGGAGTTAAATATTAGCATTAAATTAAATTTTGTGGTAGGTTATTGCTCTCAGATAGCAATTTTGTTATGTGCTGGAAATGTTCATATATGGAGACAATTCCATTAATAGCAAGGGTAATTGGTGTATCCGGTGTAGAGAATACGGAATTTCTGATAAGCGAAGTATTTTGGGTTATTTTTTTCTTGCACTTTTCAGCATTGTAGAATCAAAGTTCTCTTTTGTTTATAACCACAGAACTATATATATATATACTTATTTATTTATTATATATATATATATATATATATTATATCTAAACTGGACATGGAGATCTTTTAATACAACAAAAAATTTCTTAATAAACTTTAAAAAAAAAAGTGAAACAAGGCGTCGTTTTGTAAAGTAATTATAAAAAGTAAAGCTTTCTTTTCAACCCTAACCTATGTAACATATAATTTAATGATTGATCTATATCTAGTAATTAAACATCGAAAATAATAATTTTTAGATACATAAAAAGAAAATCAATCTATTTAAATGTATATAAGAGGACTAAAATCAATAGACGTGAATTATTTCTATCTAGGATTTCGAAACATTATCTTAATGGAAACTAACAGGAAACAGGATCTAACGCATTTACTTTCCCCAATTAGTGTCAGGTACTCCATTATAGTTAGGTAAAATCAGGGGCGTCCTAAGAAAATTCCGAAATTCAAAACCCCAGTCTTCATCGAGATTCGGTGAAGCTTTGGTGTGTGCACATGGAATTGTTTGGAGGTGGGTGTCAAAAAGGAATGAAATAAATTATTTCATGAAATCTGTCCAACATTTTTTAAAGATTAACGATGTCACCAAAATTAAAACAGTTTTCATTCATTAGAAAAGATGAAATGATGTCATTACGAACGTCACTGTACAAAATAAAAACACTAATAATTGACAATAGAATGCCGGTCAAGCTATTTGTCGCTTCAAATCTTACAATATTGTACGCCCGCCCACTCTACTTTTTCACAAATTGAACTTAATGAGTCCATATACATTTGTTTTAGTCCTAAGTGACATGTCAAAATGTCACATTTTTGTGTCCCAGAGTTGTGACTAAATTAAAAAATACACAACAAAGTATCTAAACAGAGCGCTTCTAAAAATAAACTAAAGCCTCTACTCTCTAATCCGATGCACCGAAATGTTCACACGTTCAAGGAAAAAAAAAAGGGGATGTGCTACGCTCTAACACAGATATTTACCTCCGCAGAGAAGCCAAGATGGCGACTGTTTCTCTTCGCGATCACTTCATTGTGTGTGCACGCGTGCACGTATAGACAAACACAGTAGCACAGTATTACATACAAATAGACACACAGCAAACTTAACATCATATTTGTTTTTTGAGGAGGGGGGGGGATTAGACCCCATTGCAATGACTTGTCAGAATTTGGTCGTTTTCAGCAAACCTTAAATATTCAAAATGTATTTCTCAGATTGAAAGTGTTTGAGATTGCACCCATAGTATTTGTATGTTATTATGAGTTGAATTTATCCATCGAGAAAGCTTTTAAAATTAGACCTTGCTCAGGTCTTGCTGGGCATGTCGCATAGAGAATGTCTAAGAATTCCTTACCTTTACCTATCCCTTAGTCTGTTGGACCGTTGGGGCACTAAGCAAGACTCGTCGACCGTCTTTCTCCATTCCTCCCTGTCTTTTGCCTTGTTTAGAACCTCTTTCAATGGCAAGCCCGTCCATTCTTTTATGTTGTCGTCCCATCGCTGTCTCTGTCTGCCTCTTCTTCTTTTTCCTGGTACTGTTCCCTGAAGGAAGGTCTTTGCGAGCCCCAAAGATCTTGTAATTTGGCCATAGATTTTAAGCTTGCGTTTTTTTTCTATAGTTAGCAGGTCATCGTGGGGTCCGATCGCTGCAGTAACTCTGTCTCTGATCTCTTGGATTGTGATGCGGGCTTTAAATGTGATACCTAGGATTCTTCTGTAGCATCTCAATTCCATTGCTAGAATCCTCCTCTCTGGCTCTGCAGTCAGCGTTCAAGACTCGCAAGCATATAAAAATGTGGCCATAACCAGAGAGTGCATCAGTCTGATTTTGGTGCTGATTTTACTACGCCAAAACTTAAAATATGTCTAAGAATGGAATTGCGAAATCAGCGCATCCGTAAAAAGCAAAACATAAAAAGCAAGAGACTCACATGCACTGCTCTAAGCATCAGTCATATATCAGTGACATGTATTTCGCTATGTACTGCTGTAATACTGCTTTCAGTAAAGTGGACACTACTGGTGTAATACTGCTTTCAGTAAAGCGGACACTACTGGTTTAATACTGCTTTCAGTAAAGCGGACACTACTGGTGTAATACTGCTCGTGGTATAGCGGACACTACATAAGTAATACTGTTCTCAGTATAGCGGACTTCACATACAGGAATTCACATACTTGTTAACAACAATAGCCAGCAACCTAAACTTAGACACTGAGTTGACCAAAAGAATAGGGAAGGCTTCTGCAGCAATGGCAAAACTCTCTAAGCGTGTGTGGGAAAATACCAAATTGACAACGGCAACAAAAATCCTTGTCTACAATGCCTGCATTCTGAGCACACTTCTCTATGGCAGTGAGAGCTGGGCAACTTACATGCGTCAAGAGCACAGATTAAATAGCTTCCACCTACGCTGCCTGCGACGCATACTGTGCATCCCCTGGAGGGATCGTGTCACCAACCAGGAAGTTTTGACACGGGCCAACATACACAGCATCTATGCTCTCCTTCAACAGAGAAGACTACGCTGGCTCGGTCATGTCACTCGCATGCCAGATGAAAGAATCCCTAAAGACATCCTGTCGCTGAGCTAGCAGAGGGAGCCAGACCCAAGGGCCGCCCAACACTAACTTACAGAGATGTCTGCAAGCGAGACCGGACAGCAGGGAGACAGAGTGTACCTGCTGGTACGAACTTTGCTGAATGCCAAAGAAATGAAGCTGCATCGGTCAAGAGAAAGAAAAAGAAAGCTGCCCTGTCAGTGAGCCCTAGGACAGATGAATATAAATACTCGAACTGCGGCAAACTCTGCCGATCCAGAATTGGCTTGATCAGCCACTCCAGATTCTGCCCCGTCTCAAGACGTAACCAAAGCCAGTGACTCATCTGGGCGCATCCATTGTCTTACGAGACAGAAGGAGCCATATATAGCGGACACTACTAGTGTAATACTGCTCTCAGTATAGCGGACACTACTAGTGCAATGCTGCTCTCGGTATAGCGGACACAACTAGTGTAATACTGCTCTCAGTATAGCGGACACTGCTGGTGTAATACTTACTCATTTAATGCTCTTATCGAAGTGGTTCACAGTACTGCTCATTTTATTTCTCTACTACTTCAGGAGACGCCCCAAACTGCCCCCTCCCCCCGTTACACACGCGGTCTATGTATCTATCCCCCCGGAGACGTGCTAGCTACTCACATATCGGTCCACACACGTGCATATTTTCTATTACATTTGGTTCAACCTTTTTTAACTCAAACAAATTCAGAACAAATCTCTGCCCCGCTCTCATCGACCCCCCCCCCCACATCCCCGCCCAACACCCGCCCCTCACCCTAAGGCCTCAGTTCGAGGCCGATGACATTATCATCACGTCAAAACTAAACTTAGAAGATACACACAGCTCACGAGGTAGGGGCCCACTCTCAAGGATGGGCCCCCACTGTCCACACAACACGCGCGTGCCTCCGTCAAGACCTGGACAAACAGGACGAAACACGGTAGGCACACAGTACAGACCTGTTAGGTAAACTAAGAAAACAAGGGCAGAGAATCACCAGGTACATACAATATGAAGGGGAAGTAATCCGTTCCCATCTCTTGAATAAAGAAAGACAACAGAGTCTTGATTTCATCTAACAAGGGAGATAATATGAGATAAGAAAACGTCTGTTGAGATAAGGAATCTATCAATTCTATCCATATGTTTAGATTATCAATCTGTTCCATTCTATAAGTTGAGACAGCCCTACAAGTAATAGTGTTTTATGGTAAGAGATAGTTGAAAACAGTGAAATGTCAAATAAAGCACTTACAATTTAATACATGGCATAATACAAGATTTTCGAGGCTCGCAAAGACCTTTCTTCAGTGAACAGTATCAGGAAATAAGAAGAAGAGGCAGACAGAGACAGCAATGGGAAGGCTGGACGAGCCTGAGATTAAAAGAGATTCAGAGGCAAAAGAACGAGAGGAATGGAGAAAGACGGTCGACGAGTCTTGCATGGTGCCCCAACGGACTAAGGGATAAGTAAAGGTAAAGCTAAATTTAATAGAAACTATAAAATATATGTATTTTTCTTTAAGATCTTAAAAATTGGAGACGGCCAACCTAAACAGAGCTACACTACCCATAGAAAAACTATTTTACTGAAGGGTTTTAAGGCATCAACCAAAAAGGCCGAATGACAAATGAGTCGATTCGAAACAGGATCATAAGAGATATTGAGCCCCTCATTAGCCTGCTGACCACTGTAAAAAAAAACCCGCATCTTTATTATTAAAAGGTCCTTAGTGCTAGCAAAGACCTTCCTTCAGGGAACAGTAACCTGCTGACCATTGTGAAAAAAACCCCGCATCTTTATGGTCATATTAAAAGGTCCTCAGTGCTAAAAAGACATTCCTTCATGGAACAGTAACCTG
This sequence comes from Biomphalaria sudanica, assembly GCA_036873155.1. Taxonomy (NCBI): domain Eukaryota; kingdom Metazoa; phylum Mollusca; class Gastropoda; family Planorbidae; genus Biomphalaria; species Biomphalaria sudanica. The sequence goes on along the minus strand of JAZGLO010005396.1, from coordinate 75,383 downwards.
CTGATCATTGTGAAAAAAAGTATCTTTATGGTCATATTAAAATGTCCTCAGTGCTCGCAAAGACCTTCCTTCAGGGAACAGTACCAGGAAAAAGAATAAAAAAGACAGAAAGAGATGGGAAGACAACATTACATAACATCATTGAAAGAAAAAATGGTAGTCATTGCAAAATTGCAAAAGACAGGAATGGAAAAAGGCGGTCGACAGATCATGTGTAGTGCCCCTAGAGTTCAACACACTAAGAGAAAGACGAAGGTTAAGTTGGAAACTTAGAGAAAATGACCTTTCTCCATCGACCTTAAAATCTACTATTAGGCGAATAGCGTTGTTGTGACAGCTTAAATATATAGCACTGGATGTGTGATCGTGTGTGGTCAGCGTGTGGTCAATTATATTATATTTTGAAATTCAGCTCGAAGAGATTGGATGAAAAGAAATGCATAGGTCTTAACTCCCTAACTAAGCTCAGAACGATGTCACCCCAGCAAAACAGCCCCCCCCCCCCCCCCAAATTCCCTAGCTTCGCGGAGTAGTTGGGTCCAAAGTAAGATTAAATAGACCAGATGCAATAGAAATTTTGGAATGGAAAGGTCTCTGGAGATTCTGGCAATAAAAAAAAATGTTTATTAAATTAAAGCATTAGTTGACCTAGTGTTTAAGCATGGGTTGTAACTTTTTTTTTTTTTTATTTAGCCCGGGGGGAGGGAGGTACTGTTTCCTGTCATCTACAGAGATCGGGTCACACAAAAAAAATCCTACGCCCAACTGGAACTCGGTCATTTAATGAGGTTGTGACCTAGCGTCCCGTGAGGTTTGAGGGACAAGTCCAACGACAGAATAAATCACGCGTACCAATAGCTGTAGTGACATGGGTGCCAACACGAGGAAAGCGCAGACAAGGACTTGGCGTCACATCTTCATGGAAGACCTCAGAGCAGTGGCTGGGAAGAGTCTGCAGAAGTTGTCAGTGACAGATCTCTAAGGAGAGAGCTTGCCGCCCGATGGGCCAAGCAGCACAGGAGGATCAAAGTCTGAGGAGGGTTAACGTTTTGTCCCGATTTTGAGCTTCAGAAAGGCATTTCTAGGATGTCTACAGCGCAACATCCTGAGGGTGTTTTTTTTTTGTTAGAAAAAAATAATTCAGATCTGCTATTCACTGCTCTTTATTAAATGAGCCCAGCGACTGGTAAGATAATAAATAAATGTGTAAAAGGGGTTCAAATTCAACGCCCCTCGGCTACGCTTCTGAAATTTGCTTTTTTTTTTTTCAGACTACTGCTTGAATCTTCGTAAAGTTACTTTACGAATGGAGCCTAGAGACTGGTAGGAAAATAGGTCAATGTGTGAATACTTTATTTATGGGAGAGGAGGAAGAAGTTGACTATGTACTTGATAGCATTTTACTGAATCTGTTTCCAATTTTTTTCTATTTGAGACTATGAGGGCAATATGGAAAAAATTAACAGCAACATAGGTACCAGGTAGATATTATCTAAATGGAAACAAAGAAACTGTACTCACGTCTGTACTAGGTCTGGAGCAGAGGCTGTTTCAGACCTACCATCAGAAGCATGTTATAGGTAATGTTGCGCTTAAAACCATGACCTCGTAGCCCTAGACCGCAACATGTGGAGAAAGATGGTGACCAAGTAGACCATGGACAGCGAAAAAGCATGGGCCTCAGTTCTGAAAGAAAATCATGCCAAACGAAAAATGTCTGGTACCTCCAAAACGAATGTCACCTTAACCTGCGATATATGTAGACCAAAACAGGGCTCCACAGTCACTTGAAAAGTGTTCTACGAGATGAATCATAGTCGATCTACGAAATGAACCATAGTCGTTTTTCTAGATGAACCATACTCGTTCTACGAAAAGAACCATAGTCGTTTTTTGAGATAAAGCATAGCCCTTCTTCGAGATGAACCATAGCCGTTCTTCGAGATGAACCATAGCCGTTCTACGTGATGAACCATAGTCATTCTACGAGATGAACCATAGTCGTTCTACGACTGAAGGAGGTCAACAAATGGCTGAACATCAGATCAAAAACGATTAATTGATACTATTAATTAGCTAATGGTGATGAATAATTCGTAAGTCTTACATTGACGTTTTAAACGATTCATTTGTGTCCTTCTACCAAATGGGATGTTGAAACATTGCCTGGACTTGTACTTTACACTTTCCTTATCATATCATCAAATTGATAAGTTTCTCATTAATAGAAATTAGTAAATAATAGTATTATACGTTTAATTTCTTGGTCCAGACAAAATAGAAATTCCGTGATGTACGTTACGTTATCTCGGTGGCGTAGCTAGGGATTTGGGGGGCGGGGGGGGGCTTGACCTTTTCAGGGGCCCCTGTATTTTGATATTCGACATTATGTCATGAAATAATGAAATTCATAATTATACAAGTCTAAATTCAAATTGGTACATTATTGAATAAAAATTATCAAAAATAATCATTAAGACTCTTTAAATGAATAATTCCGTTGTTTACTGGCGAGATAATGCATCTATAACATTATCTAGATCAGTGATGCCCAACATTACTCATCCTGCGGGCCATTTTAACTTCCAGCATTCGTGTCGCGGGCCACATCAACAAAAAGATACAGCAAAATACAGAGATGAAATGTAATTCACCTGAAACTATTATCAAGTAGAAACGTGCGTAGCTAGTGCCCGAAGTTTAACAGTATTTAATTCGCTGCTCATATCATGAATTCCGTTTAAATGCTGTTAAGCCACACTTTTAAGAAACAATTACTTGTTGGCTTTGTATAATGTTTCGCAAACAAGTAAAGGACGGTAGGACCTCTCACTTTTCCTTGTAGATTCTACATTCAGAGTCCCATCTCATAAACGCACAAATGTTAAAGGTCATGGTACAAACCCATTAGATAAAAAATTAGAGCATTAACGAAGTTAAAAATACATTTTTTCAACCACTTAATTTTATACACCGACGTTTTGGCGGGCCGGATGAAACCATGTCGCGGGCCGGATGAAACCATGTCGCGGGCCGGATCTGGCATCACTGATCTAGATCAATGCTGTCTACTATTTTTGACACCAGGTGAATAGCAAGACTACATGGCAGTGATGTAATATTTAATATTTCATGTAAGAGAAACATTATGACTTTCAATTGGGCCCCCTCCTAAAGTGTGATCCCGGGGGACTTTCGAATTCTGAACCCCCTTCATGCCCCACCCCTGCTTTTATCTTCCACGTTGTTAGTTTTACAATTTATGACACTGACTTGATTATTGTTTAGTTATTATGTCTAGTTTGTATGACAAATGACAATGGAGATATTAATTTTTATTTTGCGAGGGGAGTGTCTGGTTCAAGTAGACCTACTCTAAGTCTTTGAAGTCATTTCTAGCTAGCTCACTACCTATAATAGGTCCAGAATTATTTTTTTCGTGTTGCCAATTTATCGAATTTTGTAAGAAGAATTAAATCTTTTTTTTTTAAGTCTCCCTTTATAACATGCTATTAATTTTGAATGTATGGATAAGGTTAATAATTATTATTTAAAAAAATATAAGTGTACGCTAAATGAATATATGGAGATGCTGTGGGTGAGTGGTAAAGCACTTGGAACCAGAAAACCCTGTTTGAATCCTGGTGAAGACTTTAGGTAGACCACTTTGGAGGCCAATTTTGACAAAGTCAGAAGAGAGAAACAGAGAAAAAGAGACAGAAGAGAGAAACAGCGAGAAAGACAGAAAAGAGGTATAGAGAGAAAGAGACAGAAGAAACAGAGAAAGAGAGAGAAACAAACAAACAAAAAACATTAGATAAAAAGAATCATTTTTAACAACAAAGAAAAAAATAGATAACTAAAAAAAAAAAGAATACAGTCCTAGTTTTAAAAGATTTTATTACCAAATAAAAATTAACAAAAGAAAAAAAAAACAATGTCTCTTCAGTCAGAGTGAGATAAGTTTATAAACATTTTCGTCAAACTTATTACAAGCATTGAGTCCTTGCAAAACACACCACTGCGATCAAGCACACACACACACGCGCACACACACACACGCGAACATACACACGCACACACACACACCAACTTGGAGATTAAACTCTCTTTATGGCAGCATATCAGATCCATCTCCAAAACAAAAAAAGACACACAGAATGTGTCTCAAAAGTCACACAGAATGTGTCTCAAAAGACACACAGAATGTGCTTTGTTCTCTCTCTCTCTCTCTCTGTCTTTTCCGCATTCTCTCTCTCCCAGCCCGTCTTACAAATATAGTAGTCATCTATTATGCAACATTGTTACAGTTTATATAAAACAAAAAGTTCTATCTGAAATTCAGCATTCATTTAACACATACCGATACATCATTAGATCATTAAAACCAAAGAGCATACAAGTCTACATCAAAACCCTAATCACTCCATTATTAAACATAGTTTATCATACGTATACAAAGTATATAGTACAGTCAGCAAGGTCTATGGATATCAGTTTTTGTATTTAAAAAAAAAAATATCGTCAAAAGCTCATCCCAGGTCAGGAGTTATGTGTTCCGACACCCCATGTCGTAATGGTCATCTATTATGCCTTTGCAATCACATAATTCAGTTTGAGGAAAGGAGCAGGGTCCATATTTACAGTGGGGAGGACAAACAAAATATACTTGCAAATTAAAAACAATAAAAAGAAATCAATAAAATGCTTGTGGATAAATGGCTGCGTTATTTCTACATTGGAGTTGTCTCTGTTCTTATTTTATCCTCGCGGATGGAAGAGCCAGCCATTCCTCCACGCCAGATCGGGTCAGGTTTGAGTCTTTCGTTTGGCGGGAATTCGATATCGATACTGATTTTTTTTCTAATCAATCTGATCGATTAGAACTACAATTAATTAAAGTTTTGAAAAAAAATTGTTTAAGTTTGAAATAAGAAACTCGAGCAACAAAGTAGAAGACCACCCCCCCCCCCCCCTTTAAAAAAAAAAAAGAAAAAAAGTTGAACCAATTTATTTCCGAAACAAACATTCCGATACTTCAGATGAAAAGAAAATTAGTCGGGGGGCGGATAAACACAAGACTTGGTAATCGAATACAGTCAAAGAGGGAATGCATTATCGATTCTAAAGAGTACAAGATCAAATGTGAAGAGAAGCGACCTATGTGTTTGAAGGGTGGGGTGGGGGGATGGAGCGAATAGGTATTTCTATCACACCTGTGTCCGCATTTTATTCTTCTATATCCCATTTCTATTGCCGGTAGAGGGGGGAAGGGAAGGCACTGGAATGATTGATGTATTAATTATCATAGATGTGTATGACCGTGCGCGTATGCGGGGTGCTTTTATTTTTCATATCCTGTCTTTTTTTTTTGTTTTTTTTTTTTTGTTTTTCTAATTTAAGAACACACCAGAAGAAATACAACTGCACGCCACAAGTCAAGGCGTCTCAGCAGCAGACGTTAGCGCACCCGAGTTGTCCAAGAAACATGTTTTTTTTTTGTACAAGTGTGTCAGGGTCCTCTTACACTTGTCTACCTGAGTCACGTGATAGCCCTTTTCCTTACGCTACCCCCTTTTTCATTTCTTTGGGTTAGCCAACTTTTTATTGTGAGTTTAAACTCACGGACAGGAAGAAAAAAAATACAGCTCCGGAGGGGAGAGCTGGGGGCTGAAAAATATGATCGGGATAGGAAAGAAACGACGGGGTGATCGGGGGGTGAGGATTGGGGCCCCCTGGTGTGAAGGTGGGGAGGGGCGAATTGCTGGTGCAGCATGGAGGCCTCCAATACATAAACCCTGGAATGCAACTTAGGCAAAGTCTATTTTTAGAACAGCTCCTTGCCAACTAAACATTGATTTAAGTCAAATCTGAACTTTTTGGGGATGTTTCCTGTGCTTAAAAAGCGAACACACATCATACTAGATGTTTCCCGAGTGAATATGTTTAAAGCGCAAGTCATCTGAATTAATAAAACTTAACTATTTATCTCGAGATATCTTCATGTTAAAATCATAAATATGTTGGGTTTTTTTTTCTAGTGCAGCCATAAATATTTTCCCGCCAAACGAATATAGTCAAAATGTCTTTCTGTGGTCTTCAAACCCGGGAGACCTCTGAGACAAATGTCAAACCAAAAACAAAAAATAAGGAATGTGTCATTAACCGAAACAAAACATTAACCAATAGTATAAAACATAGTTTGGAATGCTGGGATATCAAACATTGTTCCGCTAAAAAATACTGTACAAAATCTTGCTGCTCTAACTAGCTATATAAATTAATTATAAATATAAATAAATCATATATAAATATATAAATGATCGTCAGTTACAGTCAAAACGATTCAAAAATACAGAAATCACTTTTGGAATGTCTAATTCAATCTTGGTAACCAAAGAGGCTAATGATTCGTACCAACAAAAAATGTCTAGCAGTTGAGCTTTTTTAAAATTTATATACAACCACACAGCACCTAAATCCAACCAACCAGCTTTAAGACGCAACCATCCTGCACTTTGATACAAGCAAACATCGGTTATAATATATTTAATAGGTCTACACTCTTTTGAGGAATGAGGGGGATTGTGTTTTTTTTTTTTTTTAAGTTGATGAAAAATATGCACTCTGTTGGTAGGAAACAAAATTAAAGATCATTTTATGATATCCTTGGAGTCTCAAAGCTAAACATTGGCGAAGAAAATCTTCGAGTGTGTACTACACATTGTCTAGCGTGCTAGCATTTAAGTGTGTTCGTTCAATGCTAATGATGTCCAGTCCACTAGTCACGTGAGATAACGTCATAGGCTTTTGGAGTTCTGACAAGTGGTCTTTTCTTTATCTTAATGATCATGTGATACAATGAAGATCACATGATATAACCAACCAATCGTAGATAGTTCAGAATTTTAGTTTATATTGAAGCGCAGAAAATGTTGCACTATATTTTAGTAAACAAGGGAAGGAGAAAAATTATAAAATAAAATTGCCTAAACGTTTTTGTGTCCAGTGTTCTTCCGTTGTGAGGACACGCCACTGGCGACATGGAAATATTAAACTGATCTGGTAAAAAGAAGAAGTGGAGGAGAAAGAGGGGTCCTTTTAGGGAAAAAAAAATGGACATCAATTGACCATAAGTAACAGACGCGTGTATCCGACTGTCCAGTTAAGTCAAAACAAAATTTCCCTAGCTGTAACAAGGGTTGGACACACGGCGGACCCGTGGTCAGTTAATGAAGTTATTTAATACGATAGTGGCTGACATTGTTTAAGTCAGTAGATTTTATTATATATAACGTTCGATGCTGCAATTTAGGATGTCTGGTCAGTTGAATTTCGTCAATGCGTCTGGTCATTTCCTGATATTCTCTAGGTCATCTGGTCAGTTGAACCTTTTGAATATCTCCCACAGTTGCTCGCGTACACACTATCTATTAAGTGTGTTAGTCCGAGCAATAGAGAAAAAAAAATTGGGGGGGAGGGAGGGGGTAAAATAAGACTACCTTAGCTTTCCAAAACTTAAAAGCAACTTGCCTTTGAGACCTAACAAAAAAAAGAAGCCATTTACACATTTCTTGTTGTATACAAGTCATAAGCAAGAATGATAACTCTAACTGTTACAAATGCAGTTGAAAAATATAAACTTCAACAAAATTCAAATGAGACGAAAACCTACGGGACAATTTTGTAAATCATTCTCCTCAAATATTTAATTTCTTTTCTATAAACAATGACCACTACACATTTATGATTATAATCAATTTTTCAATAATTAATTATTTATAATATGAGTTCATTACTTAGAATTCGATAGATACTTATGTTTCATGTACAATATTACTTTCATTACCTAATCGTACAAGTAGCTTTGTTAAATGTGTTTGTAATTCTGATAAAACTTTACACACAAATAATTATTAAAATTTCTTCCCTGTTACAATCTATACGAAAATTTAAAAAAAAATTAAATTGTCATACAAAAATTAAGATTTACAAACTTAGATTTTTAAAAAAATGAACAAAAAAAAATAAATCAAATAATTTACGCAAGACGTCCAAGTTCAGTTTATCAGTCGAGGTCTTCACTCTAACATCTATAATGTTTGTAGAGTGTACCCAACACACACATCTAATGAACTGATCAATTTGAGTTCTTTCAAGCCCTTTTATACAAAAACGCATCTACTATAAGCAGAGTAATCCATCAGATTCAAGTGTCGCTGAACCGTCTTGTGATGTCATATCCAATTTCTAAGAATTTCTTTTTTTAATCGGGAAAAACCGGAACTATTTTTACATTTAAACATTTCATTATCAGAGGGAGAAAAAAATTATTCGCGCACAGAAATAATTTGATTCAAACTTCTTTTTTTCTGGACATGCTATGTACAATCTCTGGCTGGACGTTGAGAGGCGTCGATCGAGATGTATTTATTCCCAAGAAATTCTGAGCTGACCTTACAATTGATGTAATCGACTGTTATACTTCGCTTCATTGATCAAGTTAACATATATTTAAAAAAAAAAAAAGGAAAGTGGTCTTCATGGCAGTGGGGGGTATTTACATATGTGACAGTGGCACAGTGCTGTCCGAAGGACTGGACAAGTGATGACCATTCATGCTATATTGCATCTGCTGCAGCCGTTGTTGAGCAGCAGCGAAGGCGACCGAGTGTTGGTCATTACCGAGGCCATGATCGGACTGTCCAGGTAGGTACATAGATATAAATTCACGTATCTCACTGCCCGTCTGAGAGGCGGAGGGTGTGGGATACGGTGATTTGCTGGAGCCTGTGTGAGCAGGGGCGGCGCCCTGTCCTTGTGTTGGGGTCACGGACTCCCGCTTAATGCCCGGGGTGCTAGAGTGACCCTGAGGTGTAGGGGACATGTTGTGAGCGGCGTAAGGGGTCATCTGGGCCATGGTCATGTTGTAGCTGTTGGCTCCGTTCATGTAGCTCCCACTGGTCACTTGTCCTTGCATAGCCTGGTTAAACCCAGAGTAGTAGCCAGCGGGTGAGAGTCCTGACAAGTGCCCAGCCATTTGCTGATAGGCGTTGGGATCGCCCATCATGTGTGGGTAACTGTTGGCCATGTAAGAGTTCATGTGTGGAGGATACATACCGGTGGGGTCTCGGCCCACCTGGGCCATGGCAGGGTTGGGCATACCAGGTATGGCGTACTTGTCTTTCTTCATTAGCGTCTTCGTCTTCCTTCTGGGGCGGTATTTGTAGTCGGGATGCTCTTTCATGTGAATAGCACGGAGACGCTTGGCTTCGTCGATAAAAGGTCGTTTCTCCGACTCGCTCAGCAGCTTCCACTCGGCTCCGAGACGTTTGCTAATCTCAGAATTATGCATCTTGGGATTCTCCTGCGCCATCTTTCGCCTCTGGCCCCGGGACCAGACCATGAAGGCATTCATGGGCCGCTTGACCCGGCTCGGGTCCATGTTGTTCTTGGAGTTGGCCGAGTTGTTGTTGTTGTTGGTAGGACTCCCGCCGTTAGGAGCCCCGCTCTGGCCATGGTTGGTCTGCGGAAGCTCAGTGTGACCGCCCGAGCCGGGCCTGGGAGACGTCTGCTGCTGGTGCATCGAGTGGTGCGACTGGTGCAGCTGCTGGGTGCCGGGCCCAGGCGGGAGCTGGGTCTGCGGCGGAGGTTGATGAAGTATCGGGGGCTTCAGGTCCTGCTCCATCATCATCATTTTGGAGCGGTATGAGTCCCGCGGGTCGAACGTTGGGTAGAAAATTTTGAGGCCGTAAGGGGACACAACTACAAAGAAAAAAAATGAAAAGAATACTTTTGAGATAATAGTTTTGGCTGTGTTAACTGTTAGTAGCCTCCCCTTCTTATAATGTTGGTTAGTAACAAATGCAGCAAGAAGAAGAAGAATGACGTAATTGGTTGTACTCTCTAACACTTCTGGCACAATCGGTACACGTCCTATCTGGCAGACGTGAAGATATTAAACCAATAGCCGAAGAAATCTGGAATCTTGCAGATAATTAATTATATCCATTAGGAAACATAGTTAATCAAACTTTGAAACTCTAGTTAGAATTTTCAACGATATTATAAACTAATGTTGGTATTAGTAGTTTAAAAATGTAGCTCTTTTAAAACAAGAGCAGATTAGTAAAGGCGTAGCCTCCAGCATCTGTAATGAGGACAGAAATTTGATGAGGATTTATGTGCTGTATAAAGTGTCATGTAAAAAGTATCGCTAGATCAATCAATGCATGCGTCAGTCGCCGTACTCTGGAGTCATTGATCTGCAAGAAAGAAATGGAATACAGTAATGAGATGTACTTACAAAACACATTGTAATGATACAACAGAAATAAATTATTTAAATTATCAGCATTCAAAATGTGTATATCAACTGCAGAAAAACTTATCCTTTTAATTAAAACTGTTAACATGATGAGATTGGGTGGTTGTCTGGCTTCATGGTATACGTTTTAGGATGTCAAGATGGCCCCGAGTTCAAACCCTGCCTTCTATCCACCCTGCCAGTCTAGAGATTTTTCCTAGAATGTGATTATCATCATTTCTGAATAAGTCAAATGTCAAATGACGCTTTTAACAAATCGTCTGCCATTTTGGGGGAAAGTGTTTTAAGAAGGACTACTAAAAATAGCGCGCCCAAGGTAAAGATCCATGACCTGAAGCTGAAGTTGATAAACGTGCTGGTAGTCTTTTACTTTTAGATCCGACAGTTCCACTGGCAGATCCACTGACAGATTCACTGACAGATCCACTGACAGATTCACTGACAGATCCACTGACAGATCCACTGACAGATCCACTCATGGATCAGATAGATCCACTTACCAACTCATAAATGATAAGCCCACCGATGGACTCAATGATATAAACACTGATAGACTGATTGATAGGCCACAGTGGCTGTCACTGATAAGCTCACTGATCGACTCACTGATAGACCGCAGTGAGTTTCACTGATAAGCCCGCTGATTAACTGACTGATAGACCGCAAAGACTGTCTCAGATAGACAAGTCCACCGACGGACAGACTATATGACCGCTGATAAGCTAAAAATACACTGTGTCATGTGCGACTAGCTTATAATCCCAACGGCTAGGCCTGGTGTTTTGATCCCGTGGTTACAAACATTTGATTGAAACATTTACAAGTTACATTTTTTTTAGGTTTGAAGAAAAGAAAAACAGAATATAAACGTATGTATCTCTATATTCTTTCCGCTATTGCATCATGGGATACCATCCTTCCATATAATTTGTTACAGAGATAACGGCAGGGCAATATTTTTAACATATAATAAATCGACAAAGGTCCCGATAATCTAAAGCTAACGCAAATGTTAGATCTATATCTAATTAACATTAAAGTTATTAATAATTTTAGTTTAACCCCCCCCCCCCCCCCACCAGAAATCTTGAAAAGAAAATGCTAAAACTGTGAAATTTAAAAGAAAAAACAAATAACAAAATTGTTAGAAATATAGTAACATATTCATAAATCACCGTTTGCTACTTACACAAATCTACGACAAATATGCGTATCATAAGGTCAATTTAACATGGCAAAAAAATTCTAACCTATATCTATCTATTATTTAAACGGGTCATCTAATTATCTAATATGCTGAAGAATGTAGATCAAAAATTGAAACATCGTCTTTTTAAAAAAAAAAATGATATAAGCATGATTATTCTTCTTTTCTGAGTAACGATTGTATTTTATAAGATAAGATAAACAAACTGGATATCAAATGAAAGAGTATAAGCTGTCGTCCATTGCGGACTTGATCTCATAACTTTGGTGTAATGTGAATGGATGGATGATTGATAGACCATCAATGGCAGTTCTGTGACATGACATTGACAGTGGTGACAGTGGAAATATCACAGCTATGAAGTCAGATGATGAAATTTATTATTTATAGGCGGATCTCTATCGTCAGTCACGCGAGAACGCTGTCCTTCATGGGCGTCACACTGGGCCATTTGAGGAGCAAGTTGTATTCAGTTTGCTGATTTATGGAAAAAGGGGGAGGGGGGCCTTGGGTGGCAAAAAAGTGTGTATTGGGGGGAGGGGGTGCTGTGTAATATAGCAGGATGGAAAAGTTCGTTGAATTAGAGAATACTGGGATAATCTTTAATCCAATCGCTAGGGATTAGTATTATTAATAATATGTATTGTATTCGTGTTCTTACTATTCTGTGGATGGATTTTCGACTAATGACCTATTGGTATTAACTAGTGAAAGTAAAGTACCCCTTTCAGACCTTGCGATCCATATATTCTGTTACTATGGCCAGCGGTTAACAAGGGTGTCATGTGACCAGCACAACCACCAACAGCCTATACTTTCCCCAACTAAAGTCAGTAACCCATTAGAGCCGGGTGGACCCGGGAGCGTCCTAAAAATAAAATTCCGAAATATAAAATCCCATTTATCACCGAGATTCGAACCCTGTCTCGGAAGCCAAGCGCTGAACCATTCAAACACCACGCCCCCCCCCCCCTTATTTGTTTGGCAATGTTTATTGCAATTCGTTAAGTGCCACCTTGGAGCTGGGAGTGACGGAATGATGTAGACATCTTGATGTTATTTGATGTGATGATGTAGACATCTTGATGTTATTTGATGTGATGATGTAGACATCTTGATGTTATTTGATGTGATGATGTAGACATCTTGATGTTATTTGATGTGATGATGTAGACATATTGATGTTATTTGATGTGATGATGTAGACATATTGATGTTATTTGATGTGATGATGTAGACATCTTGATGTTATTTGATGTGATGATGTAGACATCTTGATGTTATTTGATGTGATGATGTAGACATCTTGATGTTATTTGATGTTTTTAGACCTGGAGACCAAATTAATTTCATTCAAGCGTGTCACGTTCGGATGATGACCGCAATAGACCGTCGTGTCGAATCGTTCTTCTGATGCTCTGTGGGCCGAATTTCCTACTGGACGGATATCACAGCGTTACGAGTAGGATACGGCCCTATTGCCGCAGTTTTAGCCTCACTGGTATAAATAATCCTTTGCTATATGCGTGCGTAAATAGATTGTTTGACTTATTAGTTTATATTTATGTTTGGATGGGCCCTGACCTGCTTTAAAACATCTTTCTATTCAGACAACCCCAGTCCTTTTTTGTTTCTATGCCCAAACTCCGTGCCGCCTCATCAAGCCATTGCATTTGTGGTCTGCCCTTGAGGCGCCTGCCGTTTGGTTAAATATGTAGGTCACAGCTGGGGCCGCGTATCCACGGGAAACACCGCACTCCTCACTAATCTTCGGACTCGAAGACAAGCCTTATTATTATTATTATTATTATTATGTTAGAAACGAAGGAGTATTCATTCTCTGGCGCTGGCCTTGAAGTTATGTATCTGTTATTGTTATTATTATTGTTATTCTGTTTAAAGCTATGTTACACAGTATTCTATTAATTTTAGAAGTATTGAACAACGAACACTAGCAAAGCTGCCAGCAGCCATCGGCAAGGCGTAATTTTATTACAAGTTAAAACTGATGTTTAACTGAAACCAAGAAGTCATTACATTGAGTACATACATTTGTTGCCTATTTATTAACTAGACCCAGGCGCATGTAGGTCTGATAATCATGTCCCCAAGGAATAAAACTGCACAGAAACCAACAAGTCGAAGCAAGGGCATGGGAGTGTCAAAGATATCGCTCGAGAATATCGAGATCTAGCGTGACTCAATTATACGAATAACAGGGAAAATATATAGGCCTGTAATAAGCAATGTACTCATGATAAACCAAGTTTGCGGTAAGTGAAAACTGGAACAAGAACTACATACTGCCGCTAGGAGAAAGACTATTGAAAAAAATCAGCAAAATGTAAAAGAACTCTTTAAAAAAAGACTTGATCCGGAAATGGGTGTGGGAGAAATAAGGTGTTCAATTTGTTTACCAGACAGACAGAGTTGGTGCAAACGTTGCTAGCGAAAGTTTTATGCTGTAAATATTTTTTGTTTATTTTAATGCGAACTATTGTGCACCTAAATTGAATACTAACATTTGTATTATATACATTCTTCAAATAACAATAATTTAGTGATATTCCCATATAAGAATAAGTCTAGATAAAAAAAAAGCCCACAAAAGAGGCAAAGAAAAGAGGCCCAAGGATTCCTATGATGATAAAGCTAAAATTGAATAGCGCAAATTCTGAGGTTTCCTTCTAAACAGGATTTAATCTAATTTTCAATAAAAAATATGTAACATTCACTTGTATTAACTCTTTTAAAAAAAATGTTTAAACTTCTTTTATGCGTTTACAACTTAAAATATCGAGGTTTCCTTGTTCAAGGAATTAAAGTATTCTAAAGGAATGCGCTTGGAAGAATAAAAACATATTTGCCGATAAAAGTAATATTTTACTAACAACTGCTCAAGATCACTACCCCCCCCCCCCCATGAACACGCACTGCAATGTCCATTTCTGTTAGTTTATTAAATAATTCTATTTCTCTATATTTATTTATGACCAAGCCTTAAGAGGGCTCTGATTGTTTTAAACCTAATATATTCTAATTAAATGGCCTTTTGTCGGCTGCATATCTAGCTCTTCAACAGCCAACAAGTTGCAAGATAATAACATCTGGAGAATTCGTCTGCTAGCAGTGACCTAAAGAAATTGAAATTTGGCGCCTTTTCATGGAGGTGGGATATGCACAAGAACTAATAAAAAGCAATAAGTAAAGGGCGCCTCAACATCTGATCAGTACCATCAACTGGTTTCTATTATAATAGATCCCACAACTACTTCGGCCCTCATTTAATGTGTCCTCATTATCTAATTAGAGACACCATTACAAACAACATACTATCAGTCTAAACAGACACACACACACAGACATGCACCATTTCGTCTTTGAATCGTGCACTAAAAATTAATCGTATCCATTTAAAGAACACAAAACAACCTGCATTAATTGATCGCTTAAACCCACTTACTCAGGAATTTACTGGACACATCATCATGCATTCCAAATACAGTGAACTTCTCTTAAACATTAGTTCACTATAGCAAATAATGCTATGCTTCAAGAATGCACCACAGTCAGTATCACAGTCAATACCACAGTCAGTAGCACATGTGGTCACTGTGTTCGCGGGTAGCTACGAAAGTCTGTGAGACGTAGGCACGAGAGCGAAATATGACGCGACCATCAACAATAAGCCTTTGTGTGTAGGTCAGTGAAGTGTCTGAACGAGGTAACTGGACTGGAAAATATGAGCTCTTCAATCAAACGGATTATAAATTAGATACTAGTAACCATTAACCATGCAACATGCAGCAATTTGAATGAGAAACTGTTATCACACACTTCAATGTATAACTTTGGTAGTCTGGTGGTGAGATCAATGTTTGCTCATTGAATGACATTTTAGACAGACAGACAGATAGCTAGACAGATAGATAGATAGATGATACAAGATCTAACGAAACCGAACTTAAATGCCATTTTCTCCCTTAATTAACAACGGGGCTAGGTATGATGTGTAGTCAATGATATAGTGTGTAGTCATTGACATAGTGTGTAGCCCAGTGTAGCCAATGACATAATGTGTAGTCAATGAAATGTATTTTAGTCTGTAGTCAAAGACCTGTTTGCGTGTATCCACGTGAGAATGTCAATACAAAAGTATCAGGTATCCAAGGAACACAGCAATCAACGCGCCCCTCTATTTCCTCCCCCAACACATTGAAACATGAGATCCGCCTCTGTTAGTGTAATTCAATATGAGAAAATTATCCAAGCGAAAAATATTGTTTTTTGAGGGCTCCGCGGGTGTGCGCGGGAGTGCGCGCGCATGGAATACACAATTCTGAAATCGGATCGATGCCGTGTTGACTTTTAATGGGCCCGACCTGGGAGTTTTTAGGAAACCCTGAAGTTAAACAGTGCTGCCTTGCGCGAATATGTGCCAATGTCAGTGTATGACAGCGTGTATGTGTGTCATGACAGATTAACTCGTGTCACACTATGATGTATATTTATGACAAGTCAAACAATATTGTGGGCTATGTTTTCTTTATCTACTTTCAAATGTCACAAATCGAGCATTGGAGGAGCGTGTCACGTGTTTAGACTTCTGATAAAGTCTACTTTATGACGTCATGCCTACGGTCCCGAAGAGTAGACTGTCGATAGAATAGGTCTTCATTAATGATACTCTTTAAGAATTTCTAATTACAGAATATTATTCAAAATTTAAATATCCTAACCAGCTAAGAGTAACACAAAAAATATTGTGACTTCTGAACACGACACATAATAAAAGGATGTGCATATAAATTGCATACATAAAACAAATTTGCCTCCCAATGGTTACAAGAAAAAAACAGGAGAAGGAAAAGGGGGGGGGGTAACTTTCTAGAATCTAGATGCTTCCAATAGTTCACATAATAACATGGGTGTGTTGTGGGCTTCGTTTCTAACAAGTCCAAGTTAAACGTCCCACGGTGTGTGAGCCAGCCGCTGACTGATATGCTATTTAGCAGTGAGTCCGTATTCATAAGTTAAATTAACATCGCTTCGTTATAGAAATCATGCAAGGGCGGACCTAGGCATAGGCAAAGGAGAGAGCTGCCCAGGGCCTCCAATTGGTCGGGCCACGCTCAGGATTAAAAACAGATTTAGGGAAAAATTGCGAATCTTGGATTAGATCCTAAACATAGTTAGAGCCATATGACTGGTAAAACTCGCTCTCTACTACGGACATTGCGATGTATGAATTTCAGTTATTCGTCTATTTAGATATAGACTATCAATTTTATTTTTTCCTGTGTCCTTTCCTTATTATTTAATATGGGCCCACCAGATTTACTTCGCCTAGAGCCTCAATTATCCAAGAGCTTAAAAAGAGATTTAAAAGAGCTGTTTTACAATAAAATGGTTGCGATTTCGTTGTAAGCGTTACATCTTACAACACGCGAGACCGTGCCTCTCAATACTGCAAGACTTATCCCCTAGTCTTATGGAACCGAATCCCTGCTGCTTCATAATAAGTTGTGGGCATAAGTTTAGAAAGGCCGGATAGTGTTGTCTCATGGTGTTATGTTGTGTTTGTGTGTTTCTATGGTGACGGAAGTGGTTGGCAATTGGTTGTGAATGATGCAAGATAAACGGCACTGTCGCCAGACTGAAAAGACGTGTTATTGTACGATTTAGAATACCCTTTTATATTATTACTAAAGTCTACTGAAATTTATTGCATTGCATCTCAATCTGAATTTGTTTATATTATAATAAAAGTTATATATGGTTTTGCTCACAAACATGTTACTCAAGTTATTTGAAGTTTTATGAGATAAGCAGCGGTTTAGTTGTCAACCAGCGGTATTGGTGCTTCAAGTCAACGACCATCAACAACATATTGTTGTCAGAATAACACAAGGGTCGGATTTAACTCGCGGGTCGTAGATTTTTTAAATTTTTTTTAAGGCGCTTGGATACGGTTAGGATGACTGTATTGAAATAAAGATAATTAGGTAAAAGTATAAAATAAAAATAATAATGACTTTACTTTTGCGTGTTCAATTGATAATAACATCGATGTAATTACCTTTAGCATAAATGACAATTATCGCACCAACAGTATAGGGGATGCACTAGCGATTAAATGTTAATCAAATCAAATGTAAATGTCGAAATATCCAATCTGCACTTTAGGCTTGATTTTATCTAATTTATTCTTGTGTTTTTTTTTATTTTGTTCTATTTTAATTCTTTTACTCATTTGCATAAAACAGATTCAAGGGAAATGATGTAATATTATGTTACAAAACCTATTAATTAATAAAATCATGAATTAAAACGGTGATTAGTGATTCCATTCTCGCGTGTTGTTTCACATCCAGCAACGACGAACATTTTAATTGTGCAGCTTTGATGCCAGAAACGAATCTTTTGAGATAATTATATTTCTTTACTGTCGAGATATTAAGGGAGATATAACACGACTATAACACAACCGTAGCATTGACTATATAACAACTATAATACTAAAATCGTTGCTTTCAGCGGCCCCCGAAAGGGGAAAAGACGCTATTAGTTTTGTGTGGAATTTCCGTCCGTCCGTCCGTCCCGCTTTGATCTCGTAAACTAGAAAAGATAGTGAAAATCCGACATCATAACATTTTAGACCATTCAAAGTTCTACTTCAACGGCTACTTTTTTTCTGAAAGCTAAAAATCTAAATCAAGTGTGCTAGCAGTTTTTTTTTTTTTTTTAATAATACACCATTTTTACAACTATTCACTATTAATAGTAACAATCAAGGCCTTTTAGTAAGGGAGATGTCTATTCACCATTTTTTAGAACACATTTATGCAAATGGTATTAGATTTTCGGTCAATAAGATTGTATGACTACGTCATGGAAGTTGTGTCATACAAGCTACTACATTTACAATAACAACAAAAAATGTTCCCTTTTTTTTTTATACAAGGACTAATAGTATAAATATTATAAATACGTACAGAGTATCGTGAGTATCAGAGAACAATAGTCAATAGTCGCTAGCACCAATCGATAACACTTACTATTGTAGATACTACTTACTATTTGTTCTAAAAATACTCTCCAGGTATGTAATACTCCGTCACATCTTGTTACGGCCCTTTCTTGTTCGGAGATGAGAAACTATGTTGTTGTTGTTTTGTAATCTTATTTTTTTTTTTTTCAGAGATAGTAACTTTGCAATTTGTTATCCCGGAGTCGCGGAGGCCGAGTTGTAAAGCGCTTGGCTCCCGAGCAGGGGGGGGGGGGGGGTCCAGGGTTTGTATAGAGTTGAACACTTGTGATTTTTTTTTTTTCAATTTCGGGCACCCAGCTCTAAAGGGTACATAACATTATGACCTTTACATCATCCTCCCTGTAGATCGCAAGGTCTGAAAGGGGCGCTTTACTTTATTAGTTTCTGTAAGTCACTTGTTTTTCTACATAAACGGGATTTAATTTTCGAAAGAAATTTGTGGAAAAAAAAAAGGCGGACCTCGATGCATTAGCTTTTAAACTCCTTGTGTTAATGAGAGCATTGAAAACTGCTCTAAGTGCGCTATGGTCCAGTCTCTCTTTTGTGGACCTACGGGGGTGGTGGTGGTGGATATATCTGAGAGAACATTTCAGTGCTGTCATTATGCGCTTTACAAAACATAGCTGAGCTAGAGTAGGGGTTCCAACTCTTGCCCCCTGAATGGATCATGCCACCTCATTTTTAAACTACACACACACACATACACTCTCACGTGCAAACCTACAAATCAATGGCGCTATGCTACTGGCATTCATGTCTTATACCCAAGCGACTGCCGAAGGTAGCACACCTGTATTGAGGTCAGAGGGATACAGTTTCACACACAGGGAAGCGACTTAAGGAGCTCATGGAGACGTGTCTACACACAACTCGGGTCTTATTTGATGTCACCGGTATCTTTACATACAGCCAACTACCGGGTCGTCTTTAAGCAGTCGTCACTTTTTTTTTGTTGATTATTGCATTCGCTACATCGCTGTGACATCTCAGATGTTTGTCAAAACATCTTGGACTTAAGGCGAAGGTCAAACCAGCAGGTTTGGATTTAATGCCGTAGTCTGTAGAGCGTTAACAACCAGGTCTGGTGTCAGACCCGTAACCAATCATTCTTATCCGTTGAACAGGGAGGTGTCAAGGTTACGGAAATTTTATGGTTTCCTTGATGGTTACTGCTTGGACATGTTCAAATCCGATGCAATGTTTGGGGGGGGGGGGGGGGGGGAACACAATCACAATGAGCTAAGGATAATGATCCAGGAAAGAAATATATTTAACGAACGAGTTTTGGTGGGCATTAGATAAGTCAGGCTAACACAACTAGAACCAAAATGTTTCATGCGATTGTAGCATTTAATATTTCGATTTGCTGTTGTGAAAATGGTGACATGTAATGTAAATAATTAGAGCAGATTATAAATAAATAAAACATTTTATAGTACATGCTATGCAGTGAATATTTTAGAAAATGTAAACCTTTTTAAGTAAAAAAAAAAAGGATTAAATTAACTACGTGGTTAGAAGTAATCAGACTACCGGTACTTCTGAAATGCCCTACTTGTAATAGACGATTTAGAGTAAAAACAAACAAAATAAAAAAAAACAACATAGACTATATAAAATATTTTTTTAAAATAGAAAATACACGTCTGTTATATTATTTTATTTTTCTCTCACTATCTTTCAATTCTTGGCGTCTTTATCTCTCACTATAAACTTATCTCCCTTTACCTAAAACATTACAAGCCTGGGGATTTTTTTTTTTTTACATACCGGTATTCTAACATAAAAAATGATTTATACGACTAATTGATATAATAATTTGTCCTTGTTCCGACTGACTCGTGTTTTGTTAGGGACAAGTAATAATTGTGCACAGTTTCAACTAGAGAATGTCTGTGGGAGAAATAACGTGTCCAAAATTTGTCGCCGACACAGTAAATCGCTAAAATTTTGGAACAAAACAAAAAAAGTAACGCTGTAACAGCGACACATGTGTAGTGAACGCATTCTCACGGCGTTACACCACCGTAAAACTATATCCACTATATCTTTTCTTATTTGTAGTGAAGTCCAATTCCACACATTTAATGTTACATTATTTAGTCCCAGGCTTAAACAAAGAAATATTAACAATTGCCAATCTTTCATTGAGGTGATGCGTTGATGCCAACTTTCAAAGTAATCCATCACTTGAAATGCAAAACAAATATTTTAAATTCTTAGTCGTTTAGTGAAATAAATGTGTGTGTGAGAGAGAGAAAGAGAGACAGAGAGAGAGAGCGAGACAGAGAGAGAGAGAGCGAGACATATATTGTATAAAATATAAAATTATTTTTTTAAATCAAATTTTAAAAATATTTTGGATAATATGATAAATAATTGTGCAATTATTATAACCGTCCGTCAAAAGTCTTTTTTTTTCCTGCCTACATACTAGCATATAAAAAGAAAATATGGCCAATATATTGTTACGCTGGGTAAAATCGGCTTGTGTTAAACTAGTTAACTTCTGACCAGGTTTATTGCGGAATCGGTACAAAATTTGTGATAAGTTACAATTTTTTATATCTATTTTTGTTAATGATCATGATTGTAATTCTAACATTCTCTATTTGATGGCAGTATTCTAAAGTTTCTGCCTCTGTGTGATGTCACTGATGGGTGACAGAAGCGTCCCGACCATTAGCAGTTATCTAGAGTTAAACACTGACCTGGGAGCTGGGACATATCTCAGGGCTGACCAGGACAATGAGGGAGGGCGCTCTCAGGGGGACAGATGTCATGGCACAGGTGTTTCTCGTTAAAAATGTTACCCCCCCCCCCCCCCCCCAAAAAAAAATGTGAATGTTAAAAAATAAGAATAAACTGGAAGGGAAATCATAGGCACCCAATGAACGTGACCTATATATTTGTTTCTGCTGTCTACAGCTTAAATCCGTAGTAGTTTGATTATGTATTGTGCACAAATTTTGATGACGTAATAATGTGACTGGTTAATGACAAGAACAGCGCAAAGGATCTTTAACAAAGGTGAAAAGCATTTTTTTTTTTAAAAAAGGGGGGAGGGTAAATGCAGTAATGTATTGACTTATTCTATACAAAACATGTGTGTAAAGTTAACATCGTTGCTTGCTTAGTGGGATTCGATCTAAAAGATATTCACAGTCGGCCAATTCTAGATTAAAGCAAGGGAAATAATCTTTACATCAGACTAGAAGGAAAACTCAAGACATGTTTTTTGCTAGAAAATACAATAAACGTGCATATAAGTGACCATGCGAGACCGAAGACGTTTGGGCCACGAGGCCTTCAACATTATAGATTTTGTTACTGTCATTCAATGTTGAATACGCCATAAGTCAGCCAGAATTGTTATAATGTCCTAGATTGTCTTGTCTCTAATTGTAAGAATGTTCAATCAGACAAGAGGACAAATAATAAAACTTGTTTCGAGTCGAAAGATTTTGAACTAGTGCAGTATTTCAAATTGATATGCAGTCCTAGCTGTGGCCTATATATTTTGCTTCATCTATCGCAAACAAAATCATTGTCTGACTTTCGGTGGGCATAAGTTCCTATACGTGTTTTCTCGGGCAGTAGCTTCCATTTAGTTTTTTATCTTTAGTTTTAAAGAGTTCTATTACTATCGTCGCTTTGGTATACAAAATGTCAGAAGACATACAAAAAGATCGACATCTTCATTAGATCAAATTAAACATTAGCAATCTGTGCAGAAATCGTGGTTAAATAGAAATACATTTTTTTTTCTCGCCAAGGACCCGAACCCGCAACCTACGTTTCAGCAATCGAACGCTTTTACCGCTGCCCTGAATATAAACGCCAAAGAAGCAATACCATAAATACTATTATAGATCATAAACACAAATACAAAAAAAAATGCCATCGGCAATTGGTTACAAAGGCATGGAGCTAGGAACTGGTTTGTGAAGTGTGTTTGTCCAACTATTAAAGCATACTTCTTATCTCCCTTGTAATGTTTGTAAGCACTGATTCTCAACTCTTACTCTTATGGGGAACAACAAATTTCTACACAGAACATTTGCCCTTATAGAAATATATGTATATAAATATACAATTTCATTATTCTTTACTTTTTTAAAAAACATTTTAGGAAATATACATACATGTTGTATTTTCTTTATGTGAAATGTACAGTACTATCAGTGTATGAAATATATTATATATATATATTGTATGTTTCGGTTTTTATTGGGTTAACATAATTTGCATAATAGCTTCTGAACAAGCTAAAAATTATTATAATGATGATTAAACAGAACCTATTCTAGTCGAAAGTTAATGCACCCCTTTCACACCTTCGCCCACCCAGCCCGTTTCTTTTTGTTTAAAGGAAATGGAAAGCTGATAAAACATGTGGCAAGGGAGGGGTATGGGGTGCAAAAGGGGGGGGGGGGAAGAAGTAGACAAACATAGGAGTAAAATTTTAATGCAGTTCTGTCCTAACATAGACGTCAAGCGACCATGATATCAGTGACCTATATGTCACACTGACTATATTGTTTTTAACTGGTTAAACAAATACGCGCCCCGAGAGAGTGTGACGTACGTCATGGCGCCCCACCCCGCCACTCTCGCTGGTACACCCTTAAAACAAAATACCCGCTGATAAAACAATGGTATGCTGGTGCAATTCATTTTTGGGGTCGGTTGTTTAGAACATACTGGACTAACTGATCGAAATGTATTGGCCTTGGTGCTCGTTCGGATCGGACATCTCGAGCTGGGGTGGTCAACCTTTTTTCACTTGTTGGACACTATCTTTCTAACGAGAAAGTCACGAGCCTCTTTGACTTCATTATGCTCTGTGTGTAGACTTTTTGATGGGCAAGATAGTACCTTGTCATGGAACTTATAGTACCTTGTCATGGAACTTATAGTACCTTGTCATGGAACTTATAGTACCTTGTCATGGACCTAATAGTACCTTGTCATGGAACTTATAGTACCAAGTCATGGACCTAATAGTACCTTGTCATGGAACTTATAGTACCTTGTCATGGACCTAATAGTACCTTGTCATGGAACTTATAGTACCAAGTCATGGACCTAATAGTACCTTGTCATGGAACTTATAGTACCTTGTCATGGACCTTATAGTACCTTGTCATGGACCTTATAGTACCTTGTCATGGACCTTATAGTACCTTGTCATGGACCTTATAGTACCTTGTCATGGACCTTATAGTACCTTGTCATGGACCTTATAGTACCTTGTCATGGACCTTATAGTTCCTTGTCATGGACCTTATAGTTCCTTGTCATGGACCTTATAGTTCCTTGTCATGGACCTTATAGTTCCTTGTCATGGACCTTATAGTACCTTGTCATGGACCTTATAGTTCCTTGTCATGGACCTTATAGTACCTTGTCATGGACCTTATAGTTCCTTGTCATGGACCTTATAGTACCTTGTCATGGACCTTATAGTTCCTTGTCATGGACCTTATAGTACCGCGTCACGGAATTAATAGTACGGCGTCATGGCCAGGAGACCACTGATCCTGAGATCTTGATGCATTTAAAAATTGCTCAGTTACTCTCAAGATACAAATCTAAACCTAACATAGAGTCTTCGAATTGGTTGAAAACAATATACAAGTTGTCAAGATCAGAGGTATCCTGTCCATGACAAATTTCTTAGAAAAGGAAATTTAATTGAAAAGCTGTATAATTGAAAATATGGGTACATATGCTATTATGTTTTTTATACCTTATTAATTGTTCAATATACTCTATGTATTGGTAAATACGATGACATGGATTTATAATGCTATATAATTGCTATTTACATTTTTTCAGATTGTGAAGCAGAAAAAGTTTAAGGCTGTGCATTAATTTAAAACTGTTAAAAACGCGAAACATGTAAGCATAACAAGTTACTTACATTAAACACACTATGATAGTTGCATATTGTAATCCACATATTTAGCCGGAAAAAGAAAGTCGAATATTTTTTTAATTTTAAATATCCTTTGCTTGCATCAAAATTATCTCCCTTCAGTTCTCACTAAAACACAACAAAAGTACTACAAATTCCGAGTCAGATGAAACTTTCGCGCAACCACTAATTACATCAATTGATATCGAGCGACTTTAACTCACACACTCTGAATAGCCGTCTTTCCTATGGAGATCCTATAATTGTCTTTATACACGGTATATATTTATTGAGATGGTTGTCGACTAGTTTTATTACAAACTTTTAAAATTATTAAAAGGTTTAAATTAATATATGTCCATAGACTGTATCTGTACATCCAGTCAGGATATGGAGACTCTCATTTAAAATCTAAAGTTTTTTTCTTAGTTCAAAGTAATAAAATGCATGTGCCCAGTGGCGTAGCAGGGTACATATGGGCCTGATTTCAAGAATATGAAGGCGGGACGGCGTCACCCCCTTGCTTTGTAAGAAACCAGAAGACGGGGTGTGAAAAGAATATACTCTGCATGTGTCAGTACTAAAAACTATTCTAACATATGTATTACTTTTTATAGGTAATAAATATAAAGTACACTCGGAACATTTGTTACAAGGAATAGTGTTATGCCACCTCAATGCTTGTACGCAATAAAGAACAATCTTCCAATAGCGCCTATATGCCTCAAGTTAGTCATGGGCCACTGTATAAACCACGAGAAAAATATCGTATAGCCAGCATTGTACACAATGATCTATTTAACACCTAAAGATTTGGCTACCAGGACAATGTACTAATACATATTACATTGCAAGGTTTATACTTGATCCATATCGCAGAATGCGATATCTAAAAAAATTTTTGTAATTGAAATCATACGAGATTGTTGAAAACGAAAAAGACATCTCTGAAGACGAAAGTGTTATTATTTATCGGATCACTTAGGCATGATCACTAATGAGATGCTGACGACCAAACTAGTATCTAAACAAACGGCGATGCACTCAGGATCAGCCACACACACGCTAACAGCTACTCGCTCACACAAGAAAGTCCACGAGCAGGTGAAATGCAAGGAATGCAAACATGAGACTTTAAGTGGTGAAGCGATATGGTGACCGTCGCGACGGATATCATTGGAGTCTGGGATCAAGTTCCGATGTCTAATGAAAGGATCAAACTTAAATGTAACCAGATCCCAGGTTTTCAAAATTAGACAAGGGAGATAAGACTTTTGAATACAAGTAGACAAATACTCTGTGAGAAATACTGAATTCTCTGAGATTATGTAACTTTAAAATTGATTTATATTTGTCAAACATCTGTTAGGAGCCAAGAGAATGGAGGGATACATTAATGGACGTCTCTGACCCCAAAATAATTATTACACATTGCTGACCAACTCTAGTTTTGTATTCCTATTTCCTACACACCTTTCAGAATAAAGCCTGTTAGAAAGATCCAGCGGAGATTGTTGACAATTCAAACCATCATTACAGGTAAGTCCTACATAACTGAAACTTGCGACTGGTTAACATTTAACCAGGCAAGATTAAGGCCAACTTTTATTGAAATATTTGCTGAGCCAATCATTGAAGGGGAAACCATGGCCATCACAGTACTGTAGTAGTTCGTTAACACAATCTAAGATACAGATTGAAATACAAAAGAACGACAACCCAACGGACATTTTTGTGATTTAAAAAAAAAAAACGAAAAAAAAAAAAAAGCAACAGAAAATAAAATGAGCGAAACAAAAAGTTGGAGTTTTGATGACGCATCCTGTCGAAACACCAAAACAATACTTTCTAGAGAGTTTTTATGACGCATTCAAAGGAACCAATACTGCCTGTATCATGTAGAGGAGGTGTTTCTAACGATCCAACGTAAGCACTATCTTGTAGCAAGTAAAGAGGAGCAAGTGGGATATCTACCAAGACTTTATAACACAATTTTAAAGGTTAAAACTCTTTCCATCTTGAAGGCTATTGTGTATGTAATATAAAATAAGAAGGGATGACTGTTAAATCTCGTATGGTTAAACATTAACCCCTAAAGGTGAAAGATTATGAGATTTGCATGTTAAAGGAAACACTTCCTTATCAAATTGCATGTCGTATGTTATTAGCCATGAGTCCCACCGTATAGAGTTGAAAGCATAAACTGTATCAATCCAAACAGTGTTATAAAAACTGGTCAATCTATCACTAGCTAGTCAATCATAACCATGATTGAAAAGAGATCGAACAGATCAATGATCTTAGCACAATCAACCAGGAAATACAATCTCTAAAAGC
The DNA here is from genome assembly GCA_036873155.1 of Biomphalaria sudanica. Taxonomy (NCBI): domain Eukaryota; kingdom Metazoa; phylum Mollusca; class Gastropoda; family Planorbidae; genus Biomphalaria; species Biomphalaria sudanica. Next base: position 48,541 of record JAZGLO010005396.1, on the reverse strand, counting down.
TAATGCTAAAAATAAAAAAAAATCCTACTTATAAATTATAAATGGTAATGGTGTATTGTAGACGTACTGAGGTCAGTGTTTGCATATAATAAACGTATTAGACTATGACTATAGCATCACAATAACAGCTGCCTACTTAACACATGACATCAGTGACGCAACTCCCACAACCATATAGATTTTCTTAACAATAATTGTGTAATAAGAATTATATAAATATAAAAGAAAAGTGCTGTACCTTTCAACGAAATAGAGAATAGTAAATTGGTTTTCCAATAGTCACAGCAGCACAAGAGTTAACACAAAATGCTGTTTGTCCTTTCTTTTCTTCTCCCCAGCAAAGAAAAAAAAAAAACCCAACAAAATAATAGAAGAATGAAGAAATGAATGTCCAAAACTGTATAATCGGTCGAGCAGTCCAAGCTGAATAGATTCTTTCACCTCTTCAGTCCAAAATGTGTAGATAAAATGATAAATCCTTTTCGAGGTATTCAGGACAGAATGTATGGCTTCCCTTCTTCTGGCCCTGCTCACTATTCAATGTCTAATGCGCTGGTCCCTGCTTGTATTATCGACTTGGTGGAGAGATGAATGGCCCAATGAGAATGGGGCATTCAAAGCGCGAGGTGGAGATAGAGGGGGGAAGCGCCTCGCCAAGGCCTGGTCTATAATAGGCTGTGTAGTCAGGAGGCTTGAGTGAAGCGTTGGAGGGCGGGGCTTTACCTTGACTGACACATTTTGACCACAAAAAAAAAGGCTTGAATACGCGAAAAGAAAAAAAAAAAAGTAGCATACACAATCGACTTCGGCCTCTTTTTTTCCCCCCACTGTCCAGTATTTCAACTTTGTTCATTCTTCCGTGATGGATTGAAAGAAGGAATTGTGGAAGGAGTGAAAAAAAAAATAATCGAAACCGTTTTAAACCCATTTTCTTGACCCCAGAACAAACTTTTGCTTTCCCCTTTGCTTTTCGAAAGAATGGGGATGTAATCGAACGTGGATACAAAATTTTACATTTAAAAGAATGCATATTGTTATGATACATGAGGGGGAAAAAGGGCAGCGAAGGGATACGGGTAAACCTAAAGAAATATACAGTATAATATAGTAATAATAATACTTTGGAGCTTGAGCCTACTGCACTGGTACATATGTTATAACCGAAAATGCTGTAATTTAAAAAAATAGCCTATAAATATATGCAAATATGTCAAACTAAGACTACATCATTAAAATAGATAATTATTTTGACAATGTTTCCATTAAAACAATACATGTGTTTAAATATTATTAGTACACTATTACTCAATGGCGCCGAATATTCACAATGACAATATGGACAGAATATAAAATGACCTATACAAATTATTTCCCTTAGCAAATCATTTCTATGATGTGTAGGTTATATAGTCGAACTACGCATTAAAAGTGTGCATACATGAATTTCCATCACACCCAATGACCGCATCAAACCAGACCATGATCAAACCAGACCATGAGCACCGAATGAACCCCTCCATAAGTAGGATTATGTTGAACAATGACATTTGGCACTATTGGTAGTTTTACAAACGGGGCATTCACTGACCGCACCACTCGCGGAAGTGACAACAAGGGAGACAACAATGACACCCCGGCGCATCCCACAAGTTCATGGTTTCCACATGTCTGCATAAAACCCATATCACTTGGTTTCAGCTCATTAAACACGAAACACTGAGAGAAATATAGACCAGAGAATTAAAATGTTATGAAGGCCTACAAATTATAACCCAGATGACAAGTCTGTTTATCTAACATATCATTTAATTAAACATTCATACACAGTTCAGGAATAGCTTACAAATACTCATCAGCAGACGACCGAATCTCTCTCCCACCCGCGTGTTCTTACCAGACGTTTCGAACAAACAATTGATCAAAATAATTATATGGGTCCAACCCTAGTCCTTTGTTCGATTTCTTTCAGAAGCTAAGTCCTAAATTTTTTATATTCTTTGTAATAATAATATATATAGTTCAATTAGTTATCTATTACTATATAATTCCATTAGTAGGTCTGTAAATGTAGGCAGGGCCGAGCTTAGGCATAGGTAAACTAGGCAGTCACCTAGGGCCTCTAATTGATGGCGCCTCGAACAGGACTCAAAACTTTAAAAAAAATAAAAAAAATCTCAAAACTTGCGCTGAAATGTCATTGTTTGAGTACACCATGTTTTAAATAAATTGCGCTGCTTTATTTTTAATTCCAATGTTTGGAGTGTGATAATTTTCGTAATCGACTACTTATTTTTAGATCTTTGTAATAATAAGAAATATAGTTAAATTAGTTATCTATAACTATATAATTCCATTAGCAGGTCTGTAAATGTAGGCAGGGCCGGGCTTAGGGATAGGTAAACTAGGCAGCCATCTAGGGCCTCTAATTGATGGCGCCTCGAACAGGACTCAAAACTTTAAAAAAAAAAAAGAAATCTCAAAACTTGCGGTGAATATTATTGAGTACACCATGTTTTAAATAAATTGCGCTGTTTTATTTTTAAGCTGTTTATTTTTCATTTTCTTTCTCATTTTGGAGCCACAAAACTCACTTCGCCTAGGGCCTCCGATTATCTATGGCAGGCCCTGCTGTAGGACTGAAAGACTGCAAAAAATGACACAGCAATATTATGTTAGAATCCAAGAATACCGATGCCTATTACGAGCTGTCCCAACATATAACATTTAGTGTCAGAACCTGACAGAGCACAATGACGTAACACATGTGTCGGAAGCTAAAAAATAGGAACTAGTGAGAGCATCCGTCGTGGAGCATCACCGCAGAATGTCAATCATATTTTCCAAAGCTGCATACTCTATGGAGAGGTCCAAAAAGGGCAGTGCCCCCCCCCCCACCCTAGAACCATATGGAGAGCTTCCAGATCGGGAAACTGCTGAGCTGTTCATCGCAAATATAGGACTACCCGTCTGGACCTTTCAACATACTAAAGCGTACGGATAAGACATGTGATATTATAAGTATAGCTTCGTATTAAAGCTATTAGTCTATTAAAGGGAATCTCGGCTCAACATATAGCCTTGAAACTCTGGGGTCAAGTATTTAATCTTAAAATGAATATGCTGTAAACATCGAATATTATGCTTATTTTTAATTCCAATGTATGGAGTGTGATCATTTTCGTAATCGACTACTAATCATTTTAAGATCTACTTTCAAAACCATTTTTGTTCTGAACTTAAACTTGGAAGCCAAAGAGAACTAGAGTATCGATAAAATCTAGAGACAAACTAGAGAATCAATGCAATATAAATAACACAGTATCGATTAAAAAAACAGAGTATCGATACGATCGTAAGTATTATTGAAAACTAGAAAATCAATAGAGGCTTTTATTAGTCATTTAAGCCCATTGAACTATGTTTTGTATGGTAGAAACTATTTCTTTTCAATTTGAAGTCCAACATTTGTGCAGTTACAATTAATATTTTTGAAAGAAAATGCACATGATATTATAACCAATGTCCAGGAAAATAATCTGTGCACAATCAACCAACCTTGACAGTGCACAGACAACACCTTTAAACCTGTGCAGACAACACATTTAAACCAGTGCACATGAAACTACCTTAAACCAGTGCAAAGACAATCCTTTAAACCAGTGTACAGAAAACTACTTTAAACCAGTGCCTAATCTTGTAAACCAGTGCACAGAAAACTACTTTAAATCAGTGCACAATCTTGTAAACCAGTGTACAGAAAACTACTTTAAACCAGTGCACAATCTTGTAAACCAGTGCACATAAAACTACTTTAAACCAGTCCACAATCTTGTAAACCAGTGCACAGAAAACTACTTTAAACCTGTGCACAATCTTGTAAACCAGTGCACAATCTTGTAAACCAGTGCACAGAAAACTACTTTAGACCAGTGCACAGAAAACCTTTGCAGCTATTACACTGACCACCATTTTAAACTTGAACATAGAACATGAAGCCACTATGCTCACCAACGACTATAGTTTTGATGCTTCTTGCAAAGTTTGTTTCCTCACAACCAAAAAAAAAAAAAAAAAACATGGCTTGCAAACATAAGACACGTGGTAGTTGTGCCAAGGTGTGTGACATGACATCCCGCCAAGCAGTAGACATCCAGAAGACTTAACAACAAGGCTAGGGCCATTAGAGAATGGAATGAGTTGCCTGAATCAGCCAGGAAAACCAACGACTTATCAGAGTTTAAGTCATTGATTAACATGAATGACTAGATTGGCGTATGAAATGCGTAGGTAACGTCTGTAATATATAAGATAAGACTTTACTTAAAATTAGTTTAAACGTCCCTTCTTATCAATTGCACAATTTCCTAAACTCTTGGACACAAATATGGCTGCTACATTTCCAGAACGAGGCTGCAATCTCGCTAAAGGGATGGTCAGAATAATCAGGATGCCATGCTAGTAGAGCATGGAATGGGTTGCCTGAGCTAGCCAGGAAAACCAGTGACTTGGCAGAATTTAAGTCATTGGTTAATATGCATGACTAAATGCATTACGCGTAGGACGTAATCATCTTCTTTTTTGAAGTAACGTCTGTATTATATAAGATAAGATAAGACTATGTCCCCACGCTGTTTATCTAGCTTCACTATGTACTTATTGTCTTTACTGTATGGGGAGGAGGGGGTAGGTATCCACCTGATAGACTTATTACTTACAAGTGCATTCTATTTTGATCACATAAACATCTAGGTCGGGGTGGGGCGGGGGGGGGGGGAGAACGGTGGAAAGAAAGAAGGAGACAACATGGACGACACAGGGCGACAGGGCGCATGAAAGGAACTGGGGCGTATACCTCCAGTGTCGGGGTGTGAATATGTGAATCAACTTTCCTTTGTTAAGGCCCCGACATTATATACGGCTCGACAAAAGATTTGACACTGCCTGACAGTGACGGTTGTCGAGTGTGGTCAGGGGTGGAAGGTAGAGACAGGGAGCGGAAAGGGGGGAGTCGCCAGAACAAGAGTTCAGTTCTGGAATTACAGTTCAGAGCATTAAGTCTACAAAAAAACCTTAGTCAAAATAACCCGAAATATTACTTTATAGCAATGCCGCTACAGGCAAACCGTAGTCAGGCTAATCCGGAACTATCTTTTACAGCATTCTCTTTTGAGAAAAAAAAAGATCAAGATAATCCGGATTTTCCCTAGACAATATTACAGGTAAAAGACTACCGTAGACAAACTAATTCGATCTCTACAAGAACTACAGTAGCTGTGATACTACGACACTGTCTTTGATAGCATAAACTACATTTAAAGGAAAAAAAAAACTGTCAATGTTATCTATATGGTTTATGTTTTGGATGTTCCTTCAGAATTAAAAATTATTCATTTCTAGCCCCTAACGTCTGGCAGGAGGTTGAGGCGGTGGCGGGGGGAGTTGTTAGAACCCGAAACAATGAAAGCTGCAGCCCAGAGCGCATATTGTATAAATAGTATGGCTTCATGTCACTATCTTTAGATTAAAGCTTTTTATTGTTTAAAACATTTTCATAGATTCAACCATTTGATGACCTCTTTTCCCACAAACTCTGTTACCTTTTAAGTATTTGTATTTTTTTATGTGGAACAGGCTTTTAGAAAGATGAAACGTTAGGCAATGAACACTTGTAATATACAGTCCCATGAGAATATGTCGATCCCTTTAATGACCTTATCATTCATCTGCCCTGCTGCCGCAACATAGTTCTTTATTTGAAAACGGACATTTATTGGATTACAAAAATGTCGCCATTTTGTTTGTATCATGCCCACCATCTAAAACAAGGGAGATAATTGTTCTCTCACATTTCATTCAAATGTTTTATCACCTCGACCCCATACACGAGTCTACACAAAGCAGATATGAAATATAATGTTCAGAAACAAAGAGACGCCCCCTTCCCCCCCCAACAGTAACTCTCGCCCCCCCCCCCTCCCGTGCAAGCTACGCCACCTGTTGACGGCGTATCGATCAACTCACGAGACGCCTGTGAAGATTGTCTCGTCTACTTCAACACGTCCAGTGAGACGAGAGTACTTTCACACTAGAATCTATCACTGCGCGCTATCAGCACGGGGAATCTATAGGATACAGTGGCGGAGCTGTCGTGAAAATACAAATTGAAGGGGGGGGGGGAGGGGGCTAGATTGACCTTTCGTCGTACTACTAGATCTAGATATCTTATCTTATCTTATGTTATCTTATAAAATACAGACGTTACTTCAAAAAAGAAGATGGTTACGTCTTATGCGTGTCCCTGGGTCAATCGAGTCATGCATGTTAATCAATAACTTACTCTGCCTATTCGCTGGTTTTCCTGGCTGGCTCAAGCAACCCATTCCATGCTCTAATAGCACTAGGGAAGAAGGAGCATTTATACAAATTTGTCCTAGCATATGGGACGAGGATTGTGCCTTTATCTTTGTTTTTCAAATATTATGTTATACTATTTTAATCTTATCAAAAATGTTATCTGTTTTTATTATCTACTTGTTATGTTATATCAATGTTAGGTTATCCAAAAGTTAAACTATCTGGATGTTTGGTTATCTGGATGTTTAATAGAACATTTTAACAATTTCGTTAGAGGATAAACATTTTACTAAAAATGAAAAAGGAATTTAAATCTCTCCTAACTGACGATACCAACGTTGATTTGACACCATTTAATTGAACTAATTTTCAGTTTTATACATTTTAATGTGTGTTGTATAAAAGAGCATGCTTCTTCTATAATTATATACCTTGTATAACATCTGATTCTGGGAGGCGCGGTGGCTGAGCGGTAAAGCGCTTGGCTTCTGAACCGGGGTTCGAATCCTGGTGAAGACTGGGAATTTAAATTTCGGGATCCTTGGGCGCCTCTGAGTCCACCCAGCTCCAATGGGTACCTGACATTAGTTAGGGAAACGTAAAGGCGGTTGGTCGTTGTGCTGGCCACATGACACCCTCGTTAATCGTAGGCCACAGAACCAGATGACCTTTACATCATCTGCCCTATAGACCACAAGGTCTGAAAGGGGAACTTTACTTTTTATAACATCTGATTACATACAAAAAGAAGTTATAGAAGTTTAATCATAACAAGGTAGTGAAACGCAAATGGGCAAAATGAATAAGTCCACCGGAACGTGAAAAACAGCTACGGAGAGAAAGAGTTAAATCCACCCCACAATCCTTTAACGCTATCAGGTAAGTCAGGTCTCAAAAGTTTTATTTTGCTTTTCAAAGAACTGCATTCTCGCTGGCTTTAACCACGTGACTACAAATCTAATGCTGAATGCTGAGACCATGAAAGATGCGTACATGTTACCTATGTCATGGAAACACACTAGGGACAAATAAGAGAAATTGGTGAATTAAATAATGCGAAAATATGGCATAAAAATAATCCACCTCTCCATATCTCCTTTTCTCTCCATCCATCCATCCATCAATCCATGCATCCATCCATTCATACATCCATCCGTTCATCCATCCATCTTTCCATCCATCCATCCATCCATTTCTCTCTCTCTTTCTCCATTTATGATTGATCTATAAATCAGAATTCTAACTAATCTATCAAAACTTGATTATGATTTGACTGGTGAACCCTACAACAGAACCATGACATTGAAAACGATTAGAACGTCCCCAGATTCTTAGAACTAAACTCGATGCTACGTACATTCATAGCGACGCAAAGGACAATAGATAATAAAAGATAATAGATAATAAAAGATAATAGATAATAAAAGATAATAAAAGATAATAGATAATAAAAGATAATAGATAATAAAAGATTAGATAGTGCATGAACAATATATATATAATATATATATATATATAACCCATGGTACTCTAGCCGTACAAAGGTAATGGTACTTATTTTAAACTTAAAGAATAGCGAGTCACCAATATACACTATTTTTTGTCTATTTTCCATAGAAGTACTTTATACATTAAAGTACCTTATAAGTACTAAGAACAGCTAAGATAAAACTATTCAAACTAAAATTAATCAAAGTGAAAAGCACATAACTGATGATTTGAAATAGACAACAAAAAAAAGTAATAATCATTTCTCACACGGATTTTGTATATTACTGACTGACTTAGCGATCTACGTCTGTCATTACTTGTTATCAAGACTTAAAATATTATAGCCAGGTATTTGTATAATTTATATAATAGGGTACATGCTATTAGAAGTGGGATACAAATTCATGTATCTGGATTTTTATAATCTAGAACCGAAATGGTTATGTTTAGAGAGAAACTAATGACAATTTTAGGTTAGAGATTAGATACAAGGTTACTAGTAAAGAGAACTGTTCGTAGAAAAAAAAATTGAGTTGTATTATCGCAAGTACTGGCTAGTAGCTAGTGTGATACTATCTTAATACTGCCCCGGTGGTATTTACTTAAGATTGTGGACTGGTTAGTTAAAGATCAAATCCGAATGGTTTTGTCCCCTGTTTTCTTTGTTTGATCTGTCCACAACGTATTCTTTTTAGCAGTAATTTATCTGTATAGTGTACACATTTCAATCAACATATTACATATATATATATCAGGTTAGGGGTTATATAGGGTCATCAGGCGTCACCTAGCAAACGCAGTTGATCGTTTTGGAGCACTGTGGGACATGTAGAGCACACTAGTCATCAACTATATATATATATGGCATTTTACGTCTCGAGAGACTATCTTTTCCCTTTGCAACTTCTTGTGTGACCAAGGAGGCCAAGCCTTGATGCGGTCGCAACAAAGTTTTCAGCTTAACACAGCAATCGGAGAGATACAAAATAGTACATTCGTTCTATTCCCTAACAGTTGAAAAGGTCGTCTCACATAATAATAAGGATTTTTTTTTTTTGTATAGTAGTAAGGCCTCTGCTAGTCTGTGGATTATGCTTAATCCGAACTAACTATGTGAAGCCAAGCCCCTTAATGACATACTTACGCACATACACACACACTGGCCGACACACTTCAAGGAGAACAGTAGCCTGTGTACTGGACGATTAGTATTGAGAAGGGGAGGGAGAAGTGGTGTTACGAGGGGGAAAAATTGGGACCTAGGGTCCGCCTAAAATAATAGAGCCAAGGACACAACAGACCACGGTCCTTCAAAATGTCTAAATCGTTTTGGACAAGGTTCTGAAACCACTTTTTGGAGGGTTCTCCTTGTAAAGCAATGTTGCGGCCACCCCCCGGGCTAGATCGGTCAAATCCAAAGACAGAATGGCGGGAGGGATGAACAGTGGGGCACCGTGGTGATCGGGGCGTCGGAAGGGGGACTTGGGTAGACACGACCAGAACAAAGGGTGCTCAAATTGGCGCGACAATAGTAGCTAATGATAGCTCGTAACAGCCGGAGGGCGCCTTCTGTGGAGGGAGCAAGGGGGGGGGAGACATGACGAAGCCAATGGTGGGCAAATTTATAAGCCATAATATTGGTCTTGAACAGGTGTGTACTGGATATAGGAAAACCCACGGGGGAATAAAAACATTTTTTTATTTATTTCGTAGAACATGTCCGACACGTTTTTTTTTTTTAAATCGATGTTTTTATTTTGTCAGCTGTTGACAACGCGAACAGTTGATGTCAGTTCGTACGTCGCGCATTGATGGTAGCGACACCGTGCTACTTTGAACCGCGGATGTGAGCCGCTAAAACAATAAGGGAGATTGGGTCAGAGAAATGAAGCGCCAAAATTTCGAAACCATTAGTCGACAGACTGTATTCACCTCCTCACCCAAACATTGACATTGTTGTTTTTATAAAGGCAGCCCTTTCCCCCCCCCCCCGTTTCATTAATCGCACTAAAAAAAACAAGTAGGGAGAATTTCGGGAAAATCTCAAACGTATTTACCTAATTTATAACATCAATTAGAAAGTATGTAAATACAGAAAATGTGATGAAAGTATTAGGCATAAGAATGGTAGAGTTAAATAATACAAGAAGAAGATTTTATAGCTTGGTGTACACACAATCCAAACGCCGCACCCCTAAACAGAAAATTAATTTATTAAACTCTTGAATAATATGATGCCTAAGTGTGGAAATACTCGATGTATAGTCCGTTCAAATAAAAATATTTTCTAGTTCTCTAGCCAAATTTATTTTTATTTCCTTTTATACTATAAGGCCAAAATTCCTCGTTCCATTAGCTAGGACATACTTATACAAATGCTCCCTCTAGTGCTATTAGAGCATGGAATGGGTTGCCTGAGCCAGCCAGGAAAATCAGTGACTTGGCAGAATTTAGGTCATTGGCTCACATACAGGACCAAATGCATGACGCGTAGGACGTAATCATCTTCTTTTTTGAAGTAACGTCTGTATTTTATAAGATAAGAAAAAAACTATAGTATTAAATATACATCAACTGTCAAATTTCAATAAAAAAAATCGTTAGCGCCGTTTTCAAGATCCGTGTTCGCCTAGGTTTTTGAGTCCTTGAGCCCAGGTTTTAGTTTCCAAGAAGGTACAACTTGAATTCCCTAGTGCTATTAGAGCATGGAATGGGTTGCCTGAGCTAGCCAGAAAAACCAGTGACTTGGCAGAATTTAAGTCATTGGTTAATATGCATGACTAAATGCATGACGCGTAGGACGTAATCATCTTCTTTTTTGAAGTAACGTCTGTATTATATAAGATAAGATAAGAAAATAGAGGTATTGTATATAAAAAAAAACGCTTTTCATTCAGAAATTGAAAAAAATATTTAGACTTTAGATTTTCCTCTTGTCCATAGATATTTTGTTTTTAAAACATTGTTTACATGAAGCCTTTTATTGGTTTTTTTTTAATTGGTTCAAACGTCGAAGAAAGGAAATCTCTCAAATGTCTTGGTGTCACGTGACTTGAAATATGCTAAAAGGGAATTTAGGTACTTATAGAATAAAGAAATTCTCCGGTAAAACTCAAACGTTGTCAAACTTAACATTTCTTTATTTATTAGACTTTTTTTTCCACTGCTTTAATGGACAGGTCAAAGGTCTTAATGAGATAAACTTAAAAGTAAAACTTCATAAATGATACATACATAAAAAAAAGAACGATAATTTACAAGAGGAGGGAAAAAACACTGTGATGAGGGGAGGGAACACTTGACAGTAGGTCTACTATTTTAGTCCACCAGCCTATGTAGTGAATAAATTACACAATCCCAGGCATGTATGCGTTCAATCTTCAAAACTCTCTATACTATGAGGTCAGAATGGTTCTCCTTCAGTATCGTACGGCATCCGATGTGTGTGCCAGATTGTATGGCCATGCCAATGCCTAGACGTCCAATCAGCCCCTAAGCATCAGGGTCTAGAAATGCTGCACCCACCTCCCGCAAATCATTTTTAAATCATGTCTGATATAAGCGTTAGAACACTTGAAGATACATGTATTCTAAAAAGAAAAGTTACACCTGATACAACGATCTGATACAATGATTTGATACAATGATTTGATACAAAGATTTGATACAACGATCTGATACAACGATCTGATACAACGATCTGATACAACGATCTGATACAACGATTTGATACAACGATTTGATACAACGGTACAGCTCCTTTTGCACCTACTCCTAACAACCAACAACGTAGTCTCGAGTAGTAAAATACCATTCCTTTTGTATATCTCAATGTAGCAACCTTTGTATATCTCATAGACATGCGTTGACGCTGTGACACAACGTCACAATGACACCATGCAACTTTCATTGTCACTCTCTTCACTGGACTTCGTTAATGAGCATCACTGACACGCCCCAGTGACCCGGCACCCTAAACACCTGAAAAGCCCCCCTCCCCACCGGTCCAACCTTGAGAAATTAGTGTCACCCAGACTTGCAAACCAATGACCACCGTCCTTCATTCCCCCCCCCCTTCTCGTATTTGTTATATTGTGTGCGTGTGTGTGTGTGTCTGTGAGTGTGATTACTACTGGTCAATCGTAACTCGCCGTCTACTCTTATGTCACGCGGTTGTCGTCCATTGTCAGGCCGTGACGTCATAATTTGACCCGTAGCGACAACAATGGGGAATAGTTGGTAATTAAAGTCTCAAATTGTAAGACTAACCAAAGGACGGGCTGAATGGTCACTGGGACTACTGTAGACATGTGAAACACAGTGTTTTGACAAGGCCCTTCTTTAGTTGTCCAGTCCGCGTGTTTTGACAGGGGCCCTCATTTTCCATTCTAGCCTGTTGGTACAGGAGCAACTCGTCGGTCGCCATATTGGCGTACTCGTGTCAAAACCAACGATGTGTTTCTCCACCTTGATGGTCATTCACTCCGTGGCTATTATTAGAAAACAGTCATTGAAAAGTATGTGGTAATGTGGGGGACTGACCAGACGTCAAGACTCGATGACCAATACATGCTAATTGTTTTCCATTTAAAGACTAAGCCATGTTGTTATTTTTTCTATACACACTGACGGCCATTTTATGTCCGCCATTGAGCGCACGTTACGTACTTGTATTCAGCTTTAAGTTTGAAGTCTGGGAATGAAATAATACCATTGTCTACAGAGGACAGAAACAATGTCCAAACTTTAAGGCCGCGTGCAAACATTTTTTTCAATTTGTTTTAAATGGACATGTCAATACAAAATACTTGTCTAGTTCTAAAAATCAAAGTTCATATCAAAAGTATTTATTCAAAATCTACTATTTGCTCACAATAATGTCATACTAAAAAAAAATAAAAAAAATTACAATATTTTATTTTACATTTTTTAAAATTATCCTATCTATCAAAATTTCTCGCTGTCGCAGGTGCGAGTTTTTTCCTTTTTCAAGTTTCAGTAAAAATATCTTGATTAATTATTGAGTTTACTAAAATGTTTATTTAAGAAGGAATCATTTTTAGTACCGGTAGTCATTTCCTCCAATGTATTGTGATGAAATAAACTTGATCTAAATCTATATATACTTGTAAGGCTGCTGAGCCCAGTTGGTTACAGTAACCCCCAAATAACGGGAAAGGCCTGTGGCTGATTTAGACTTGCTATACGAGGCCCTCTGACATTATATGTCAGTGCTAAATACTTCTTGGGGGCCCTAGGCTATAGTTTGTGAAGCTTGTGTTGCCTATAGGTAAATCCAGCCATGCGAAGGTCGTGGGTTTGAACCCCAATGTGGCCTTTATTATTTCTTTCTTTTTCGAGTCGTCCAGAAAAGTTGCAAATGCCAGAAAAAAAAAATCGCTTTCTATTTTTTTTATAATTGTTACAAAATGAAGACAAAAGATTAATGTTTAACAATATTATTTAAACATAAAGTAGAATTACTAGCTTTAAATTTATATATTACTTATGCAAACTATTTATTCAGAACAGTGTTTCCCTAACTGTGTTCCGAGAGGCCTAACTAGTTCCACGAACTACTGCAATAAGGAACAAGTAGTCCACCAGGTGAATTAATCTCTCTAAACAAAAAATAAGCAAAGTGTTCCGCTAAATACGCCAGAATGTGCCAAGTGTTCCGCTAAATACGCCAGAATGTGCCAAGTGTTCCGCTAAATACGCCAGAATGTGCCAAGTGTTCCGCTAAATACGCCAGAATGTGCCAAGTGTTCCGCTAAATACGCCAGAATGTACCAAGTGTTCCGCTAAATACGCCAGAATGTGCCAAGTGTTCCGCTAAATACGCCAGAATGTGCCAAGTGTTCCGCTAAATACGCCAGAATGTGCCAAGTGTTCCGCTAAATACGCCAGAATGTGCCAAGTGTTTCGTTATGGAAACACTTCAGAAAACACTGATCTAGACATCTCTTGTAACAGTTACTCTGCGAGGAAATGAACCTGCACTTTCTAAAAGATGTGTATAAAAAGATGTGTATAAAAAGATGTGTATAAAAAGATGTGTATAAAAAGATGTGTATAAAAAGATGTGTATAAAAAATGTGTATAAAAAGATGTGTATATGAAGATGTGGATAAAAAATGTGGATAAAAAGATGTGTATAAAAAATGTGGATAAAAAGATGTGTATAAAAAATGTGGATAAAAAGATGTGGATAAAGTTCTTATCTATCTTCATTAAAGTGATTACAATGACATTTTCTTCAAAAACAAAAAAAAAACATGGTCAAAAATGAACTATTCATAAACAGTGGTAACTCAAGTTTACTGGTCACCGAGTCATTCCAGTTCAAATAGTTTTAAAGAGCGCCGGTCTAAATGTTCATATTGTATCGGTCAGCAGTAGTTAGCAGTATAGCTATTTTATATGAATGATGTCTCAGCCATCATTGTAACACATGCACTGATAAAGTACCAGGTCGATTAAAGGTTTCTTTTCTTTCCCTGATGTTAATAACATTAATGTTGTGTCTGTAGGTCTATACATTTACGTCATTTGTTAATGTCATATTTACTTAGTAGGCCCCTGAAAGTCAGTCATAATTCACTATGGAGTGAGGTTGAAGCAATCAGGGAAATTAGAGCCAATTCATTTAATGGAAGACTGACCTACTGATAGATGTCTGATTTTTTAATTATTTTTTTTTTTGCGCTAATGTTATTCTGATAGTCTGCAGGTTGACATCACCTTCTATTTTCAGTTCATATTATTTGGTGATAATTTGTTTTTTGTTGTTAATTACAGAGCGCACGCGCACACACACACACACACAGAGACCAATCGTCATAGAAGGCCTAGTCACTGACCTGCAACGTCGCATCCTGTGGGCAATGTAGACGGATTGCTCGTCGCCACGTCACAGGCCTATGGTACCTGGTAGCGAGCCATTGGTCTCCACGGCCCCACAGACTGCTACGTCGCATGCCAGTGTTGACGTCCGCTACAGCACTCATCGAGCTTATCTAGCTCCACTATAGTGGCAATTTACTTTGGCTTGAATGAACAATGGACTACCATTAGATACTTGTTTAATGCCCACCTTAAATACATGATGTATTTCCATTACTCTTGATTCCATACTCGTAGGGCTCAGTGTGTTCAATATTTTTTGTGGTCATTTATGAGGAATTTAGTATCTGGACTTGGTGTCCGTTCATCAAACAACCCCTCCGCCTCGAGTCGAATTTCCAATTTAAACAAAAACTAAATCTACATCGAGTTTTGAACTCCAGCCCCGCTATGTAAAGTCGCGAAGCGGCTTTTCCACTCAGCCACACATGTACATAATTTATAGATTAAAGTAAATTCTAATTGAATGACTGCAATAAACTGCTTCTTTGGTATAACAGTATGTACACAAGGCTTGTAATGAGTGAGAATAATAATTGCCATCTCTTTGATGTACAGTCACATCTTCATGACAACAATAAGCTTAAATATTGATGAGAACATTTATGTACAATATGTTTATATTTGTTAATTACACACTAATTGTATGTACAAGGTAAGCATGTTAGTTACATGTGTTACGTATCTAGGCGTTGTTTTTTTTTTTTCTTTTCTTTCTTTGACCTGTTGCGGTCGAGAGACGGGGAGGTTGTCTGCCCCTTGTGTAATAAGTTTTTTTTTTTATTCGTCAAGCCACACAGACAGTGACCGGTCCTTGACCTGTGTGTGTACCTCTGGTTGAAAGGAGGGTGTTTTTTTCTCTGTCTCTTTGAAGAGCGTTCTAGATCTGGATGTTTATGACTTTCTATTCTAGAAATTACGAGATATCGACGCGCGGTAGATTATATAAGACCGCTCGCGTAACGTTGACAGACAGACATACGGAGACAGCCGTGAGACAGAATAGCGGAGACATTGCGTGACCCGTGCGTGGTATACCATTTATCGTGTAAGTTAATATTTTTTTTAAGGCCTTGCTTGCTTGTATTTGTAATTACATTTTCAAACTCTTGTATTGTAATATTTTTACATGCCATTTTTGTAAAAGGGTTTTGGTCAACACCTCAATTCTGTATTGAGTAAATGTTTATTTTTTTTTCTTTCTTGTAATTTTATATTTGATTAAACATTAAGTTGATAGTTTACCTTCCGATTTCTTGTGTCATTTTTTTTTTGTTATTCATTGTAAGTCTTTGATTAAATTCAGACTTATTATAAGTGACACAACTGCTATTCTATTGTCACGTTCCCCTAGGCAAGCCATTTAAAAGTAGAATTCAATTCGTAATACGTGACAAAAGAAGTTTGAGGGCTTTCGTCCCGGATATTTTTCTGAACCTATTTTCGTCTTACTTGAGTAATTTTGTAAAGGCGAAGTTGACTTTAACAAAATTTTTTTTTGTTCAAAGAGTCGGAAGTAAAGTATCAATAGTATTGACCAAACTCTCTTAAGGTTTTTTTTTTGTTGTACTGATTTTGTACTGTATATTTACATTGTATACATATTTTTGCTTGTAATAGTTGCTAGTTAGTCATGGATATTCAGGTTTTTCTTGCAAATCCCTCTGTGGAAGAGCTTGATACTTTTACTAGGAAGGAACTGGTCCTTATTTCTAAACATTTAGGGTTAAAAATAAAATCAAATGCCCTTAAACAAGAAATCAGAGATAACATTGTAGTCCATTATGTAGACGAGGAAGTGTTTTCTGAAGACCTTTTAGAAACCCTTAGACCCGATGAGGGTAAATCAGATTTAGAACTTCAGATAAAATTAAAACAAATGGAAATAGAAGCCCAGAAGGAAATGGCTAGAGAGCAGAGAGAAATTAAACAAAAAGAATTAGAGCTTGCAGCGGCTAGAGAGCAGAGAGAAATTAAACAAAAAGAATTAGAGCTTGCAGCGGCTAGAGAGCAGAAAGAAATGGAAATGAAATTACAAATAGAGTTTAAAAAATTAGAGTTAGCTGCTAATGTAAGACCAGATTCCTCCCCTGCCAGTCATACTGTTGAAGCAATAAAATTTTTGAAAATAATTCCACGCTTTAATGAAGCCACAATTGACAATTATTTTCCACAATTTGAACTTGCTGTAAAAAATTTTAATGTACCTGAAACTTTGTGGCCCACTTTGCTGCAAACAGTTTTGACTGGTAGAGCTGCAGAGGTATTTTGTTCTTTGACCATTGAACAACAAAAAGATTATAATGTTGTTAAGGCCTTAATTCTTAAGGCATATGAACTTGTTCCGGAAGCTTACCGAAAGCAGTTCAGGGATTGTCGCAAATCGGATGGCCAAACCCATGTAGAATTCCTGCGGGAAAAGGAGCGACGCTTTGAGAAATGGCTCACTTCCAGGGAAATCGGCACCGACTTTGCCAAATTCAAGAACCTAATGCTGATGGAAGAGTTCAAGAGTTGTGTGCGGCTGGATGTCCGTACGCATATAGCTGATCGTGGCGAGGAAGATGTGCACAAGGCTGCAGTGTTGGCAGACGATTATATAATATCACATCAATTTGCCAAGTATACGACGGATGTCAAGCCAAAACAAGTCAAACAGCCTGAGTCCATTGCTAGCAACTCCATCAAGAACAGCAGTACAAATGACAGAAAACCTACTACAAGTAAAGCTACTTGTTCCTACTGCAAACGAGAAGGCCATAAAGTTGACGATTGTTGGAAATTGAGGAAGAGAAACGAAAAAGCTCCTTCAAAAGTCAGCGCTTGCACAGTACAGTGGTCGGCGAGGTTTACTCCCTCATCCTCAAGTCATATCAAGAATACCTCGACACCACCTGTTTCAAATGTATTGACTGTACAAGACTCTCCGAAAATGTCTCCACGGTGTTCAAATGACTCAACAGTGAGTTCTTCAAATTCATCTTTACGATGTTCCAATGACTCAACCAAGAGTTTTTCAAATACATCAAGCCGATGTTCCAATGACTCAAACAAGAGTTTTTCAAATACATCAAGCCGATGTTCCAATGACTCAAACAAGAGTTTTTCAAATACATCAAGCCGATGTTCCAATGACTCTATCCAGAGTTCCCATAATACATCACACCGATGTTCCAATGACTCTAACCAGAGTTCCCATAATACATCATCCCGATGTTCCCATGACTCTATCCAGAGTTCCCATAATACATCACCCCGATGTTCCAATGACTCTATCCAGAGTTCCCATAAGACATCACCCCGATGTTCCAATGACTCTATCCAGAGTTCCCATAATACATCATCCCGATGTTCCCATGACTCTATCAAGAGTTCCCATAAGACATCACCCCGATGTTCTAATGACTCCATCAAGAGTTCTCCAAATACATCCAAAAGATGTTCTACTGACTCAAGAAAGAGTTTCTCCACTGCGTCTCCTAGAGATGTCAATGACTCCAGCGAGAGTTCGACCCAAGTCCAGTCTGCATCAACCAAAATTGATGTTTTATTAGAGGATTTTAAGCCTTTCATTTCGGAAGGATTCGTATCACTACCCGGTGATTCTACAAGTCTACGACCTATCACCATTTTGAGAGACACAGGTGCCTCACAATCGCTACTTTTAGAGGGTATCTTGCCCTTGTCAAAATCATCATCGACTGGGAAGAGCATCCTGTTACGAGGCGTAGAGCTTGGATGTATAGATGTGCCTCTACATCTAATCGACATAAAGTCAAATCTCATTACTGGACCGGTTGTTGTAGGTGTCCGACCAACATTACCATTGGAAGGCATCTCGTTGCTGTTAGGCAATGACTTAGCAGGTGGAAAGGTGATAGCCGAACCCATCGTCACTCAAACACCCGACTTATCTGCCACACCCGAGGAAGACCTAGAGTTATATCCAGCGTGTGCAGTAACAAGGGCAATGAGGTTGAAAGCATCTCAAGAAGAGAACGTCGTCAAAGCCAACAGTAACCACGATGATGTGGACTTGAGCACCACATTCTTTGCTTCTCTTGAAGAAGAACCAACGCCAAATTCTGAAAAGCCGGCATCAACTCGAAAACAGTTGATTGAGGACCAAAAGAAGGATCCAGAGCTCGCCAAACTCCGAGAAACCGCAATGACATCACAAGAAGCAGAGCTAGCATCAACGTGCTACTACATCCAAGATGATATGCTCTTCAGGAAATGGAAACCTCCAGACGCATCCAACGAAGAAGAATGGAGAATATGCCATCAAATCGTGTTACCAGAAAGATACCGAGCGTACATCATGAATCTGGCTCATGACACACCAATGTCAGGTCATCTCGGCATCCACAAGACATACCACAAGATTATGTCACACTTCTTCTGGCCACGTTTGAAGAAAGATGTCATCCAGTACTGCCGATCCTGTCATGCCTGTCAGATGGTTGGCAAGCCAAATCAAAAGATCCCTGTTGCTCCTCTGAAGCCGATTCCAGCCTTTGAAGAACCTTTCAGCAGAGTACTTATTGACTGTGTTGGTCCTCTCCCAAGGACAAAAGCTGGCAACCAATACCTGTTGACCATTATGTGTGCTTCAACTCGTTTTCCTGAGGCTATTCCTCTAAGGAACATAAAAGCATCAAACATTGTAAAGGCCTTAATCAAGTTCTTTACTCTATTTGGTCTACCAAAGTCCATCCAATCGGACCAAGGAACGAATTTCACGGCCAATCTTTTCAAGCAAGTCATGACTCAGTTGGGCATCAAACACTGCATGTCGAGTGCGTATCATGCCGAGTCGCAAGGCGCTCTTGAGCGATTCCATCAGACTCTCAAGAACATGATCCGAACCTATTGCTTTGAGCACGAAAAAGACTGGGACGAAGGAATCCACATGCTACTGTTTGCAACCCGTGAATCCGTCCAGGAATCGTTGGGATTCAGCCCTTTTGACTTAGTCTTTGGCCATTCGGTGCGCGGTCCCTTGAAATGTATAAAAGAGACTTTGTTGTCACCAACAGCCACTGAAGGACTTTTAGAAAATGTAATTAAGTTTAAAACTAGACTTTATGATGCTTGTGTTCTGGCCAAAAATAATTTACAAAACACCCAATCCAGCATGAAAAGCTGGTATGATAGAAAGGCCCGTGTTAGAGAATTTTCTCCCGGGGATAAGGTGCTTGTATTTTTGCCCATACCAGGTCAACCCTTGCAAGCCAGATATTTTGGTCCCTATAAAATTGAGACCAAAATTAGTGACCTCAATTACACAATCAAAACCCCTGACCGTAGGAAAAAGACTCAGCTATGTCATATAAACATGCTGAAGCCTTATGTATCTCGGCCAGATCACTCAGATAAGAGTAATTGTGTTTTAAATACAGTCAAAAGTTGTTCAAATAGCCATGTTTCTCCTATTGATGATGATATTGTAAAGGAGAATTTTGGACAATACAAAATCCCTAATTCTTTTGTATTACAGAAAAGTTGTTCAAATAGCCATGTTTCTCCTATTGATGATGATATTGTAAAGGAGAAATTTGGACAATACAAAATACCTAATTCTTTTGTATTACAGAATTTGGATGTAAAACTGTCTCATCTGTCTTCGACAGAAAGGCCAGTTATCATGAAACTCATTAATGAATTTAATGACATTTTTTCTGATGTACCAAAACAGACTAATGTTATAATGCATGATGTAGATGTTGGCGAGGCTACTCCAGTCAAGCAGCATCCTTACAGGGTCAACCCTGAAAAACTTGCCATACTTAGGTCAGCAATCAAGTATATGCTTGAAAATGACCTCATTGAACCACGTTCCAGTAGCTGGAGCTCCCCATGTGTCTTGATACCTAAACAGGACAAGACTTATCGTTTTTGTACAGACTACCGTAAGGTAAATGCTGTAACAAAGACCGATTCGTTTCCTATCCCTAGGATAGACGATCTCATAGATCGTATTGGTGACGCTAAGTACATCACCAAAATAGACCTACTTTCAGGTTATTGGCAGGTTCCCCTGACTGATAGGGCAAAGGAAATCTCCGCCTTTGTCACCCCTGATGGTTTGTACCAATACAAAGTGATGCCATTTGGCATGAAAAATGCTCCTGCCACTTTCCAGAGAATGATAAATGCCCTGCTTGCTGACATGGAGAATTGCCACGCATACATAGACGATGTAGGAATTTTTAGCCAAGATTTTTCTAGCCATTGTAAACAACTGCATTGTCTTTTTACTAAACTGTTACATGCAAAAATTACTGTAAACCTGAGTAAGAGTGATTTTTGCCAGGCTTCAATCCAATACTTAGGCCATATTGTAGGACAAGGCCAGGTGAAACCTGTAATGGCCAAAGTAGAAGCTATCCAAGCTTTCCCTATTCCTGCTGATCGGAAACAACTCCGAAGATTTTTGGGAATGTCTGGATATTATAGAAAATTTTGCGAAAATTTTTCTGTCATTGCCAGTCCTTTAACAAACCTCCTGAGAAAGAACGTCCGATTTACTTGGACGGATGAATGTCAGAAAGCCTTTAACCAGATCAAGCAGATATTATCTAGCTCTCCCATTTTGATGGCTCCTGACTTCGGAAAACCTTTTAGGTTAGCTATTGACGCCAGTGACACAGGTGTTGGGTCAGTCCTTTACCAAGAAGATAATTTCCAAGTAGAGCACCCTATTTGTTTCTTTTCCAAGAAATTTACTAGACATCAAAGAAATTATTCTACTGTGGAAAAAGAATGTCTTGGGTTGATTCTTTCTATACAACACTTTGATTTTTTGTATCAGTGGGTCCAGATGGCCACTGGTTGTATTTACTGACCATAATCCCCTTACATTTATCCACAAAATGTCTGGCAAGAACCAACGACTTCTCAGGTGGAGTTTATTTTTACAAGAGTACAACCTAGATCTTAAACACATAAAAGGCAGCGAAAATGTTATCGCCGATGCCTTATCTAGAGTGTAAAAAGTATTTTGATGTATATTTTATATATATATATCATGATAAATACATTCTGTAATGTAAATATTTTTTGTAATTCTAAAAAGATTTCCATTTCGTGGAAATGTAAACTTTTTATTTTTAGGGGGGAGGTGTTACGTATCTAGGCGTTGTTTTTTTTTTTCTTTTCTTTCTTTGACCTGTTGCGGTCGAGAGACGGGGAGGTTGTCTGCCCCTTGTGTAATAAGTTTTTTTTTTTATTCGTCAAGCCACACAGACAGTGACCGGTCCTTGACCTGTGTGTGTACCTCTGGTTGAAAGGAGGGTGTTTTTTTCTCTGTCTCTTTGAAGAGCGTTCTAGATCTGGATGTTTATGACTTTCTATTCTAGAAATTACGAGATATCGACGCGCGGTAGATTATATAAGACCGCTCGCGTAACGTTGACAGACAGACATACGGAGACAGCCGTGAGACAGAATAGCGGAGACATTGCGTGACCCGTGCGTGGTATACCATTTATCGTGTAAGTTAATATTTTTTTTAAGGCCTTGCTTGCTTGTATTTGTAATTACATTTTCAAACTCTTGTATTGTAATATTTTTACATGCCATTTTTGTAAAAGGGTTTTGGTCAACACCTCAATTCTGTATTGAGTAAATGTTTATTTTTTTTTCTTTCTTGTAATTTTATATTTGATTAAACATTAAGTTGATAGTTTACCTTCCGATTTCTTGTGTCATTTTTTTTTTGTTATTCATTGTAAGTCTTTGATTAAATTCAGACTTATTATAAGTGACACAACTGCTATTCTATTGTCACGTTCCCCTAGGCAAGCCATTTAAAAGTAGAATTCAATTCGTAATACGTGACACATGTAAAAAAAAACCAACATATTACTGTATGTATAATATAATATTGAAACATAATTTGTAAATTACTAAATCAATAAATGATGGCTTATAGAACAACGATTGAAACCTCAAAGATGTATTTATTTGTCATTAAAGTTGAACTAAAACCGGAATAAAGGAAAAAAACAAACGCTAGTTATTAGCATCCACTATTCAAATATTCATATTTAAACTAATAAATGCTTTTGATGTGGCTAGAGTTATCCCCCACCTCTAGTACCCTAGTAGGATGGGGGGGGGGAGCATTAATGGGGAGATAATCTCCATTTCTTTTTTCAATGTAATAAAACCTTTTTGTACATTTTGGGTAGTGAATAGAAAGGCTGAATTAGGAATGAAAACGCTAATGGCGCAGAACTCGCTTGTCTAGGTCCATGGATCGTTCGGTCATGCATGACATGTTCTTGAAATGTAGCTAGGACGATGCGCTTCCCCTCCCTAGCATTGTGGTAGGCTTTAAGTCAAAATAATGTCAGTCTTCAACATTTTTTTTTTGGATAATTTTCTTTGACGATTTGGGCTGCTTGTTTGAAGATTTTTTTTTAAAATTCTAATATGGCCGACAGTAGTGTGCAGTATGCACCTAACCACAAGGCCCCCCTGGATATCAATCTGTCAAGTTGTCAACATTGTTCTAACATTTCTTTGGTTGACCACTTTATTTATAAAATCAGTCGTAGAGGACAACATAGTATTGGAAATTAGTTAACACAATGTGACCTTGAGCGTGTGTGTGTTGTGACTTAATACATCTATGTGCTGTGTCTGTATGCAAAATGTATTATGTATATTAATGTATTTTAACATACACGATTAGACATAGCTATCTTCACTTTTGAACGAACGTCTATTCACCGTGTGTATTAATGAGAATAAGCAGCGGCGTAGCATCCATTTCGCTAAGGGGTTCAATGAACCCGGGCCACAGCCAGTGGCGTAGCAGCAGTTGAGGCCCACATGAGAGCTTGGGATGACACCAAAGTGAAAACAAAAATGAAACGCCTTTGAAAGTCGTTGAATTCTGTGAAGAAGTTATACAAACATTGACTTTGAAGACACTATTACTTGTTGTCCTAACTGAATCAAACGATATGACTTTGTTGCTTACGAAAAGATACAATGGGATGTCTTTTGGTAAATGTACCGACACTTTCAGATTACTCAATTGTTTGTCACACGCTACCACAAATTCCTTTTATTTGTGTAGGGGGGGGGGGAAAGGGGCACCAAGAAATTCTTGAACCCGGGCCCACAGGTAACTTGCTACGGCATTGAGAATAAACATGCGGTGTGTCTTTATACACATGCGGTGTGTCTTTATACATATGCGGTGTGTCTTAAAACATGTACAGTTAATATTAGCTTTTTAAAATTATTTATAGTTTTCTTATTGTACTTTGCTTGTTCTTTTGTTCCAATATTTAAGAATGAAGGTAGAAGTTTTTATTTTTCAAAATTGTGATGTTTCGCAATTCAGTATTTAGGCGCCAAACTAAAAATAAATAAAAATGTTCTGTGACACATTTCGCTGTCTTCTCTCAGGACATGGAAGAGTAGAAATGATTTCTTTGTGTCCCGCAGACGCGGCTTGTACCTGGCCAGATCGTCTTAGCCATGATTAACCGGAACTAGATGGCGCATGCCGGGTAGACTAATCCAAAAGATTAAGCTCGACTTAGCAGAAGCCACGGAAGACTTAGAGAAGGAGCGAGATGAGAGGACAGGGGGGGGGGGGCAGAGATCTAGAGAGTCTGAAGCTGTCGTGGGAACATGGTTGAGTTCAGATCTCGGTGTAGATTAGAACACAAAAAAAAATGGTGGGTACAAATATTGCTCACACCTCGAGTATCGCACGACAGTTGATTGTGCCCTTTCTCCTTCGAAAGTAGATCGTCTGGACGCGGATCGCACCTTTCAGCCTCACATTTGCTGGTGACCCCCCCCCCCCCCACTCCCCGAACTCTAAGGAGATAATCAACGACATTTACTGAATACCAGCTCACATCCAATCTGAAAGAACTGGGGCTACACAGGGGATGAAAAACACTGGATATGGATATTCAAGAACGTTTGCCCCAACTGACCATGTTTACTCTGTCCCTATTATTTTACATCCGATTTAACGGGAATCTCCGATGGTTTTTCAAATTTGGGTTATTGACATATTTAAAATTCTGCTTTAAAAGCAGTAATAGTAAACATTTTTTATTTAAATGCTTAGAAACAGTTATATTTAAAACATTAGTAAATTCTTGACATCTAAAAAAAAAAAAAACAAAAAAAAAAAAACCGGGGTTCTTAGAGATTTTGTTGTTAGGTTAGGCATACGACACTTCCGTCAACAATACTGGAAGCGAATCTAGATGTAACCAATCGTACCGCTTCATTCTTACAGTAGCTGTTAGACTTAGAGACGGTCCTATCCAGAGCTATGGCACCGTTATATATAGAGATAGATCTAAAAGCATTAGGATAACCAACTCGAGAAAACAAAAAGTAACATTTTCATCTAAATCCTTCAATGTCCCAAAAAAGTAAATAGATCGTGTGTCTGACTGATTTTAACCAACTGGTCAGTGTAAGGCAAGTCTAGGCTACGTGCAGTCGGTCCTGACAAAACATAGTTCTTGTGTGTTGAGTGGTCAGGCGAGAAAATACACACTGCCGTGGTTAGTCAAGCATGTAGATCTACTCTTTACACGTAATTGTTTTCTTAGTTTACAAGATCTACATCTAACTGCACAGATCTAGGTCTGTTTCTTTTACGAGAAAGTAAGCTTTACTGTATGGTTTTCCTGGTAAGTCAATAGATTTAATAAATAGGTTTGTGTGACGTCACATGGAAACCCGGTGAAAGTCTGACCGTTTTAGATGCGCAGAAAAAATTACGCCAGAAAACATCAATTACTAAATTATTATTTAGAATAAAATAATAAAAAATGCATTCATTTTTTTTTTTTTGTAAATCAAAACACACATCAAAAATTGTCAAAACCATCGGAGTTTCCCTTTAAGGGCAACGAATGTCCAACGAAACGCCTGTGACAGCCCAGGCATCTGTGACAGCAAGCGTATGTCAGTCAAACTAGCTTTTATTATTTCCTTTACAAAGTATTTTTACACACACAAAAATAGTTCTAGTATAAAGTACTTTTACAAAACAAAGGAAGTGTATACGCGGATTAATTTGGTAGCACAAAGTCTGTACAAAGAGTTTATCAACAATGTAGTTTGCAAAAACGACCTCATTCCTCATAGAAGGCATGAACAGTGACGTGGCAACGAACCATTGGTCTCCACTGTCCACAGGTTGCGACATCGCTGGTCAGTGTTGAGGACTAGTATAATGATTGGTCTCCGTAATGGTGTCTCTTTAAGTGGCATTTTGCTTTTCTGTGTATATAAGATATTTGCTGCCTTAAAAAATAAAAGTTTTGGGCCTTACTTCGGAAATAATAAATGGTTCATTCTTGTACCGGTGACCAATCCTAAGCGCTTAAAACACATCCAGGAGGATAAGAGTGTTAAATTTGGTTTGACAATTAATAACGAATGAGAAAAGTTGTTCTACGTGATCTCTTAAAACTAATTTATGAATCGCAAACTAGCTCTTTATTGTGTGCATATTAAGCTATTAAGAACAAATACAGTAACACATTAACACTGACCTGTATGAAATGTTAAGATAAATACTTCAACAGTCCATCATTTAATCTGGTCAAGGGCACACGATATGTATGTACATGTTAGAGTTACTGCACTTTGCTTTAGAATAGTATAGGAGAGACAAATCTAACAATTCGGCGAAATTGAGTGGCGAACAATCTCCAACTACAATCGAAACTCACAAATGTAATCTTTTCGGTAGTCTGACAATTCCCACGTTAAGATCGCTTTGGGAAACTAAAAAAAAAATGCCTGCCAAGCAAAGTTGCCGTCTGCTGAAGCAGGCGAATAAACAAGAGAGTTAAGGTTCTTGAATAAGTGCAGTGAACACATATGTGACTATGTGTGTGTCTATAGACAAATGTACGCAGCTCTATAGTCTCATTCTTTCCTTATGAAAATACTCCAGCCCGTGACGCCCAAACTCGACCCCAAGCTACGGCATGCAGACCCTATCTGATCATTGATGCGGTCCTTCCTGGTCTTTCGAAACTTTTGCCTACGTTGTAGATCTAAATGAAGAGGAAAGGAAATGAGTCGCAATGGCGTAATGTTTTACCATGATTTATAAAAGTGCTCCGGTAGTGTCCATATTAGTATGAACGTTTGCTTTAAAGAATGGGAGTGCGGTGGCCGAGTGTTTAAGCGCTTGGGGTTCCGAACCTGGGGTCCTGGGTTCGAATCTCTGTGAAGACTAGGATTTTGAATTTCAGGGTTTTCAGGGCTCCCTTGAGTTTACCCAACTACAATGGGCACCTGACTTTGATCGGGGAAAGTGGTTGGTCTTTGTGCTGGACACAGCGACTCTCTCGTTAACAGTTGACCACAAAAATAGATGACCTTTACATCAAGTACAGAAGACAACTTTGTTATGTCGTACATTGCCTAAATAAGTACTACATTATATTGTTTGAGAGTATTTTGTACACAACTCACTGAAATCTTGTCATAGAGCTAAAAGCTATAAATGTCTTAGGACGCTAAAGTAAGAGATCTGGATCTTCTAGAATCTACAATTTAGTCGAGGTGTACTTGTCAGGGGGTTGGCGCGGTGGCTGAGCGGTAAAGCGATTGGCTTCCGAACAGGAGTACGGGGTTCGAATCCTGGTGAAAATTTAGATTTTTTTATTTTGGGATCTTCGGGCGCCTCTGAGTCCACCCAGCTCCATTGGTTACCTCACAAAAAGTTAAATCGGTTGGTCGTTGTGCTGGCCACGTGACACCCTAGTTTACCGTAGGCCACATAAACATATGACGTTTACTTCATCTGCCCTAGGTCTGAAAGGGGAACTTTACTTTTATTGGTTAGGGGAGACTACTCATTTCGAAAGTCAGTTGTATATTGTGCACTATAGTAATACCTTTTGGTATGGATTTAATACTTATATTCATTTATATTGTGCTATTACATTTAAAGTAGGTCCTATTCTGTTCGCATATTAATTTTACAATTCCAAGTTTGTGTTAGTAAATTATTCAACATTCTATATTGAATTTGAGTCCTGTGAATTCCATTCAAGGGATTTCCGGCTATGCTTGGATGCTGTGTCGCTAGGTATTACATATACCCCAACTAGAACATGATGACACAGAATCACATCAGGCTTGTAAGAGGATTATATTGTACACTTTACCGAAATGGTAGAAAAATACATAAGTACGCCCACTGTTCATTAAGCGAAAAAAAATTGGATATTGATATTGATGATATATAGAAATAGATGGGTCTCATTGTTTCAGTTAATGATGTATAATTTAAAACAAAATGTAACAAATATATGCAAATAGACCCCCACCTTTTTTTTCAGATATTGCGACTTCTGGGGCACACGATCAATTAGATTGGCATGCAATGTCAGCAAGCCCTCACTTCCCCAAAATATGCAAGTAGCTCTGTAGAGTTAACTGGACTCAGGGGGCACTAAAAATCCAGTCTTCGCCAGGACTCGAACTTGGACCCACCGGTTCGGAAGCCCAGTGTTTTCCCAATTAGCCAGCACGCCCTTAATACAAAATTTAAAAAATATCTAAACCTGTAAATATAGTGTATACATATATAAGCGTCTAAATGTATAAATCATAATTCTAGGGAAAGACAGAATAAATAGAAGAAAAAAAAAACTTATAATTTTGTTCAGGAAGCAGTAATCTCCCTTATAATTGGGCTCCAGCTCATGGAGTTATTATGGCTCAACACTCTAAATGACAGTACAGCTCTCAGGAATTAAAACTTAAACTCATAATTGAAGCGAGGCCCCCTCGGATCTTGGGGGGGTGGGGGACTTAAAGTTTCACAAGGTACTGCGCATGAGACCCACCGAGTACATTCGTAAGCCGGGCCATGATCGTGTCGTCTGCCACGAAACTGGAAACAAAAGCCAGGACCGAGTTCCCTGCAGCTTTGCCGTAATTGCATATGCAAATGTCTGAATAAGCATTGCTTACCTCCCGTCGATGCCGCAGATCTGTGTCTATTTTTAAACCTCACTTTTTGTTCTAAGTATTATCATGTCTAAAAGGATTTAACCAAATAAATTTATTTTTTTAAATGTTGGTTAAAAAAACGGGGGAGTGTCAACTCTCTTTGGGCATTTATAATGCTTTGTTCGACAGAACAAAGAGAAAATTGAACAACAAATACGGGAAACGTAGCACTTTTCCAGAGGAAAGTGGCTAAGAGACGGCCCCAGGTTCGAACCCTGCACACCTCCATTCCCCCGCCGTCATATGGGAGGTTTGGACTACGATGTAATACTCTACAATTCTGAAGGAACCTCCAAAGTATGTGAAAATAACAATCAAGTTATTTTAGGCTTTAACAGCATCCTCGGGAAGCGAGTTTGCATAAAATTCCTGCGCTATAAACTTTTCGGACAGTCTTAGCCCGAACCTAGCAGGGGACGACAGCGTGCGGGGTTGGAACTCGGGACCATCTTGACGACAGTCCAAAAACGAATACCACAAGGCCATGCAGCTATTCGAAACTTGATATAAAGTTTTCCCCCCAAAAAAAAAAAAAGAAAGTAGGCCGAATTTCCCCAATAAGTACTCTTAGCAAATACCGAGAAACAGAAAATCTCAGGTCGGTTCTACTTTTAAATAAAGAGACCAATAACGAAACGAAACAAAAAGAAAAACGAACTAAAAACAACCAACGGAAAAGAAAAACGAATTAAATAACGAAACGGAAATTCAACACATTTCACCCCATGGTAAAAAAATTTGATGTCCTCTACCTCAAACCACGTTGAATCAAATAAATACAGTTACAAAACCGCAAACATGAAAAGAATTCTGATTGTTGACATACAGGGGCGTCGCCAAAGTAAAACTAGAATTGTAAAGGGGTGGAGAAAATATTTTATTTTTTAACACGAATTGGAGTTTTTGCAGAAATCATCCCCATATTGTTTGAAAAGTGTTTCGGGTGTTCCTTCAGGGTTGAAGATAATTTACTTCCTAGACAAACCTCCAGCGGGACTAAGGGGGATTGGAGTTTGAACCCGGGCCATCGATAAGTCCGAACAACAGTCCAGCGCAGAAACCGCACTACCAGGCCGCCATCCGATATTTGGTTAGCGGTCCTATCAGAGTAGACGCGAGGCAGATCTCCAAGAAAAGTGTTGATAATAAAATTTCGTTTTGCATGAAAAGTCCCTCTTACTTCCCACCACACACCTGTCACCACACACCTGTCACCACACACGTCCCACCACACATGTCACCACACACCTCTGACCACACACCTCTGACCACACACCTCTCACCACACACCTCTCACCACACACCACTCGCTACACATTCACATAATGTGTCTGTTGTTGTTGCTGATGCTTTGTAAGCTAGACTTAAAAAAAGACACCACCGTTCAACTTTAAAATAGACACGATACTGACGAGTCTTCTTAAGCTACTTATTTATTACTAGCGAATATGAGCATGTCCAGGCTACATACCATTAAACATGTTATTATGATGATGATTACACTTCTTAGTAGAATGATGCCATATTGAAGCATTTAACGTAATCCAAAAAGAAGCCTCGTTTCAGTTATCACATATAAATGATGATGTAATCCAAATAGGTGCACACACAAAACACACACACACACACACAAAATACATACCTATGACGTCATCGAAGTCGGTGTATATAAAACCACACAAACACAAATGACGTAATCCAATTAAGTACAACGATGAATACAAACACGCGTACTATTACCGGGCACTGTCCATTCCTGTTCAGTTCACAACACAGAACCAACGACAGCTCAGACGGAGACATTCGTGCTGGTCAAGCCAAAAACGACTTGCAACAAGTTCACTACATACGAAAATAACACATTCCTGGTCCAGGCAGTCAGACTACATATGCCCCCCCCCCTTTTTCCTTTCCCCATCAAGCACCATCCCTTTCCCTTGAAATTCCTTGACCGCAACAGAAAGTCCATCCTATTATTAACTCCTAATAATAATAGAATGAATAGCCCCAGCCATACCCCCCCCCCTTTCCCCATGGCCACTAGTCCAAGGCTTCAATCACTAGCATACAATATTTGGGTGGTATTCTTCAGTCATTTGATTGTTCGTGCCCGAGGCTGGTTGGTTCAAAATGTCCAGATTATGACACAACACAGAACCGCTTCCTCTCGCCCTTTTTTGTATGTCTTTATCCAACTCACCCCCACCCAACTTGTTCCGTCTGCTTCTATGGCATATTTGTATTCTCTCCCTTTATGCCCCCCTCCCCACATCACTGAATTCTTTTATTGGAACAATATCGCCCATTCTATCATCAGAGAATAGAGACACAGATGGAAACCTCGGCATTCGGCTTGCGACAAGTCAATGGCCAGGGCTCGTATGTTAGAAACAAGCTGCTGTCTTTACTTCCGGTTTGATCTGTGGAAAAGTGTGTGGTGAAAATTGTGTGTGGTGAGATGTAATGTGAGAGATGTGTGGTGAGAGATGTGTGATGAGAAGAGAGTGGTGAGAAGTGTGTGGTGGAAAGTGTAATGTGAGAGGTGTGTGGTGAGAGGTGTGTGGTGAGAGGTGTGTGGTGAAAGGTCTGAGGTGAGAAGTGTTTGGTGGAAATTGAGTGTGGTGGAAAGTGTAATGTGAGTGGTATGTGGTGAGAGGTGTGTGGTGTAGTGAGAGGTGTGTGGTGGAAATTGTGTGTGGTGGAAAGTGTAATGTGAGAGGTGTGTGGTAAGATGTGTGTGGCGAGTGGTTTGTGGGGGTTTGGACAATTTTCGATACAATATGTGTTTTGATTTACAGAAAATTAATATATTATTCTTTTTATTTTATTTTCAATAATAACTTAGCAATTGATATTTTTCTGACTTAATTTTTCTGCGTACCCAAAACGGTCAGATTTTCACCGAGTTTCTATGTGACGACACACCAAAAACCATACAGTAAATTTTACATTCTTGTAAAAGAGATATATTGGTCCACGCAGTTAGATATAGATCTTGTAAGCAAAAACCAACGTATTAAGAGTAGATCTACATACTTGACTAACAGGGTTACATATATGCATGTTTTTCGTATTGACTAACAATGGTAATGTGTATTTTCTCGCCTGACCACTCAACAGATAACAAACACTATCGCTTGGTTGTCATGTCAGGACCGACTACACGTAGCCTAGGCTAGCCGTACACTGACCAGTTGGTTAGTATCAAGTCAAAGCGGATAAGTAAAAGTGATACTAAAATGAACGAAACCAAATTATGAGGAGCGTGAATGTGTCGCGGTCGCACTATGAAGGAGGGGAATTTCTAAACCAAGGCAAAAGTTTATGTGGGAAGGGAAAAAAAAATTAAGTTGCGCGAAAGAGAGAGAGAGAGAGAGAGAGAGAGAGAGAAAGTGGGAGAGAGAGAGAGAGAGAAAGAGGGAGAAATAGAGAGAGGGGGGGGAGAGAGAGAGGGGAGAGAGAGGGGAGAGAGAGAGGGGAGAGAGAGGGGAGAGAGAGAGGGGAGAGAGAGGGAGAGAGAGGGGGAGAGAGAGAGGGGAGAGAGAGGGGAGAGAGAGAGGGGAGAGAGAGGGGAGAGAGAGGGGAGAGAGAGAGTGGAGAGAGAGAGGGGAGAGAGAGAGGGGGGAGAGAGAGGGGAGAGAGAGGGGGAGAGAGAGGGGAGAGAGAGAGGAGAGAAAGGGGAGAGAGAGAGGGGAGAGAAAGGGGAGAGAGAGGGGGGAGAGAGAGGGGAGAGAGAGAGAGGGGAGAGAGAGAGAGGGGAGAGAGAGGGGGAGAGAGAGAGGGGAGAGAGAGGGGGGAGAGAAAGGGGAGAGAGAGAGGGGAGAGAGAGAGGGGAGAGAAAGGGGAGAGAGAGAGGGGAGAGAGAGAGGGGAGAGAGAGGGGAGAGAGAGGGGAGAGAGAGAGGGGAGAGAGAGAGAGAGGGGGGAGAGAGGGGAGAGAGAGGGGAGAGAGAGGGGAGAGAGAGGGGAGAGAGAGGGGAGAGAGAGGGGAGAGAGAGAGAGAGGGGAGAGAGAGGGGAGAGAGAGGGGGGAGATAGAGGGGGAGAGAGAGAGGGGAGATAGAGAGGGGAGAGAGAGGGGAGAGAGAGGGGAGAGAGAGATGGGAGAGAGAGGGGAGAGAGAGAGGGGAGAGAGAGGGGAGAGAGAGGGGGAGAGAGAGGGGAGAGAGAGAGGGGGGAGAGAGAGGAGAGAGAGAGGGGAGAGAGAGGGGGAGAGAGAGGAGAGAGATAGGGGAGAGAGAGGGGGAGAGAGAGGGGGAGAGAGAGGGGAGAGAGGGGGAGAGAGAGGGGGAGAGAAAGGGGAGAGAGAAAGGGGGGAGAGAGAGGGGAGAGAGAAAGGGGAGAGAGAGAGGGGAGAGAGAGAGGGGAGAGAGAGGGGAGAGAGAGGGGGGAGACAGATGGGGGAGAGAGAGGGGGAGAAATAGGGAGGGGGAGAGAGAGGGGGGAGAGAGAGGGGGGAGAAATAGGGAGGGGGAGAGAGGGGGGAGACAGATGGGGGAGAGAGAGGGGGGAGAAATAGGGAGGGGGAGAGAGAGGGGGGAGAGAGAGAAAGGGGGGGACTGGGGAGAGAGAGAGGGGGGAGGGGGAGAAATAGGGAGGGGGAGAGAGAGGGGGGAGAAATAGGGAGGGGAGAGAGGGGGGGAGACAGATGGGGGAGAGAGAGGGGGGAGAAATAGGGAGGGGGAGAGAGAGGGGGAGAGAGAGGGGGGAGAGAGAGAAAGGGGGGGGACTGGGGAGAGAGAGAGAGGGGGGGAGGGGGAGAAATAGGGAGGGGGAGAGAGAGGGGGGAGAAATAGGGAGGGGGAGAGAGGGGGGGAGACAGATGGGGGAGAGAGAGGGGGAGAAATAGGGAGGGGGAGAGAGAAAGGGGGAGAGAGAGAAAGGGGGGGGACTGGGGAGAGAGAGAGGGGGGAGGGGGAGAAATAGGGAGGGGAGAGAGAAAGGGGGAGAGAGAGAAAGGGGGGGGACTGGGGAGAGAGAGAGGGGGGAGGGGGAGAAATAGGGAGGGGGAGAGAGAGGGGGGAGAAATAGGGTGGGGGAGAGAGGGGGGAGACAGATGGGGGAGAGAGAGGGGGGAGAAATAGGGAGGGGGAGAGAGAAAGGGGGAGAGAGAGAAAGGGGGGGACTGGGGAGAAAGAGAGGGGGGAGGGGGAGAAATAGGGAGGGGGAGAGAGAGAGGGGAGAAATAGGGAGGGGGAGAGAGGGGGGGAGACAGATGGGGGAGAGAGAGGGGGGAGAAATAGGGAGGGGGAGAGAGAAAGGGGGAGAGAGAGAAAGGGGGGGACTGGGGAGAGAGAGAGGGGGGAGGGGGAGAAATAGAGAGCGAGCCGTGAAATTACCTTATAACAGTTACACAAATTCACGAGCTAAATGAATAGTATGTTACGTTGATCATCATGGTACAAACTATTGTAATAAAGTTGAAACAAAATAAAAGCGGCTGTTTTCGGCAATCATACACACTCTAAAGCCGGGAAACAGATCAACGGGCGTGGCCGGTGTGTACTGCTAATGAAATTATAAATTTAACAAAAATCTAACTCACTACAAAAACACGTCATTTCTGTCTGACGTCACTTCCTCTTCAATTTTTCATACCAGTCCTTTTTTTTTTTTTTATTAAATTTAATTACGACAGACCAGCTCGTGGTTTCATCAGAAACTCTTTAGCCTACACAACCAAAAACATCCGCTCAACTTCCCTCATTATAACACCAGCTACACACACATACAACAGTATTCTAAGAATTTATATAAGAAGTCGTTTGTAAGAAATATTTAAGAAGTCACCCGGAGAAGTCGTAAGTAGTTATAAAACATCGTTCGCGTGTTAGTTAATATTACCGTTCTGGTTGAAGTCATGGTGACATTTGTAATCATTGAAGTGTAAAATATTGACTGAATATGTATTTCACGGTCAAAGACAGATAAATCGATGGCAGACAGTCTCATACAAGCATATAGACATAATACTCACCTGAAACAAAAAAGTCGTTAGACTAAAAACGTTTCAATTATCCTTTAACCTGTTAGTTTAGATATTGACACCATAGTTGGATTAATGGGCATGGTGGCCGGGTGGCATGTCGGTTGGCTTTATAAACGAGGGGTCTCTGGTTCAAAACCTCGTTGAAAACTGGGATTTTGAATCTCGGGGTTCTCAGAACACCACTGAGTCCAACCGAGACCATTTGTTATAGCTGGCCTGAAAACTGACCTGCAACGTCACAACATGTGGGCAGTTTAGATCAATAGATCGTTGTCACCTGGCAACGCGTTATTGGTCTAAACTGCCTACAGGCAGTGATGTTGTAGGTCAGTGTTGAAGCCTTCGATAATGGATGGCCTCGGTGCATTCAACTCTAACGGTTACCTGACATGATTTAGGGAAAGGCGGTTGGTCGTTGTGCTGCCCACATGACACTCTCGCTAACCTTCGCTATAGAAACATATGACCTTTAAATCATCTGCCCAACAGATCGCAAGGTCTAAAAGGGCTACTCTATTTTACTTTTATAATTGTTTGCAAATGCTTCACATTATCAAATAATAAAAACGAGTGATCGCCATGTTGAGGACAGAGTCTTTAAAAAAAAAAACACTCGTTTTGAGGTCGTGTAATTCGAGGTGAATATTTTTTTTGCTTTTATGATTAGCTTTCAGGGACGGCGCTGTTCCGACCGTATCTCCGGTACCACTTATATCCGCACGCGCTCTGTTCAACAATCTGTGGAGACAATCATTGATTGTGATTGAATCGATGGCAGCGTAATCCGTGAGCGTGTCAAAAGACTATCCGCCCAGCGTGCACACACCTGTGGTGGACAAATAGATGAAGCGATAAGTGAAATCAGATCAGGTTGGAACGAGGCTTGAGCAACATTCTAAACAACTGTCGAGACAAGGTCGTCAAACCGGGTCTACAATGGAGCATCAAACCGGGTTTACAAGAACACACCAAACCGGGTTTACAATTAAGCATTAAACCGAGTTTACTAACATAGGGAGCAGCTTAAGCACTATTGGCTAAAAACATTTTGGGGGTGGGGGGGGGGAGGGAAGGAGAAGAATTCCAATGATACATAATTATATCTTTTATCTTATAAATGAACAGACGCAACTGTAAAAAGATAATTGCTAAGGTTTAATACTAACGTCCAACGTCGTTGTCTGGAAATGCAAACTTAAACTTTGTTGCTACATCACAGAGACCTTCCTTCAGGGAACAGTACCAGGAAAAAAAGAAGAGGAGGCAGACAGAGAAAGCGACGGGAAGACAACAGTAAAGAATGGACGGGCCTGCCATTGAGAAAGGTTCTAGCTAAGGCAAAAGACAGAGAGAAATGGAGAAAGAGGGTCGACAGATCTTGCATGGTGCCCCAACGGTTCAACAGAGTAAGGGGAGGATGAAGTTTTAAAATAACATGTTATATAATGTGGTTGATGTTATACAGCGAACTGTAACAATTTTATATAACTTAATTGGAGCAACTAATTATGGAATAGATAATGGTTCTATGATGAAGGCTTTGTAGCCGGAACACCCTGTGTGCCTGTGTTTACAGGCTGTGTGTACCGTGGAGAGCATCTTTCAACAACTAAGATAACATTCTTATATAATATTAATATTTGATTATCATTCATAAAATAGGTTTTTACAATAATGCATAGAACAAAAAAAAAACAAAAACAGTACACTGAGACAGAACAATAGTAAATTCACACTTCAGTCTCACTCAAATATTACATGAGAAGTTTATATATGAAAGTTGGATTTTACTTAATAATTGAATAGCCATGGATAAAACGAGCTATTTTGTCTGGTTTTTTTTTTTTTTATATCTGTGATCGCAGGAGGCGAGGAATGGTGTAACTATTGGTGGATCCAATTTTTTCATTACATTAATGTCCATTAAGTTATCAACTTGATTTGGTTTAAAATTTTAAGCAGGAATCGTCTCATCTGAGATAGATACTGAAAAATAATTTAGACTATATTGGCTTTAAATTCATTATCTTCATGAGCTATATGTTCAATAATAGTAGGCCTACTCTTTATTATTCACTTAATATTGATCCATTTTCACTAAAGATTCTACCCCTCCCCCTGTAACACATCGTCATTAGCATCAAACCCGCCTCCCCCATGTAAGATAGCGCCCTGAGCTTATTTCCTTTGTCTGCTTTTCACTCTTACTTGATAATTTAAAAAGCCACCGCAGTGCTACCCCACCAATCGGCACACCTCGAGCTATAACAGAACGGGATGCTAAAATTGTCCGGTAAATGCGAGAAAATGGCGGCAGTAAAACATCCCTCCAATTGGTCAAAGCGAAGGTGGCGAACGACTCAACCAACGTCACGGAAAACTCCGAAGTAAATAACGGGAAACTCCGAGGCGCCGTACGATGGATGATATTGAATTCCACATTCTATAAAGATTTCTTTCATTTTTTTTTTGTCAACGGAATCTCGCGCGAGCAAATAAAGTTTTTGTTTCTTTTGATTTGAAAACTGAACCGAGGATTTAGCGAGGTGGGGGGACTGGGAGTATCAATTACAAGTCTCGCTAAATTATGACTCTCGGGAACACAGGAGAATGCCTCTTTATTGGACCTATGTGTAGTCTATTGTGGGAGACGGTGTTGCGGCTGCCGGTTGTGGATAACTTTTGTTGCGGGCGTGAACACCCGGCGCTGATAGATGTGGCTATTAAGTGTAGAGCTTAAACCACCATGTAGGTGTTAGGTATGGTGGATGGATCATGTCAAATACATAGCTGTATGAAGGAGAGATAGAGAGAAAATAAGAAAGGGAGGGAGAGAGAGAGCAAGAAAGCGGAAAGAGAAAGGAGAGAGGGGAAATCGAGAGATAGAAAGGTGAAAGAGAGGAAAAAGAGAGGACGAGAGAGAGAGAAATGGAGAGAGGGAGGGAAAAGTAGACAGAGAAAGAGAGAGAGACAGACTGTCAGACAAACAAACAGAATAATCTAATCATTAAAATTTAAATGCAGAAAGCATCAATGAATTTGATCGTTTGATTTACCAATATGTTGTAAGCTGATCACAGATTCAGTCAGACACTACACGTTTAAAACAATATCAAACACAGAGCTTTTAACTCTTCTGACCACTGTTTTAAGCCTTTTTGTACAAAGAAAAGATTAAACTAAGGGTTACGTCGGAGTAGCCGAACCATTATCAAGTTGACTGCCCACTGGATCTAAGTCAGGGCGGCTTTCCCCCCTGTTTGTTGAGTTGTTCGCACACAAGCTACAAGAAAAGAATGTTTGTGGTGGGATCACTGACCAGAGGCGGTGTTGGTCAACGGACAGAAGCGGCGCCTTAATAGACAAGTAAAAACACAAACACTAACAGAATCAAGCGGCGTGGAAGGTGTTAATGCAAGCCCCGGCGCCCCGCGACCTCCCTTTGTTCCCTCATGAAGTTACACAAGTCCTAGGATCTCAAATCTCACAACAGCCTCGTGACTTGGGGAATTTCCTGTCATTCCATCAAGGCCGTCGGAGCCTGCGCTCTTAAATGTTTATGACGTCAGACCTTTAAGGCAATAATGATGACAGAGACGTCAGAGATCCATCGACGTAGATAAGATTACGTCATAACAACAACAACGTCAAGACAGTTTAAAACAAAAATGGCCGTAAAGAAATCAAGAGAAAAGAAATCTAATGTCGATGCTCGCTTTGCATACCAGGTACCATGTTCAAAGTCAGTGACTCCAGCCCACGTGGCCTGTTTAAACTAGAGCAAGTAAAGAGGTTCCCCTTTTAGACCTTGCTATCTTTAGGGCAGATGATGTAAAGGTCATATGTTTCTATGATTTAAGGTTTACTAGGGTGTCATGTGGCCAGCACAACCCCAACTGCCTTTACTTTCTACAATCTATGCCAGGTACCTTTTAGAGCAGGGTGGACTCATGGGTGTCTTACAAAAAAAACAAAATTAAAATCCCAATCTTCACCAAGATTTGAACCTTGGATTCTTCAGTTCGAAAGTCAAACGCTTTACCACTAATCGTCCACTTCCATTTAAGCTAGAGTAGTGATAACCAAATCCGGCCCGAAGGCTAAATCTGGTCCATCGAGACATTGACCCTCAGTGCATAATTAAACAGCAGAGGCTCGTTGCATTAGATTCTTTGCGAAAGTGCGTCCCAGTTATTTAGAAACATTTTCAACACAAATACAAATTTGGTTTCAATAATATCATTTCTAGCATTGCATCAAATTGCACATATAGAAAAAATTGTGTTGAAACTTTTGGTAGATGAGTCTCCGTTCCTAAAGTCTCCAGGTCCGAGACAGGCTTTAGACATTCTTCACTTTGACTTATCTCTTAGTCTGGGGCATTACACATGATCTGTCGACCGTCTTTCTCCATTCCTCGATGTTTTTTTCTTGCAATGTCAGGCCCGTCCATTCTTTGATGTGGTCTTCCATCGCTTTCTCTCCTTTTTTTTTCTGGTACTGTTCCTTGAGGGATGGTCTCTGCGAGCCTTGAGGACCTTGTGTAAGGCCATTCTAGTTACCTTATAAACTTCATTCTCGAGGTATGTTGAAGAACTTTTAAAAGTTATTTCCCTAATGGAAAGCTTTGCTTACACGAACTGTCACGATAACCTTACAATGAAAATCAATGGATAGATGATATGAGTGCCGAATATGTACTATGTATGTATATCAACAAATTGTTGATTCACTATCTTTTTATGAACCCCCCTTCTTTGCAATGCTTTGTAAATCTTATAAATTACAGACGCTGCATGAAAAGACTACATAATTACATCCTTGGGTCAATCTAGTCAATCATGTTAGTCATTGACTCTGCTTAGTGGTTGGTTGTCTGGGCTGATTCAGGCTTCTAATGTATAAAAGAAAAAAAATATTTCAAAACATTTATGAACATTAGACACAAAGTCTATTTCCGATGTTTAAAAAATAGCCCAGAGTACAAATCTAGAACAAAATTAGACCACAGATATATATATATGTGAAGCCTAAAGAAAAGATATGTAAGAAAAACTAAACACAACTGCTTTATACTGTGGTTACGGCTACTTCTAAGTAAACACGGTGGCCGCTCTGTCCGTTAAGTAGGGGTACAGGGGATGAGTATCACTGACCACTGTTGACCAGCGCGTGTTTGGACAGCGGTCAAGCTCATCATGGCTTTGTTGATTGTGCAAAGTCTCGAGGTGGGCCACTAGAGTGTACTACACGGACAAGAGCGGACGCGGACGAGGTATGCCCAGACTTTCATCGGAATGTGACAGCGGCTCCTCCCTGGACGTCATCTACCCCAGGACTTCTCTCCCTTTAAGAAAAATGTCAATAATAGGAAACGAAACTAGTCTAACAAAGACGGGATAGATGATATTTTAAATGAGAAACTCATTCCAAGCACGCACGAACATACTAAAAGTTATAACACAGAAACAAAAGGCACTGGGTGTCATATTCACCTGGATATTCCAACATTTAAGTAAGAAACTAGAAAGCAATATAAATGTACATTATTGTGAGCAGATCGAGCATTCAGACTACAACCTCTTTACTGTAAACCTTAAAAATAAAATATACGAGTCAGGTAAATTAGATGTGAGACATTTTAGTAACACGCAGAATATGTAGATAGTAAATATATGGTGGCAGAAGCAAAATTTGGACTGAAAGTTGACACTTTCATCAGATCTCACTTTGTAACTAACCGCAAACGTTAGCTAGCCACGACACCTTAACAACCGCAGAAAGCTGTGACGTGACTGGTCAGTAATAAAACGGAAGTCCATATTCAAATACATTATGTGTGTGTGTGTTTTGTTGCTCATATGTGTAAAAAAAACAAACCACAACAATTAATTCACTAATACTAATCATAATTTCAGTGTGATGGGAGATTTTTCACACACAGATTCATACAAACACTAAGACTAAGACTGCTTATTGATCCTTATGGAAATTTGTTGTGATTACAAGGACTCTTTTCTCATATAAAAACACATAATTAGAAAATTAATTATATAGAAGAAAAATTGAGATTGTCTTAGTGTAATCATGCCATATTACTTGATAGCTAGACATTGGGACGTCTGGTTGAGAGGTTGAAACCGCTTGCCTACCCAACAAGGGGGCTTGAGTTCAAATCCCGACTCGAGCAGAGTCGTGTTCGTTGAGCGCCTAAAGGCATCACGAAAACATTCTCCCAGATACTCCTCCGCCCCCCACACACAAACTCCCCCGCGCCCCCCAAATGGTCCACACAAGAGATTGGACCATAGCGCACTGAGGATGGTGTAAGCTTGTAAGTGGCGCTGTATAAAAGTGTTTGGGTTTAAAAGGTAGTACAGTTGGTAGATAGATAATATTAACATTATTAGACTGATAACTTTCACGAGATCGTAAACTGCTGTGCACCAAAGACAATCCAAATAAGTGCGCACCAGCTGCTACTATTGTTGAACGTATTATTTTTTTGCAAAAGACGTATCGTCACGGAAGTCCCTGAACTTTATTGTAAAGAATTGTATATAAGAATGGTTGATATATTTAAATTCAGTTCCCTAGACTGAGAAAAAGTCCGTGCTTAGAACCATTTAATTTTTAAGATGTTCAGATTTAGATATTTTAATCTTATAACCGCTTCTGTTTCTGGAGACATGTCTTTGAATCAATCTAGCAGCTCACCAGCAATAAGAACTCCAAAGAAACAGAGTCAAAGTTACGTACTGTACTTTGATAGTCATTTATCTCGAGATCATGTACAAACACAGGTAGGCCCAAGACTTTTTTTTTAAAAGACAAACTACGGGGTGTGCATTTTATCAAGTGGCGGTGAGTGACTTATGGTCAAAGCGCAGTACTTAGACTAAAATCTTAATGGAAGTAGGAGAGGAGGAAGAGGGGGGGTGCACGGTCAGTTTTCGGACAGCAACAAAATTACATTGGTTAGACAAACAGCGCTGGACATGTCAGTTTGTCTCAGACAAACACGGTGACCAACTTGACCGTCAGGTAGCCGTGTGAGGTAAGTGTGTTTGGTCGAGATCGGCGGAGCCCCAGGCCACTGATCCAGTTACTCAAGGATTTGACCAGGTGATGGAAGCGGTCTACTGTCAATACCACGATCAGCTGGCCACCGACAGAGCGTGGGATGTCAAGATAGCCAGCGGTCGTTAGTTCTGCATTCCAGGGGTCATTATTTATCAATTACCAGAATAATTGTTAGCAGTGCTACGAGATGTGTCTTGCTGTCCATAGACTGTCTGTAAATGCTGTATCTCTTATTGAGATTAAAGCCTTTACAAAAAGAAAAATGATTTAGCTTTAAATTCAAATGACTTAATTGATGAGTCTAAAGGCTTAGTTGTTAAATCCAATGAAATGATAGTGTTTAATTCAAAATCACTTAGCGTTTTATTCAAAACGACTCGGTGATTAAGGTTAATTAAAGTCTAAATGACAAAATGAAGTTTAAATCGTTTAATTTTAAGTCAAACTCACTAGATGTTTATGTCCAAATGACTTAATATTAAAACTGCAAAAAATGACAATGACGTCATATAAAAAAACAGGGCGTGTCTTGATTCTAAGGGAAAGAATTCACATTGCTTAAGACCACCAGACGATGTGCAGTGACCCGTGTCAAGATTTCATCAAAATCCACCTCTCTCCCTCCCACTCTGACAGCATTAAAAAAAATCACTCATTTACAAAAACATAGGAATATTCCTCTACTCTCCACCCTCTTGCCTCTTCTCCTCCAACCTACCCCCCAAAGAGGGATGAAGTCGTACACACTTTTAAAAAAAAAAAAAGCCCTCAGATCTCTGCCCGTGTCCTGATCGCGTTTCTGATTTATGGGTGTTTAGCGTTTCGTGGCCACCTTTTATCGCGCTACGAGTCTCAGAAATATGAAATTCAAGCCGAGGCCGATACGAGTTTTTTCCAACGGTTCGATGGTGGTGACGACGCAAGTAGCCGTGTGGGAAAATAATAATAACATACATCAAACAAGCAAAGAAAAAAAAAAAAAAGAAGGGGGAAAAAAAACCACTGAAAGATTTGAGGGGACCTAGCGGAGAGGCTCACGGGAAGTCCTAAGGAAGCGATTCACGACCAAGTGTTGGTGGAATCTCTCAGCTGGTCATCAGTGTGTGACTCACCTGGCCCAAGTAATGGATTAGTAGAGAAGTTAATTGCAAAAGCGGAAATTAGATTTGGAGTTTCTTGTGGGGGGCCTTCACGTGGGCGGCACGCTGATGAAAAAATAAGATAATCTTTAAATTATCCCTTTTTAACATTGAAGATATTCATATTTTAAAAAGCTTTTAATGATAAGAAAACTGCGAGTATAAAAAGCTATTATGACTCGAGATACCAGTGGCTACCACTAAAAATGTTAGTTTGATGTGTGAGTTATCTTTCATTACATCACATGAACTCATTTACATATAGGAGGAGGTGGTCACTGGACTGTTGACATGTTTACTACACACTAGGCGGACCTTCGAATTCTGGATATATAGCTAATGAGGCCTAATTTAACATAGATTCTAACCAACCCTCTTACTGCATGTATTATTATTAATTTTGTAAATTTGCATACTAAAGGTTTTCATAGTAATATAGATAGAAAAAAAACAACACGATATGTAGAGCTGCCAGATCAGGAAACCACTGCGCAGTTTATCTCAGATGATGGCCTAAGTCATCCGAACGAAAACATAACAATGAGACCGCATTTTACCTTTAATATGAGTTTACAATGCCAAAGTGAAAAACAATTATTAGATAGTTTTTTAAAAGGAAGTGTTTATCAATACTTCCGTATTCTCTACACCGGATACACCAAAATAAAAAAAGAAGCTTGCTGTTTACATATCTGCCTCCACTGTATGAAAATCTCCAATAGCGCTTCTGCAATGCTTCTGAAAATGCTCAGTGCGCTTTGGTCCAAACCTTATTTTTTCTATTTCCTCTATTCAGTTCGTAACTTCGTGGAAACTTCACGGGTGGGTGGGTGGGTGGACGCGTTTCTCGAAAACGGCTCTAACGATTTTCCTAGAAATTTGACAGTTGCTGTATATCGAAGGGAAATGAATTACTAGTTCGTTGGCCACACTAGTAAAACTCTAGTTTGATCGTTATCATTTTTCAAAGTAAAAAAAAAAGAAGAAATAAATTTAAATTTGGCTAGAAAGAGAGCAAAAAAATATGCATCTCGAGCCGATTACTTCTTCGGGTATTTCCGCATCCACTGAAGAGTTTAATGAAATAATGTTCAGGAAAATTGTGTCGCCTCGACGTCTAAGTCTAGATATAAAGACCTTACAATTAAATATTATCAAGTGTAGTATGTCTATACATTCGCTTAACCAGGATTCTTT
This sequence comes from Biomphalaria sudanica, assembly GCA_036873155.1. Lineage (NCBI taxonomy): Eukaryota > Metazoa > Mollusca > Gastropoda > Planorbidae > Biomphalaria > Biomphalaria sudanica. The sequence goes on along the minus strand of JAZGLO010005396.1, from coordinate 4,350 downwards.
CTAGGGGGAGGGGGTGGGGAAATGGGTTGGAGTAAAACTAATTTTCGTCTAATGAAGAGTCGTTTGCCTTAGTTAGAACCTCTTTCAATGTCAGGCCCGTCCATTCTTTTATGTTGTCCTCCCATCGCTTTCTATGTCTGCCTCTTCTTCTTTTTTCTGGTACTGTTCCCTGAAGGAAGGTCTTTGCGAGCCCGAAGATCTTGTAATATGACCATAGATTTAGTTATTAAGAGCAAACCAATCGCTCTATAAGCTATATAAGGGAGCGATTGTCTTTTACAAAAGAACATGTTATTCTTGTTCTTAAGAGAGTGTCTGGGAAGTTTTCGCGCAGCAGTATCAAGAAGCTAAATGGGAAATCCGGTCAAAGTGGACATCGTCTGCCCTGTAGATCGCAAGGTCTGAAAGGGGTATAAGCTTATTAGAAAAAAAAAAATCTCTGGGTTTCCAAAGCGGGCAGAGTCTGATGACTTAAAGATAAATGCGTACAGAAGGACTTTGAATTGTACTGAGAAAAAGAAATTGGAAGCCTAGTCTCTTTCCAAATGAGAATAAAAGATGTCTGATTGCCAAAAATTATATATGGTCACGCGCTTGACTTTCCAGCCTGGGGTCCTGGGTTCGAATCTCGGTGAAGACAGGGTTTTGAATTTCGCGGATATTTTAGGGCACACTTGAGTCCACCCTACTCTAATAGGTACCTGACCTTAGTTGGGGAATGTAAAGGCGGTTGGTCGTTGTGCTGGCCACATGACATAACCGTAGAACAAAGAAACAGATGACCTTGACATAGATTGCAAGGTCCGAAAGGGTAACTATTACACTTCTTTTTTTTAAAAAACTATGGTCGCTACAGTTGATGTATGGCGGACGTGGTGGCCGAGGAGTCAAGCGTTTGGGGAAAACAGGGGATTTTGGAATTTCAGGATTTTCAATACGCCTCAGAGTCCAAACAGCTCTAACGGGTACCTGACATTAGCCAAGGACAGACGGTTGGTCGTTTTTTGCTAGATACATGATACCATCGCTCATAAAAATAGATGACCTTCACAGCATATGTCCTTTCGTCAGCCAGTTTAGAAAGAGGATACTTTATATTTGATGTCAGAGTAATTTCCAAAGTGAAAAGCAATACAGCTGGTGACTGAGTGGTAAAGCCCTTGGCTTCCGAACCATGGGGTGTAGTGTTCAAATCCCGATGAAGACTGGGATTTTGATTTTCGGGATTTTCAGTGCGCCCTTGAGTCTTACCAACTCTAATGAGTACCAGGCATTGGTTGCACAAAAGTAAAGGCAGTTGGGCTGGCCACATTACACCCTCATTAACCGGGGGCCACACAAAAAAAGATACGATTTTCCTCATCTGCGCCATAGATCTTCAAGTTTTGAAAAGAAATCCTTTTCTTTTTATTTAATACATATTTGGCTTTTTGGAACCACTCCAGATGGTCGCTAGGCAATGGCTAATCTACTAGAGCATTTCTTCTGGCTATAAAAACCAATTTCAGAGAAGTCTTTTGACCTCATACCCGTTTGATCGTCTAAAGAGCTGAACCGAAGGCTCTTCGAGCTCTAAGTTTGAAAAAAAACCCTGTTTGGACGCCAAACAGTAAAAAAAAAAACCTGTGTGAACACAGTTCTGTTTGAGAGAGACCTGAGTCAATGCCTATGTAAAGCATTGCTGTTTCCAATGCCTTTTGCCCCAGACGCATGCTTGGCTGCACATGGCCGAAGGCCGAGGACACCGGGAGCCTCCGCTATTTTCCTTCATTATACCAAGCTAACTGTGGGGGACTCGCTATTTATGTAACGGTCCCTTTGAGGAACAGCGCATGGATGTGTGACAGGTTGTGGGGACTTTTTTGCAAATCCGCCCGTGCAAGAGGTGGACTCTCGTCTACCCGTGGGCATCCCCACGGGAATTATGTTTCGCCATTCATTTAGCCTAACTACCCCCTCAAGCAACCGTTTCCACCCGGGTGCCACGGTGAGGCAGAACAGCGTACCCGGGGACCTCATACACTACATTATTCACAGGAGGCGTCAGTCAAAACAAACACTCATTCTGAAAATTAAATTTAGTTTTAAAACAGAAAATAAAAAAGTGAAGTCCTGGAAATTTGATAGGGCTTTTAAAATGAGGACCCTAAAATTTGAACACATTAGTAAGATAGTACGACTTCAAAGACAGAGAATTCAAATTTGGCGCCCAAATTGCGTCATCTCGTTACACGCACGAAGACGCCCGAACATTGTCTTTGAAATTGTCAGGCTTGCAGTCATTTATCCGGATTCCATGACTTGTCATTAGACGAAACTGAGGTCACGTGTGACAAGCCGAGAAAGATGAGTGGGTGGACGAAAGCAGCGCGAGGCGCAGAACTGGAAATTAAACCAAAAAAAAAAAAAAAGTAGATCGTCTGCTAATGTATCCATCTAGATTTACATCATGATAGAACATTTACGCAAAGCACTTTACACACAGATATATAATTAGAGGGGTAGTGTGTACGGTAGAGAGAAAAAAAAGTGGGGGGGGGGTACACCTGTTTGAAAGATATTCTTTTCTTCCTTTGCAGTCTGTAATTACGCCCCCCCCCCCTCTCCGCGCCACTGTCACTAGACGCTCACAGCCTATCGCAAGTAGTGTGACAATTTTGTTCCGTTGATAGATAGGTGTAAAAGAAATTTACAAAAGTCATCACTTCAAGTTCAAGAACAAAGAAAGACGGTATTGTTAGATAAGTTTCTTGGTATGCAAGACTTAAGAAAATAACAACACAAATCAGTTTTCAGTGAGTATATGCGACTACAAATAAGATCTATCTTATCTTATAAATCACAGACGTTTCTTTTAATTATAAAAAAATATATTTGATGAATGTTAATTAAAGACTTAAAAGTAACAAATCTATCTATATATATATAATTCTCTTCATGGCTCAAGAGTTTGGACACCACGTAAAGTAAAGATAACTCTTTTATTTCTTTATATGGTTTCATTTAATAATTCATATACCTAGAATTAGCGCGGGTCCTATGAAAGTGCGGGGCCCACTGCGATCGCATAGGTTGCAGTGACCCAAGGCCGGCCCTGCAAAATAGCGGCGTATGCTACGCCGCCGGTCGACTGGTATTTATTAAATACCTATAATAATTGTTCAAAGCTTGACCAGTTTTTTGTTTATATTGTAACGATTGTTCCAAGTCAGCATTTTGATTCACTAATGTGAGTCCAGTGGAAGGAAACGCAAGACTTCTAAGCACAAGCTGACTAGTTCGAACCTTAGTTCATTCTAGTAGCTTGGTTCGAGTTTTTTTTAGGGCGTCCATCAGTTCAAAACGTTTTTACGGATATATGACCCAGTGTACATGTCAGTTGTCATTTCCATTGCGACAATTAACCCTCTTATTTCATCGGCCATAGGAGAAGGTAGACTAGACAAGTATACCAGGAACTCCTGGAAATCTCCGAAAATTACAAAATATAGGAAAAAGTTTTGGAATTTTCTCCGGAAATTATTGGTTCTAAGAAGGACTTTAAAGCCAATTGACGTCATGTAGACTCTACTAGACATCTCCACTAACAGATTCTATACAGTTACAATAAAGCACTTTCTCCATGACTGCTGTATGTGCCAAGATGGGTTCTGGTGTCCTTTACTATATCAGAAGGGCTACGGTCTTGTGTGCCGATAGCCGGGCGAAGCACAATTCAATCTGTAGCAGGTCAAAGTTTATATTCGATGCACAAATATTTATAACAAGTACATCTTCTATGTATATTGCTATTGTAAAATAAAAAATAGCGATGAAAATAGCAATGTTTGTAATATGCAAACCTTGTTATTTTATGACAATCTTGTGAAATCAAGGGCAGACAATTATAACTATTATTTCAACGAAATGTCATGAAAATGGTGAAAGGCTTATTGCCTGCAGTGCTGGTCAAACCTCCAATACAAGATGCCTGCCATGTGAAAAGTAATCACAATTTCTCGGCGGTACACACAGCCGGACCATTACTGCCGCTCTGAGATATGTATATTTGTGCTCAATGTCAATATATCATTTGGCTTTGATAGCTGCCTTTGTCCTGTGCAGCATTCGAGACGCCCCAAAGTCATTTTACCCCTTCGTCGCCCCCCCCCCCCCTGCCCCACACCCACTCCAGTGTCTTCCGTTACCCCCACATCATTTTTCCGTGTTTGTCTTTGCGCCTCTGCCTTTCTCCAAAACACGTACCCCTGGTGGCACCGTGGGCCCCGGGGCCTCACCCGAAATCAACGTTTGGTCGAAATTTCAGCCATCCTAGCTTTCCCTCGCCTAAGTGTCTGGCTTTTGTCAATG